>JAPMOQ010065688.1:513622-550029 GCA_026543055.1 Argiope trifasciata | reverse complement strand
TGTGTGTGTGTGTGTGTGTGTGTGTGTGTGTGTGTGTGTGTGTGTGTTTTAGAATTTGCTTTAGAATTTGCCTGGTAATTCTAAAGATGTAAATCCCATCAAAACCTTCTGGAGCATTGTAGCGAAACATGTGAATAAAATAGATTGGTACACTTCGAGAAATATGATTGAGAATATCATAAAAGTTTGGCTACACGTTGATGACACCAAACACATAAGTAATAAAATAGTGAAAACCATGCTAAAACGTGTACATGATCTCATTAAAGGTAGAGGACATATTTAATAATAGATTGTTATACCATACATATATGGGAATCTGTACTAATTAACCAATACAAGTGAAACTTATTATGTTTATCCCAATTCATTTACACAGTAAAAGTATGTATGATTGTGCATTTAAAATATTTAAATTGAAAATGAGCGTATAAGAATTTATTTAAGTAGAAAGGTTTTATCTTCGTTTTCGAATTCTAAAGTGGTGTGAAAGCAAAATTCGTGCTCTAATTCACTTTCAAGTTATTAAGAGAAAATTTAATATTTTGAATAGTTGTTATTTCAATATCTGATTGCAGTTTTGAAATCACTGTTCTTAGAAAAAGTTCAGAAGGAAAAGTATTACATTTGGTAGATATATGCCCTATTACTGATGCTCTTAAAGTTTTTTTCTTCCTTCATGCATTGCATGGCATCGATGAATAGAATATGATGTTGAATATAAGACAGATACAGAATATAAGATCAGAGAGAAGTAATGTACAGAACAGACAGAATATTGAATACAGAATATATAATCAGAGAGAAGTAAATATAGAATAATTCAACAGTTTGAATAATTCCATACGTCACACTAGAATCAGCCAGAGTTTTTGATAATAATTTAATATATAATAAATTATTAAATATATAATATATTATTAAACATATAATATATTATTAAATTTTTAATATACAATTAAATATATAATATATAAAGTAAAATATTAACTAGCTTTGTATTATAATTTGAAATAGTTTGCATTTGTATTTGATTTCATACATCATATAATTTGATAATGTACATGCATGTTCAATGAATTAACTTCCAAAGCATTTCTACTAATATGAATAAATTTTCATGTCAAAAGATGATGCTGTTTTCGCTTGAGATTTTTGAAGCAATTTGAATGCAACATATTTTTGAAGCATCAAAATGCATAGGTAATAAATTTTCGATTTATCCGTTTTTCATTATGGAGCTACCTTTCTGGATATAGCTTTTGAAATATCTTTCATATGCTATTGCAGCTTTATTTTCGATTCGACTTTCACACTATAGTTTTTTTCAATAATCGTTTTCTAAGGCATTTTTCCTTTGGAATCGGCTTAACTGTACAGCTTCTGAATTATCTTTGTCTGGTGTTGCAGTTTTTCTCTTTGGAATCACAGTGCTATTGTTTTTCTGCTACGTTCAGTGGTGGGAGGGTGGTAGGATGTACAAAAGAAGTGCTATTTCCTAACTCGCACAACGTTTTTTGAAAAATAAACCAATCAACTTAAAATATTGTTTGTTTAATCGCTAAGATTGTCCTTGAAGTGATATTTTAACCTAGTTAAAATGAATTTAGAATTGAAATTTGTAATTTTTTAACTATTCAATTATATTTATTTTCTAAGAATCATCTGAATGATGATGTTTTATGCTACATTTACCGTGAAGGAAAAATTTAACCCAATCTAGAAGGGAACATTAAATTTTGTTTGGACTGAAATGATTTAACCCTTAGACAATTTCCTTCTTTATATAGGCTATATCTGTTTGGTAAATCATTTATTTATCAGATGAGACACTCTACATGTACATTCTCAGTTCGTTCATTATTGGGTCTCTAAGACAAATTCCATGGAAATAAACATCCAAAACGAAAATAAAATCAGAATATTTCAATAATTATTTATAAAATATGCGTGTTATAACTGTGGGAATTTCTGAGGATGAGATCACTTTTAAAATACCTACCATAGGATGGATTACTGTTCGAAATGTTGTAAATGGTATCAAAGGAAAATCCTGATTTAAAGAAAATAGTACTTTCGTATATGAGTAGTTAAAATTTCTTCTATTTTGTGTTCAAAATTCTTCTTTCGGTGGCTTAAGGAAGATTAGTTAGCTTATAGTAGTACAGCAGTTATGAGTAAATTCTCTTATAAAATGCTGAAAACATAATTTATCTAATCAATTATCAAGAATTAAAAATGTGATGAATCATAAGTAGTTGAAAAATGAAGGACTTAATTTATAACTCTCAAATATTAAGCTTCTATAATAAATGTTCTTTAATCCTGCTGTTCTGTTCAGATCTATATGACCCGAAATAAAATTTATACCTTATGTAAAATAAGTATGTAATGTAAAATTCAGTAGTACAGAAACGTTTTCATGAGACTATTTATCTTTGGTAAATATTGTAAATATGAATTCCCTGAGGGATTTAGGTTTATTCTTATTTCGAAGGAATATTTTTCAATTTACACCTAATGTATTGTTCTGGTCAATGTGATCCGATGCAAAAAAAAAATCATTTATTTTTACTCATAAATGTTCATTTTTGTTTGGAATAATTCAAAAGAAAAGAATAATAATAGTCTTTCTAATTTATCCGTTTTCGAAACCTGCTTCGTTGATGTTTATGTTTGGTCACATGACAAAAACATGCCCAAGCAAAGATCAAAAAATTGATTCTGTTAGCAGGGGGCCCAAACTATTTGATCTCATAGCAACGTTTCTTTATTTTCTGCAGTATTTCATTTTCGGATATGGTATAAATGAGTAGGTCTACTAATTTGAGAGGAAAAATGGCGAATCACAGAAATCTGAGTCATGTTGATATAGATAAACTAATAGAAGCTCAAGTCAAAATAAGTACCGGAGTATGAAAATCACACAAGTGGTGAAATTGTGAGTAAAAATACTAACAACTTTTCTATCATATGTATTGGATTATTATTGTTAGTTGGCTTAAAGATATTGGCATAAATATATTTGGTGCGGCAATTTTCCTTGAAATATTTTGCACCATATCGAGAATTATTCATTTTGATAATAAATCCACTCGTCAAGAAAGAAGAAATTTGGATAAATTATCTGGATATATCTAGGATACGTATATAGAAATTCTATTAAAATTATATAATTCCAATGAAAATATTACTGTGACTGAACAATTAGTAGAATTTCGTCATTGATGTCCTTTCAAACAATATATACCAAGTAAGCAATCTAAATATTGGATCAAAATAGGAACTTTATATGACAATAAATCTTCGTAAGTGCTGAAAATGCAGATTTGCACTGAAAAATAATGGAACCCCTTATGAACATTCAGGGCAAAATATTACATGGCATAATTCTTTCACATGATACAATTTAGAGTAACACCTTTTAAAATAAACAATGACTATGCTTGTCGTATTAGAAAAAATAAATCCTAGCTTCCTGAACAAATGCCATTCAAAGAAGTTCACAGATTCTTATTTTATTTTACAGAAGACGCAGCAGTTGTAAATAATACCCTGAAAAAGAACAAGAATATTATTTTTATGAATACTTTGTAATATCGCAAAGAAGTCAGCAACATACCTGACAAAAAACCATTAATGATATTTAGCATTTAACACCACGCCGTACTATTCAAGAGCTCATGTGATCCTTTTCCGGTTTGGTATTTGGACTTATTTTTTTTAAAAAAAGATAACGAACTAACTAAAGGGAATAAGGCTACTCTTGGTCAACATACACTTGTAAAAGAAAAACAAATCGCTGGCTCATGACAGTATTATATCACATGCTTGATATTTCTGCGTACAATGCATTTGTTCTATGGATATCAAAGCATAGTGAATGGAGCGAAACCAAATTGACTAAAGGAAGGCTATTTTTGGTAGAAATGGAAAATTACTCATTTTTCCAATAATTTTAGCAAGGCCACAACTACTAAGAAGTGAGGATACATAAAAATATTGAAACGAATAAAGAGAAAAGTGGAAAACGTATCATTAGGAACTGTTGAGAATACTTTATTGTGCGCCTTGAAGAAATGACAGCAAAACTAATATTTTATGCTGCAATTGTAAGAATCACATCCACAAATCTCATGTAAAATATTACTGTTCAAATTGTAAATACAAAAACATTTCGATTTCGAATATTTCTCTATTTTTATGAAGGCTTCATATTATTGTAAATGCAAAATTTTTTTTCATATTTTTATAGCTGCTTTATATTATTAGATCTGTTTTTAATCATATTACTATTGTTTAAATAATTTCTTAAATAGCACCTGTCAATTACAGCAAGAGAGGTTTCCTGAATCGGATCATATTGACCAGAACTCTACATATGTGAAGAAAATTTGCTAACAGCATAGCAGCTTTAATTAACGAAAAGGTTTGGAAATTTGAAATAATCTTAAACAGCCAATTTCATCATTAGATATTTACTTTGTAACTAAATTATAGCTAAACTCGTATGGAAATGCCTTATGGTGTGAGCGGAACGAACAACCACTTTAAATCTATCCAAGAAGATAGATGCAAGACAATCAAATGCCTCATAAATCTTTTAATTTGACGCTATTTATAGAGGATTCGTTCTGGAAGTATGTAAGAGGAGTGATGCAAAAAAGTTTACAAGGCAAAGGATAATATTGTATCAACAATTGACTCAAGATACAAAAGTAACTAAGAGAGATATATAGTGGTTCCTTCTCCACATTATCACCAAACCTGTTGATGCATTTGTCCCCCTGCTGCACCAATTGCTTTGCCCATCTTGGTTCTTGACCAAATTCTTGACGCTTTTTTAAACATCATCGTTTAACTTGAACCATGTTTCGGATAAGTGTTTTTTCAATGCTAGGAATAATAACTGGGAGCCTGTGTTGTTGGTGCTTCCAAACCTCCCTCCCACTTAAACGTTTCCAGCAGTCTCTCTGCCCGCTTCAAAAGAACAACACCATTACGTCACTTGTTGTGTACTCATTGCTCTGCTCTCCATACACTTCAATGATTTGTCAATGAAAGTCCAATGGGGACATATTTTTGACTCACAGATATCGTATCACGACTCACACCACTTTACGAGATCACTTATGTAGGCGTCTTACCATTACTGCTGCTGTTTCAGGTCTCAGTACAATCACTATCTGCTCGGACTACCGGTTTAGACATGTTTAGCTTGATTTGCCTCCACTCTGAATAACAATAGAATCATCCACAATTTCTACTTTTCGAATATTGCAGCTTGTAAACGTTTTTTGGATCATTACTCGTCAATATTTGACAGTAACAGTCATGTTTCTGCTATGAGGATACATGTGAAGAGATTAAATCACGTCCAGGGAAAACATATTCTAAATGACAGGAGATTATATCTGATGGATAATATTTACAAATTGTATTAGAAGGGTCACCAGCTTTTCTGGATTTAGTGTCGGATAGAATTAGTGATTTTATTTATCGAACTTGAATAAGGAGTTAAGCATCTGAAGATTGATGATGTTGATAGAGAAATATAAATGTTCCGTAAAATTGTATTATAATGCACTAATTTCTTCGAGGAAGATTATTTTTTAAAAATGTATATTTATGTCATATAATTAATTTTAATGAAACTAATATATTTTTTAGAATATTTTCTAGTTTTAGAATTTGTAAGTTAGCTTACTATATTTTTAAATATAATTTCATAATAAAATTTGTTTATGTAATGTCTATGCACTTTATGTATTTTATTTTCTAATATAAAATTTATCACTGTCAAATTGATGAAAGGCGTATTCTGATGGTCTTGCGTTTGTTTCAAACCGATTTAAATTGGTTGACAACTTAAATTAATTAAAACAATTCTTAAGAAGTTAGAGAATGAATAATTTGGAATGAAATTGTAACTTTAGTTGGAGAGTATGTATGACAAATGTATGCCTTATTTTAACTAGTTCAAAGTATCAATGAAAGAGAAACTTCATAGATTAATAAAACAACATTTTAACTTGTTCGATTTATTCAAGAAAAACATTGCGCGACTTAGGCAATAACACTGTGATTTGCGAGAATAAAAACTACAACCGATGACGATAGATAATTCAAACGCTATGCAATGAAAGCCGATTCTTCAAAAATATACTTGAATGTCGACAAAATAAAAAAGATAAATCACCAATTCATTGTCTGCGCATTTTCAGGCTATAATTATTCGTTGCGTTCCATTTGGGTGCTTCGAAAATCTCAAGCGAAAATATCATGTTCTCATATGACACCAAATTTTGTAATTTACAATTAAATATTGGAACCAAGAATTTGACCTGAATTCATATTGTAGTAAATATCAAAAGAAACGTTAAACTTTCTGAATAAATAATAAGAGCCCATGTATTTATGTGAGAAAGTAAAATATCGCTAATGTTATTAAATTATTCAATTTATTGTAATGCAATACCACGAAATGTTAATATATCTGAGACTGATCCATAAATATAGAAATACATTAGGGAATTAGATTTTGAAATATAATGTCAAGTCAAATTTCAACGTCCACATTCGAAGCATTTCCAAATACATTCCTTGGAAAACAATTTATTCCATTGATTTAATATAAGAATCGAGTTAAAGTGCTGCATTCATTTTCCTACTCTTCCATCATGGTATGTAAAAGGAATTCCGAATAACATGTTTGGTAACCTCGAAAATTAAAGATAATTTTCTGGATCAAAAAGATGGAAAAGAGTTTAGTTTCAGAATAATTTGTGCATTTGCTTCTCAGACTTTCGAATCGATTCTAATTGAAATTGTCCTCTCCGTTGATTGCGAAATTATTCTAGTGTTGGTTGCTCTGTTACTAATCTTATTACTATGACAATAAAGTTCGCAGTAAATGGAAGCAAAATTTCCTTTTCGATATTATCCTTTGCTGAGTATTGAATTCGTGTAGTTTGTAATAGTAAGCTTAAATGAACACATAAACTTCACTTATTTTTAAGCCCCTTTTACGTTTCTTTAGTTAGAGAGCAGGCTGAAACTGGGTTTGTTAATATTTTTTGCGTAATTATCTGAATGTTTTTTGATAAAAGGAATTGATAAGAAACCGTCGGAGTCTACATTTTATTGACAACAGATTTCCTAATATAAAGGTGTGGGTAAAGAAATAACTTGTAAAATAAGTAGTGTGATTAGTTAATCAAAAGAAATATATTTTCCAATCGATTAAAATATTCTTAATTATAATTTGTGTAATTATAAAAACAATTGATTTTATATATGAAGGGCTTGCTGCAAAAAAGATATAGCTCCAACTTAGGGAATTTGGATCATATAGGGCAAATCATATTCTGGGCACAATCATACAGTAAAAACACTTGTTCATCTGGTGCCAGAATGATGTTTCTCCAATCGTTAGTTATAGCGTTGCTCAAGTGATGGATCTCTCTGTGTCATTAGTTTGTTAAAATATACAGGTAGCTCCTGAAGTGACTGTCATTTCCCCCCAACGATCTTGCCTTTTTAATTATTTGTTCACAGGGTGAAAGAATGATGTTTCTCCAATCGTTAGTTCTGGTATTACTCAAGAGATGGAGTTCTTTGCAAAATTAGTTTGTTATAATATAGAGGTAGATCCTGGAGTTACCGTCATTTTATCCCAGCGGTCTTGCCTTTGGAAACATTGAAATGGTACAAGGAAAGTAGAAAGAGTATTTCTACCGTGCGAGTATAATGATATCATAGAGAAGACAAGGGAAAAAATGTATTGTTACAAAGTGTATCCAAGGAATGATTTTTAACGTCGTTGGTCAATTAAAAGGTTTCTTTTCGAAAACTCTTTATATCATTTCTAATAGCAACAAAAGTATTTTATAACGAAATACCGAATTTTTATTTATGAAAAATTTCAAATTAATACAAGAAGCATATTATGCGGAGAGAATTTTGAACCACTGGGTAACAAAACAGTAAAAAAATTCCACATCCAAAACATTACTCCATTAATGTCAAACAAGTTTCAACCATCTTATTCCAATTCCTGGCCACTTAGGAGCACAAAATGTAAAAATGTGATAGAACTAGGACACAAATACGTCTCAAAAAACGATATGTAGTTCTATGATGACCTACAGACAACGACATAGTGGATGAGACGACGTAATAGAGGGGGAGTGTTGTAAGTAATCGTAATGTATATTTTTTGTTTAATTTTAAAGCAAAATTGCCTATATATTTTGTTAATTCACTTTAAATAAATTAATGTAATAAAATAAGTTTTTACTGTGAAATATTTTTCATAGAAGTTTTTGGTTACAAAGAAGTGGCAGCTCCAACAATTCAACATGATCCATCTGGAAATTATATTTTTCAGTGAAAATACAATTGCAATATGCAGGAAAAATCAAGAAATTTGGACAAAAGGAAAATCCTCACAATTTGGAGTTTAGAATTTACAAACATTCTTTTTTACGGTTGTCTTCGAACTCTTGAATTAAGGGAGCTACCTCCTTTTCACCACAATATTTTTAAAAAAATTTAAATTTTTCTACATTCTTTTTAAAATTAGGGTATGAAAATTTCGAAGTATTTTTAAAAAATGAAACAATCATACTACTTTAAAATGAAACTGTTTCAAAGAGATCTTAGAAATTATTTACAAAATTATTTGGTGTTTCCAACATATTAATACAATATAATTTTAGTTCAAGTAATCCATATTTCACTTTTTGAATGGTTGCTGGCTCCGAATTTCTTTATTGATTTTTCTCCTATAATATCAGTTGATTTGATGATTGGATTGTCGTATGATAAAAACAAAAATTTAAGATTCAAAACCATAAAAAATATTATCGGTTTTACAATTTGTATTATTTACTTTTAAAGTAAAAAAAAAATAGTTTATATGTTTTCGTCTCAGTTTTGATTACAGAATTTTTAATAATGTGCAAACAATACCACATTTACAATATGAATTAAAATGATATTCTTAAAATAAAAAATTATAATCATATTTTAAAATTGTCCTTTGTACATATTTTGACTCAAATTTCATAGAGAGTTGCAAAAAAATGTAGGGCATCTGGGTGAATTTGTTTATAAAAATAATTATGCCTTATAATCCGGACAATCAATAACGACTTCAGCTTTTATCCTGCGCATGGCTAAATCACATCATTCCTTTATGTTTCTTTAATTGCACAGCAAATTTGTTTTTTAAGAAGCTTTCTCATAGCAAAAACCTCATCTGCTGTTTTAGTGACTTAGTAAGCATGCATCATTTTACAGATTTACATACATTTAATGTTATGTATATGTTCATACAATTTAAAGATGCTTCATTATTCATTTTCATTATTAATGAAATAAATCAAAACAGAGCACAACGGTGCTTGAAGTTCAAAAACATGTTCCAAGTAACAAATGAATAATGCAGAATCTATGAATAAATATTAATAAGAAAACAAATTAATTTTTTTCTATTCTAATAATTTGCTATTTTCTAGAAAAATGAGGTTTCACTTCTATTTTTTGCTCAAAATTTGTTTATTTATTGATAATTTTTTACGTAGTATATAACAAAAAAAATTAATGAATAAAGTTTGTGAATATATATTCTTTTTGTTATACAAATCAAACCAGTTAAAATAAATGACCGGAAACAAAGACAATAACTCGTTTATACTTATGTTTTCCAATACCATATAAAAGCAAAACATATTTTGACAGGATTATTTACCAACAAGCATTTTAAACAAAACTGAATTTTTCAAATTGGTCTCACCTACAAAAATATTCAAGCATAGATTATATTATGACGATTTAAATGTGGTTTTATTAAAAGGATTTATCAGCACAGAGAGGGACGATTGCATTTGAATAAGTGTTAAATGAATACATGTTTTATACATGAATATTTTTGTTAGATCCTTAAGTAATTTGAAGCATGTGCACAAGGCAATATAAATTTGTTTATCAAATTATCGAAATCGAAGAATTAGTAATTTTAATTAAATATTAGAAGTACTAATACTATTCTACTTTTTGGAAGTATAAAAAAGAAATGATTTTAACTACAAAAAAATAGTTTCATGCACTATTTATAATAAAGTTGGCTTTTTCACATAAAATTCAAACTATTTTCATTGTATTTTCCCATCATTCAATTCCATGCTTTTCCTAATAATGAAACTGACAATGAATTACTTTCTTTGGGCATTAATTGCGATGTAAAATATTAATTTCGAATTAATTTTTTAGTATATATAAATTTGCAAGCTCAGTAATTTATAGCAAATGGATTTCATTAATTTCATATAATATATCATGTTAAGTTAGAATTTTTTAATATATTTATGTCCGAAAGAGTAACTCAAACGAACTGTCAAATAAAAAATAGTTTTAAGGAAAAGAAGTAAAATAAAATAGATGATAAAATATGATTTAAATAAATTAAAACATTTTATTTTTTTTATACTTTTTGTTTGCTCAGTTAATTTTATACATATGCAGTTTTGACATTAAATTTTTAAAGTAAGATATTATTAAAACTATCTATTTAAGAAATATATGTACTTGAATAACGATTTTCTAACAACACTAAATATTACTAAAATGGTATTTAAAGTAAGAATATTATTGTTATTGAGCAAAATGGCCATTAATGTGAGATTCCTAACCAATTAATTCAATTTAAAAATGGCTAATCTTGTTAATCAATGTGGGAAAGTATTTTTTGCTTAAATTTCATGAATTCAACCTCTAAGTAGCTTTTAATATAACATACAATTAAGAAATTCAAATTTCTCTATGTAAAGTAATAATTGGAATTTTAGAAATGTTTTGCTAAAATGTAATCATTTGCTTAAAGGATAAAAAGGGAAATAAACTATCTGCCTTTCTTTTAATGAATATAATATAGAGTAAATTTTAAAAAGATAGTAAAAAAACAAGAATTGCATATTTCAGTTTTGTTTTAAAATAGATAGATAAAATACCTGTATAATCGGATCAAGCATGAAATATTCTTTGGATTTCTGCATAATATTCGATGTATTAAGATGGAATGCTTAGGAAAGAAAAAAAAATGCTTGATGAAATTTAACGAAATTCAAAGAATTTAGCTTCAAGGAAATTTTTCTTCACAGACAGGCTTCAAATCAAAATTTTTAAATAACGGAAATATTCTACTAAATATCTTGTACATAAATATATTTTATATATTTATTTCACAGCCTTTTTTCAAAATAATGTATATATTTGGCTCTATCATAACTATGAATGAAAATAAAAAGAACGTTGTGAAGCATCTTAATATACAGAGAATATTATATTTTTGATACAATATCCTTACTCTGTGAAAGTGGTAAATGCATTAATATTTATGTGGAAGTATTTTTCTCTATTCCAAGCAGATGTGTGATTATATAAACTTGGAATATTTTTTTGCCTTTTGAATAGAAGGCAGTTGTCCAACATTTTCCAAATGACAAAATCATTGCTCCTTTGTTATTTTTAATTGATCTGTGTGATCTTATAAGTGAATTTAAAACTAAGAAATATCATATTTGAAAAAAAAATTAGGAATGGATTCACCTATATTCAAACTATATAGATATATATTTTGAAAACTTTGTTATTGTTATAAAAGCCCCATTCTAGATGGAGTAGTAAGTGTTGAAACTTGATTACCTTTTCTGCTGAGAAACAAATTGATATACCCAAGAAGCACTGGACCCATTTATGTAAATCTAATCTAGAGCAGAGAATAATTAAATATACATTTTGGTTCTTCGCGTTTTTTTTTCTTTTTTTCCGAAAATGTGATTAACGATAGAGAAAGATGTATAAGCAAATGAATAACATTGAAGTCCATCTATACCATCATAGACTTTCACTTGCTACTACTAAAACTGCATTATTTCCTAGCGTTCTTGATTCCTTAAGGACCAGTAGTTGGTAAGTCATTCTTTCCATATTCAATGTTCTTGTTTATGTTTACTATTTTTTGAAACAATGTTATGTAATGAGCTATTGTTTTTTGTTTCTGCCTACTGTCTAAATGCACTTTTGACTTAATGGGGAAACTCTGTTAATTTCAACTCAGTTCAAACACTTGCAACTGCATAGTGCGGATTCAATTATTTTCATCGTTATTCGTTAGTGGTGCAGAAAAATATTTAACTAGCCTTTCTCTACAATAAATTATACCATGCGATATTATTGTCATGTATGAGTAAATCATACACATATACACTGAAGTGACAAAAAGTCATGAGATGACTGTTAATATCGTGTCGGTCCTCCTTTTGCCCGGCGAAGTGCAACAACTCGACGTGTCATGGAGTCCACAAGTCGTTGGAAGTCCTTTGCAGAAGTCTGTATAGACGTCCATAATTGTGAAAGTGTGGATGGTGCAGGAGTTTGGGCACGAACGGACCTTTCGATGATGTCCCATAAATGCTCGATGGGATTCATATCGGGCGATATAGGTAGCCAGATCATGCGCTGGAATTGTCCGGAATGTACTTCAAACCAATCGCGAACAGTTCTGGCCCGGTGACATGGCGCATTGTCATCCATAAAAATCCCATCGTTGTGTGGGTACGTGAAGTCCATGAATGGCTGCAAGTGATCTGCAAGCAGCTGAACATTACCATTTCCAGTCAATGATCAGTTCAGTTGCACCAGAGGACCGAGTTGATGCCATGTAAAAACAGCCCACACCATTATGCAGCCACCACCAGCTTGAACAGTGCTTTGCTGACAGTTTGGTCCATGGCTTCGTGTGGTCTGCGCCACACTCGAACTCTACCATCAGCTCGTAACAACTGAAATCGTGACTCGTCTGACCACGCCACGTTTTTCCACTGGTCTAGGGACCAGTCGATATGCTCACGAGCCCAGAAGAGTCGCTGCAGGCGATGTCGTGCTGTCAGTAAAGGCACTCGAGTCGGTCTTCTGCTGTCATAGCTCAAGGAAGACAAATTTCGCCGCACAGTCCTATCGGACACGTCCCTCGTACGTCCCACATTGATTCCTGCAGTTATTTGACGAAGTGTTGCGTGTCTATTAACATTGACCATTCTACACAGACGTCGGCGGTCTCGGTCGTTAAGTGCAGGTGATCGCCCACTGCGCTGTCTATGATGGGATGGGATGCCTGAAATTTCATACTCTCGGCACACTCTTGATACTGCGGATCTCGGAATGTTGAATTCACTAACGATATCCGCAATGGAATGACCCATGCGTCTAGCTCCAACTAACATTCCACGTTCAAAGTCTGTTAATTCTCGTCGTGCCGCCATAAATCACGAAAAACCTGTTCACATGAATATCTTGTGTTCACATGAAAGCTCTGGAAAACGAACTGCGCATTTATACTTTTTCGCTGCGATACTACTGCCATTTGTATATTTGCATATTGCTATCCCATGACTTTTGTCACTTCAGTGTGTAATAGAAATACAATTAAATAAATCGATTTTCCAAAGCAGCTATTAAGTCTTGGAGCTTCAAAAAGTTATTTGATACATAAATATTTGCAGAATAAGAGTAGTAAACAGCAGTACTTGTTTATTGCTTCGAAAAAGTAATATATATGAACATTTTTAAGTTGAATTTTCCAGAAAAATTAATTTATGCATTTTTACCACTCTTATTTTTACCAGTCAATATTTAAGAAAACATAAATGATACAATGTATTGAATGGTGCCGTACATTCTCAGTCTAATTTAACATTTCATATAAAATTCCCAAAGTAATTTTTTTATTTCATACCATTTTTAAATTATTTCACTGTTCCTTCCGTAAATAAATTCAGTCTAGTATAGAATTTGACTGCTGCAAATCTATATGTTAAATATTCTACAATTTTGGTTAATATGGAAATATTAAATGATGAAATGTTTTTTTTTTTTGTTTTTTCATGCATTTACAGATAATTATATAACGGATTCTTTAATATTTTTAAATGTCTGCTAATTTTTAGCATGTCAGGCTGGCAATCTGAGCAAATAAACAATTTTATAAATTTACAACATTGAAAGTTAACAATGTTAAAAATTGTGAGCTCCATCTCAGTCATAGTCATGAATTGCTTTTCAATGGAACGTTAACATAAGTATATCAATCGAAACATGCCTTATTTTTTAAAAATATACTGTTATATTTCTCGGAAGTTTAAGTAGAACAGTACTAAAATTAATACTAAATTACTAAATTTACTACTACTAGTACTAAAATTAATATGAGATTTTGGAAGTCATATATTTTTATTCAGCGCCTACATGGATATGAGAATATATGAACGAAAAATATACTTTTTCTATTTTAACTTTAGAAATCTATGCCATAAATAAAGGGTAATTATCATTAAAAGAAGCGCTTGTTTAATCAGCTTAATAGATATTTCTTTTAAACAGTTGCCATGATTCTACACAATTATGGCTAATTTAAAATCATACTTTCATATGGAATTCCTATAAAGATTATAAATCTTTTATTAATTTATCGAGAGAGATATTAAATTATAATGATGTTCGTAATCCAAATTATTGAAATATGCATATTAATTCAATTATTATCATATACATTATAATCAAAAACTTATTATTTATTATTGTTTAATCATTAACGAATCCCTTTCTTCTATCAGTTTCATTTTCCCTCTGTATAGCGAAAATCCTCTTCTTTAAAAACATATCAGTTGTTAGTTCGTTATTTTTCAATAAATTAAATCACAGCTTCAAAGAGAAAAATATAACATCGGTATAAAAATGAAAATCAGCAAGCTTTAAACGCAAAAGTTTATTTGGCTAGTAATATTCTGATTAAATATTTTCTTGAAATATATCTAGTCAGCTCTTAGCCTGCTGTTATTTCAGATAATATGTTCTTTTTTTTGTTTTGAAGGGTGTCTCACGCATCTGTTTAAAGCATGGATTCTTTTGTGTTTCAGATCTCTTCGCTGATTGAAGCAGCTGCAGCTTTCGAAAACAGAATCAAAAGCACTGAGACGTAAAGTATTCACCAGATTGGTTTTTCTTCTTTTCAGGTGTGGTGAGAAAGGGGAAATCAATTTGCTGGAAGAAGTAAATTCAGTTAAAATCAATGTGGCATGAGGATCAGTCTGTCAGCCATTTATAGTAAGTCAAGTCACGTTGGTACAATTTTATCGGTTTCATCTTATTTTGTGTCTATAAATTAATTATTTATGATGCAAGGAGTATTTCATTTAAGAAATAACTAGTGTGTTTTTTTTTATGTGTTTTTTTTTAAATATATTCTGCTGTTGAAATTAATGCATATTATAATCAAAAGAAAAATCATACTTCTCTTTGATTGATTTTGTACTCAGTAAATAAATATTTTTTCATATATATAATTTTAAAAGATCCTGCTATTTAATGTCACTCGCATTATTTATTACAGGCAAAGGCAGTCTAGGGAGGGGAATTTTAGCACAATTATATTGTCTAAAACATAAAACAATGAACAAAATTTGTAAAATTGTCTTCATTTCCTCATACAAGGCTTTCCTACGTCGATAAATAAAAGAATTTTTCACGTCACGTGATAATTTTGAATTCAGAATGGCTTTTCTAAATTCCTTATGCCCAGATCTGTTTGCAATAAACAAGCAGGAATTCTGATTATATGTACATAAATCACAAATGCAAGCAAAATGAAGTTTTGATAACTCATGGAGATTTTTATTTATTAATGTACTAAAATGTTATTACTAATTGTATGATTAGGGGCTGGCATATGTTTAATCACGCTTCCAAATATTCAAAGACATTATTTTTGATTTGGTTAATTTTTATAAATCCAAATTTAAGAAATTTTTGAAATGATTGCAGCAATTCTAAACTCTTTTGATTTGTGAAATTAATTATAATCCAACATTTAACATTTTTAGAAGATTTGTATGAAATTTTTAGAATCTCTCTCACTTTTTCTTATTGTTATTAAAGAACGTTTTAAATGATTTTTATTTTAAAACTTTTTCTTAATTTTATTAACTATTAACTGTATGAAGAATTCAAATTCTTCAATATTTCGGGATTTATGTGAAGGTAGAAATATCCAATAAATAGTATATATTGAGAACTCTATATATGGAGCATTATATATTTTCTATAATAATAAAAACACATAATTTTTGCAATTAGGGGTTTCAAAATATCTTTCATTTTTATTTATTTTTAAATAATAGGTTTAATAAAATCAATAACAAACATATTTACTTACATTAGCAATCTAATTTAATGAAGCTTTCTAATCAATCGGATATTCATCAGTAATTTATCACCATGATTCTAAACGAAATAGTCAGAAGAATAATTTTAGAATGTACTTTGATAACTTTTACTCGGAATGATTTTATTTTGAAAAAGGCACATTCATTTATAAATAGGAGATAACATGACAAAAATTCTCTAGATATGATGCAAAACACATTTAAAATGAAATGAACATTCAAACGATTTATTTTCTGAAGGAAATGATTTAAGGGATAACTCTGCAGAGTATGTTGTTTGATATGACAAAAAATAGAATTTCTAAGAAAGGCAGAAATGTTATATTAAAGATAAAACTTTGTGATTCTACAAATACTATGTCTTTTATTCTGCCTATATTCTTGAATCATATAGTTTCAGAAACATTATTTTTCAAAACCTCTTTTGAGTTGAATTTTTCAGAATATGATAGTCAATATCCCTTAGAAAATGCAGAAGAATAAATTTCATTCCTGAAGTAGTTTAATCGTATAATCGTTTCATTTTTTATCTTGAAAGGAGGAACATTCCATTAAAGAGACTAAATACATCTGTAATCGGAGAAAGCATTTATTATTAGCTCTCAATATAAAGAAAACAAAAATTCTAACTGTAAGATTATTTTAATATTATTATTATTCAAAAAATTATTAACCAAATTGCTAGAGGTACATTTATTGTAATGAAAGGTTATCGGATGTTTATTGCAAATTTTTTCAACTAGTCTCCAAAAGTTGCAAATGTAACTATAGTTTTTTAATTTACTTTGGAATAATTCAGTTTTAAATTAGATTATATGTTGGGAATTCATTTAAATCTATTTTTAGACAGAAAATGGTGTGTTTTAGTGATAAATGAACATTAAAAATTATTAGAAATCTTCTTCGAGTGTGCCAGAATTAATCAATTAATCAATAATAAAAATAGTTCTACTAAAAATAAACTTAAAAATAATAAAAAAATAAATAAAATATTGTATGAAACAAAATAAATTCCCTACTTCTATTTTACATGTAAAACAAAAGAAGACTATAAATAATAAATCGACAGTCAAGACATTTGAAATAATATCTGAACAAGTAACTAATTAGATACATTTGTTAATCCAGTGATCCATGCCTATAGAAAATTTTGACAGATAACTTCACCAAAAAGATGTGTTCATGCTATTCGTATATATGATTGCCTAAAATAACTATCATATAGTAGGTTTAGTTTCAAAAATCTGTAAGTGTAAATTTTTTTATAAAAATACCATTTATTTGAATTATTTTTAACAGAAAAATAATTTCTAGGGAACTCTTATTTGCAAGTCAGTTCATCAAATTTCTATTTTTGTTGAAAAGATATAATTTGCATCAAATTTCTATTTTTGTTGAAAAGATATAATTTGAAGTCCTAGTAGATACTTTAACAGCTTAAACAAATGTTCTTTATAAGTATTTTAATTAATTATTAGTTAGCGAAAAAGTTTTATTTTTTAAATAACTTGCTTTTGGATCCTAGCAGACGATATATTACCACTCAAGTCTGAAATACAATGTTTTCTAAAATGATTTAGCCTCTTTAGGTAAAATCTGCTATTTCCGATATTCCATGCATTTCCTAGATATTATCTACAATAACAAATAACAAAATCAAAAATGTGTTCAGGTATCCTATGATAAAATTTGAGATTTTCAATGACCATCAAAGGCTCTCATTTGTATTTTTGACTTTTTTTGGGGAGATGAGCATTGGGGGGAAGCATTTTACTCTTCGCTTGTTTTATAGAATGCACATCTTTTAATTGAAATCCTTATTTGAAACATCATTTCGTTTATTTTCTAAACATACAATAACTTTGCCATTATCCATAATAACAAACTCAATATTTCATAGTTCTTTTTAATAAATAGCATTTTGTTTCGACACCACTTGTAAGTAAACACAATTCTTGAATCTTTGTCCTAATGCTAGGAAAGTATGCTCTATATTTAAAAACTTTCATTCTTTAAGCTTTGCTTAAAGAGGAATAGGCATTTTATAGAATGCCAAGGTTCTACGTGTTTTTGTTAATATATTTGCATTATCGCTAATATGTAAATATATAAAAAATTGTTTTCGCTGTTATAATATGAATATCTTTAAATAAAATAGTAAAAACATTTAAACACTGAAATTAATTGATTTTCAAAATAGTTGAAAACTATTATTGCACAATGTGTAATTTACGCTCTTTTTGAATCACAACAAATTTTATCTAAGTAATTTAGCCAGATTTATATGAATCAAGCTTTCATTATCAAGCATACGTCCAAAACAAGAAATTAAAATTGTCACTTCAGTATTATATGAATTCAAAAGTGATGACTCGACACAGTGAAAGCATGCTACTGGAGATTATTATTATATTTGATTATTAAAATATGTTTCACTGATTGTAGATTGTTCTAGAAATTTGTAAATAACACAATTAAGTACAATTTCAGTACAACATAGAAGGAATCTTTATGACTTATTTGCATATAAATAGCTCTAATAATTATCTTAAATGTACTACATACATCTGGAACCGTCATGTCAGGGGATCTATTGCACGTTAAATACCTCAGACCAAACTCCCACTGGTGCAGCGAGATGTGGAGAGGGATAGATGCCTCGTCATCTGACTCTCAATTTAAAATTAAAAAATTCGTCCTAAAATAGCCCTATTGCTGGTTTAAGGAAAGTTTATATAACTAAACCAAACCAGACTATGTATAAAATCAGTTTGTTCACTATGCGTACATAACAGACATTAAGATTGAATCTATAAATGAAAACACTAAATTATTTGGATAACTATGATGTGGCATCAATGGATATGAGCATGTGTCCAACATATTTTCCTCATAATAATAGCTTTAAAATGTTCATCGCACAGATGTAGCAAATTAACAAACAGTATTTTAAACGGAAATTATTAATTTTAAAACACATTAATAATCCTTCAGTAAAATTGTGTTAAACATTCGCTTACGCTTTAAAAATCACAATTTTTGCCATTTGTATTTGCAGCAACTATATTAAATAACTTTACATAGAAAATACAAAATATAAAATGCATAGTAGAAAAAAATACAAATCTAATGTATGAAAACGCAATATAATATTTCCGGATCGTTTTTCAGCTCTTACATATAAATCTTTGAAAAATGTCATAGTAAATTCTCTTTAAGAAACTCAGATGGCAAATGGGAATTTATCAGCATCCCGGAGATTTCTCTTCATCCGAGAATTTCTTTAAAGCTGAAGGATCTCCGAACTCGAGGGGAAGTGCCCAATGGTGTGAGCGAAACGAACTGCTGCCTTAAACTCACTAGAGTGTGCAGAGAAAAGGCAATCAAATATCTTCCCATGTCACATAAAGTCTTAAGGGTGACGCTGTTTATAGCGGATTTATTTCAGAAATATGTAAATACTTGGTTGCAGAATTCTTGCTTCTGATGTGGAGACACATGTAAAGGGATTAAATCGTATCCAGAGGGAACATATTTGTAGATAATGGAAGTTTATATCTGATGAAGGATCGATTCAAATTTCACTGGTAGAAATGCCACTTTTTGTGATTTTATCATCTAGTAGAATAAATAATCTATTCATGAATCTATAATCATATTCAAAGGATTATATTATGATTTTTAATGTGTTAAATGACTTTTTTAATGATTTTTGATGTCATGTATCTTATTGACTCTTGTAAAAAATTATTATTGCTCTTTAAAAAACTATTGCAATGCCTCCACACGTAGAAAATTTTTTCTTTAGTAAAATTCTTCTACGTTTAAATGTAGTTTCTGAATTTTTATTCCAATGTGAAAATTATTCAATTTTGCTGGCATTTTATGAATTTACACATCTTGAATGTGGACAAAAAGAGATCTTTATTTGCGAAGTTAATTTGCAACATTTAATTTCGAGTTTAAATCTTGGTAATTTAATATAACATATTTTATGTCAAAAATAATTTTAATTTTATAATTTTAACGCATGAAAATGAATATTTTGAGCACATATATCTAAACGTTAAGAAGGAATCTCTGCAAAAGATGGTATTTATTTCAAGTGCAAGATAATAATTAAAAAAGAAAGAAAGTTTTGAAATGATTTATCTGGAATTCAGACTTAATTTATGTCATTATGAACAAAACCTTAAAAATATTCCTAGATTTTAGTACGTTTCTTGAATTTCTATTTTTTCATGAGATTTAATTCTTATTAAAGTGTATTGATGCGTATAAAGAATCTGTCACCAACTAGACAATATTAATGACAAAAGAGTTTTGTAAATATTTATTTTCACTGGAAATCTATTAAATTTCAGTTTCACTCATCTAGTTCACAATCTTTGGAGATGAAATAGGGCCAAAAAATTTAATGAATTTTTACAGCCTAAAATATCAAATTAAACAATTAAAAACTGCAATATTTTTCTCCACTTATATATACAGAAATTTTATGTGTTATTTTATAAATCAAATATCCAGATTTAAGGTGTACATAAAATCTGATTCTCCCACTTTATTGTTTTATTCCCACTTGAGTTCTTAGGTCCCAAACTGAACTGAAATAATTGGTCGTGAGTATAAGGCAGGATTGTTTGGTTACTAATTTTATTAGAGATAAGGGAGATACCAGTAAATCAATATTTGTCCTATCGATATCTTCTTTTGCTGAGCAATGAATTAAATGGATGAAGATGCTTTGAATTTCTGGCAAATACGGTTCTCCATTCCGAGATATTTGCAGTTGATATCGCTTTTATGATTTTTTTTTTTAGATGTGAGTTAACTTGGTCTCCCTCTGTTGAATTCTATATTATTTTCCGAACTCTTTTATCAAAATAAAATGCACTATTTTACATATGATCTTCCTGGAATTTTTAATAATTGATAAGTCATTTGAATATTAATATTTTAGGACGACATTTTCTGACTGAAACGTGTTATATGTTTATTTACAAAATGCCATTAGATACATTCAACTTTGTGGATTATATTGAGTTATATTTTTGAAATTACATTAGTTTATTCAATATGGCGCTTTATTTTCTTGACTTTTTAAAATAAGGACATTTTAACTAAAATAATTTCGTTAATATATTTTTTCAAGGGTTGGTTGAATCGTGAAGCTTCTTTTGAAAATAGAAGAAAGTGGTTTTGAAACCAATAGAAAAATTAAAATTAAAATATTCTTCAGAATTGCAAGATCTTTTCGTTGCAAATATAGAATCTAGACGATAAAAAGATACAAGATAAAAGACGAAATGTTCTTTAAGTAGGAACTTAAAATAATTTTTAATGAACAAGAAAATAATTTTTCTTGTTCTAAAAAATATGCACAATTCTTCAGAAACATTTCAAGTCATTTGATATAGAAAAACTGTGGAAGTTAAAATGAAGATCAACAAACCTTGAATAAAATTTAAAAGGAAAGTGATATTTTATTTTTAACTGAGAACTTCGGCATTATTTTTTTGAAGCTTAGGAACTTGGTAATTCCGAAGCAGATCAGTGATAAGGAGATGAAGATATATAAATAGCATAAAACTTATCGGTATACTAAAACAAATACACAACAGCTTTTCTGCCCTTTGGTACCATGATTAGATGTGTATTAAACTAAAATCCACCCAACTAACTTTTCAAATTAGACTCATAGCTTGTAGAAAATAGGAGCTTTTTCTACCAATATAATAACTTAATCGCTTATTGGAAAGTTGGAAAAGTCTAAAATTAGCCGATATACCAAACGTTATGGCATTTAATAAATACGAAATGTAACAAATTTAAAATCAATCCATTTGTTAGAAAAATCAGAAAGGATTTGTTGAAGTTAGTTTTCTACTATTTACTATCAAGTCGGATGAAAAATAGACAATGATCAATTTTCACAAAATAGTTAACTATTTTCAGTAAATTAGCATCAGTGACAGTAGCAACTTTCAACTAAGATTGCATTGAAATTTCGTTTAGTAGATATATTTTAAATAAAACAATTAAAATTGAATATTTGTTTCAAGATATACGTGAGCATAAATAGTCCTGAAAACAAGATTAAAATATTTATTTGGTCTAAAAAATACTGAAAATACTTTTTTCACCATTTTTGTGAGGTAAGAGATTTTATAAAATAACCCTTAAAAGTATGCTCATTAAATCTCCTGTTACGAAGCTCAATTTTCAAAACGCCGTCTGACATTAAAGCTTAGGAAAATGAGAAGAGATTTTCTTCCACAAAATCCGTATCAAACCAATTTATTCCAAACGAGATTTTAATTACGCAAGCTTTTACAAATCTTTGAGGTACAGTGAATCCAAAGTAAACGACGTTCTTCGAGCAGTTAACACTTTCGGAATCATAAATTGAGCTTAATATTTTTACTTTGGAACAAAAATGAAGCAGAAAATATTTTTCACCTTATAGTAGTTAATGATGAAGAAATTTAACATCTCTATCAATACTTTTTAATTAAAAATAAAGATCATTCTTAACGCGATTTTAAATACTCTGCCTCAATACCGCTTGAATTACAATATCGATTTCAAAAACCTTTTTAAAGCACCTAACTAAAATATGTATGATACCATTGTTTTGATTTAAGACTATTCTGCAAGATTTAGCTTAAGGAAAGGAATTAAAATGCTAAAACTACTTTCTTATCTCTTCTCACAACATGTACCAACATTCCTTCTGACAATCTGGACATTTCAAAAATTAAAAGTAATTTCTTGAAGAAATGGAGGAAAAGTTTGGAGTATTTCTGGAATTATATCATCGAACGAAATCTTGTTGGAATTGCTTGTCGTGTGTGTTGCGAAAATGTTTCATCTTTGATTTGACTAATTTTATTGGGATAATTGTTGAAATATTTGTAAATGGATATAACATTAACTGAGAAATCATTTATTGTTAAATAATGAATTCACTTGAAAGCGTGAATGGAAGACGCGCTATATAAGAAAATTATGCAGTTCTAACTCTTTGAAATAATAGTCTGGCTGAAATTGTGTTAATCAGATCTTGTCTGATTAGTTAATATATTTTTATTAATTATACCTTTTAAAACTGCTTTGTATTAGACAGATGTAATTTTATATATAATGACATAGAACGAGTTAATCTAATAGCAATTTCCTCAAAATAAATAACTTCGAAATTAAATCATAAATAATATATTTTCTTTAGAACAAACCTATTTTTAACTATAATTTATCAATATTAAAAAGTTCAATATATAAAAATTTCATTTTATTTTCTTAATTTTTTTAAATTTTATAATGAATGAATTTCCAATGTCTTTTGTAAATATATATAGCGACAAAAGGGCTCAAAACAGAGTTTTAGATACTTCAAAAAATTATTCGGTGCCAGTAATTTATCTAAATACATAAATTTTGTATATGCTCTCAATTAAACGTTACCATTTCTATATAGAAGTTTGAATTTTCCTTTCATAATCAGTTTCTAAGAGCAAACTGGTGGAACTCATAGTTGATTTCACTGTTATAGTGTAAACTGATATGTATGCATTTTCTTATTTGTGGATGATACGTTTTATTTCATAAATGTAAATATTTAAGATCTAAACAAAAAAGCATGATCATTTATGACCATGTTTCCTTTATACGTTACTACTTTGTTGCAATTTTCATATTATTCCAGTTACAGACAGGTTGATCTGGGGATATTTGATGGACTAGGAAAGATGATTAATACATTATTTATATACATATTACTCAAACTTAGCCGATTGTATCCCCTTTATAATTGGACTAACTTAACGAGTTGACAAGAGCTCTTCATTGCTTTTTATTTGCCCTTACGTGCATTTTTTTCTGACCATTCATTCATTTGTATCATTCAGCAAAGCCTTTTTAAATCATACTGTATTCCTCAAAGATATATTTATAATATTTTACTAATACCCCTTTTGGAAATTATGCTATGTTTTACGAATTTGGATTTTTTCTTCAATCGGATTCTTCAGTAGTGGTAAAAATAATAACTAGCCTCTTCAACTACATAAAATTATATCTAAAATTTATATGCCGATAAATTAAGAGCTATTGCTATATATGAGTAAGTCACACACGTGAGTAATAGAAATGTAATGACATATATAGACTTTCCAAAGCGGTAATCAAAGTCTATATGTAAATCAATTACGAAGATTCTCACAATAACTTAACATTTCTTCTAAGATTTCAAAAGTAAAAAAAAGTCCAATCACTTCTTTATTAAAAATTGAAATCATATAATATTTAAATCAAAATATTATTCCTTCAATAAATGAATCATGTTATCTAGTATGAAGTTTGAATACAGCAAACCTGTAAGTTAAATATTCTTCCACTTTGGTGAATATGGAAAATAAGTCAAATGACTATAGTGTTTTTGTGCTTCCATGTGCTTATAGATAAATGTATAACATACTTTAAAAATAATTTCTAATTTGGAGCTAGATAAATTTATAAGACTGGATTTTATCATTGGAAATAAATTTATAATTATTCAAAAAGACAATCTGGGTAACAGATCACGATTTAAAATTGTGAGTCCCATCTCATTTTAGACCTTATGTTACTTTTAAATGAGTATTAATGAAATTTTCTAATAATAATGTAATTGCGTAAATGGTGATTTCAGAACAAAAATTCTTTACCGCAAATACTCAAAATTTAATGCAAAAAATAACATTTGAAAATGTGAAAAATTTATGCCGATTATCCTCTAATTTAAAACTAGTGACAAGTGTCATTATGAAACCGACATCCTCATATTATCGTTGTCATCAAGAAATTATATTATTGTGTTTATGTAAAAGAAAAATACCAACTGCAATAATAAATTATACTCTTCAGACTGTGTCTAGACTTTAATTATAATTAGAGATATATTTCACTTTAATTCTACAAGTTTTACAGTTAAACTGTTTTAAAATATAGTTCGTGATATTTTAAGAAATTTCTTAAAATATCAATTTTATATTTCTGAATTAATATATGAATAATATTTATAATAGGAATTTACTATTAAAAGTATCTTGTCTAGAAAGGAAAAAAGCATTAAAAGGCTCCAGTAATACCTTATAGAATTAATTTTATACTCAGACTAATTTTCTTGGTCATTATATCATATATTTTCATTTAAGCGCATAAAGTAAAAAATATACATTTTATTATTCCAAATGAAATAATTATCGAAAGAAATTCGAGGAAGCGAACTGTCACTGGAATTCAAGTATTTTCAACAAATCTTCTAATTCAAATATTATAAAACCAATTAAAATCTTTTTGAGGAAGAAAAAAAAAACGAATGTAAGGTCGTAATAATAAATAATAATAATAATAAAATCATAAATACCAATAACAAAAATAGCATCTCTACTGAATAAATAAAAATATATACATACTAAGAGAAAAATAGCATAAGAATATTGCAAATAATAATAAGAAAAACAGTAGGTTTAGTGCATAATACTATAATACGAGGAATGGTTGTCAAGTCGAAAATCGCCCCAGAATTATTAAACTCCGGTAAAGTTGGGGGTCTGGGGTTTTTGGCCACGAGGAATCGATTGGCGCCGGTTTTGAAGCGCTACGGTCGAGCAGTTCGGAGTTGCAGATAGGATATTTTCAAACTTTATTAATTCACCATAATGGCTACTTAAATTTTCAATCGGTAACGTGCTGCCATCTATAGCCAATATGGCGAACTAATAAAGTTTTATGTTTATGCTGTTATAGGTTTATAATATGTTTCTTATGTATGTATATATGTTTGGTTTTTCTAAATAAATTTGTCAAAAATATTGAACTTCAACACACTTCAATCTTTACCTTTACTTTACCTTTGTATAGAATAGTTCCCTTTCCAAACTCTAACTTTGTTTAGAATAGTTTACAATGGTGCACTTTAACCGGTTATCTTTTCACCAATGGTTTCACAAATTTTCTTATGGCATGTATTGTTTTGATAAATCACAATTGAAAATTTAAATCTTCGAGTTAGCTTCGATACCTGTTTTCTCTTTCTGTTAATAATAAGACATCATAAGAACAATAATAAATAATAATCAGGAAAATAGAATCTTTAAAACATAAAGAACAATTAACCATTTCATGAAGAAACGTTTATAATTTGTTATCATAAATAAAATATTACAATAATACAACTATTTTAAATAAGTTCTTTTATAAGGCATCCTCTAGCTTATTTTAAACTCTGAATTTCGAAACATTTAAGAGAGAGAATCAAAAATATATTATCAATATTTATTTTTCTGAAAAAATAAATGTCTAAATACTTTTTTTAAATCTGGATAAGAATAAGAAAGAAAATAAAACTCGTAACAATTCCGATGATAGCTACTTTTTTCAAGAAAAATCGACTAGGTAAATGCTTAAACTTCTTATTTCGACTTAAAGTATAAAAAAGGAAATTGAACAAATGATTACTTCTCTTGCGAAAGAATTACGCATGTGTTTCGAAACCCATTATTATCAAAAAGATTTTCTCAGAAGACATAAAGCGGGCTCTTTAAGGCACTTTTTTGCATGCACGCTTATATTTATCTTTTTTCTTGATGCACGAATCTAGTTAGTGACATCAGCAATATAATCACTTTCTCGAAGAAAATGTCAAAAGATCTGATAATGCTCAACACTGATTGACAGTGATGACTTGGCGATTTATAAAGGTTCTTTTCAAGCTTTATGTTTGATATTAGGAAATGTATTTTTATTATTATAGAAGTAATCAAAGATGGATTTATGAAGAAATCTTTGTGATATTGATTATTCATTGAACATTGATTTTGGAAAAGATAACTAGCTGCAATTTCGATACAAAAAGTTCACCATTTTCTTTTTAATTCAAAATAAGCAAATATAGAAGCTGATAAAATGTCTGGAAAGATGAATCTGAAGATTTTTACTCTAATTTTTCAATAACAGAATATGTCATTGATCAAAGTGTCTTGTTTAATTCTCAATCAAAATGTAATGTAAGACTTCATAAGCAGAATGGATAGTACATGCCAAAAGATAATCACCCATCATAATACAGATAACAATAAAAGCTTCATTCGATATTATCATATTAATGCATCTTTGAATTATGAAAAATGGCGAAATATTGTGTTTCAAAAATTATAAATTCAAACTGAATGCAATTAAACGTTGAAGCATTAACTATACTCTCTCTCTCTACTTTTTATGAAATGAAACTTTAAAACATTTTGCCTTATGCATATATATTCATATTCGGATCTTCATTATACAGTATGTTACTTTACGCAAATCTACAAACTAGTTTAAATTCCTTATTTAATTAAAATTAATATTTTAGTTAAAATTTTACACTAAAATTTTATTTCGTCTTAAAATATATTTACTTTTAATATATTTTAGTAAACAATATTTCATATATTTTATTTCAGTGTTCAGCTTTGAAAAAGAATATAATACAAGAAAGAATATTAACGTATGTAGAAAGTTCATTCTATCTAAATGTATTCTCTTTCTTTAGTCAAATGAAACCAGATATATTAAATTTATTTAATTATTAATATTTATTAACATTTTAAGGTCACAGATGTCGGATTAGAGGCTGAAGGAACTGGACTCGACTCGCACAAAGTTCTCCAAATGCTGACCTTCCTTACAATTATTGTCTCCGAAACTATCTATTCAACAAAATGTATTGCCTTTGTTTATTTTTGTAAGCCAGTAATTGACAAAAATATTTGTCACCCTTTTTTGATGCTTTATAATTAACGAGATATTAAGCTAGACATTATAATGATTCGACCCTCCACTTCGCGGAAGGGTCAATCAAATTTGTCATAACGTGACCCGGAAATTTGGATATTCATCTTGTCTTTATTTCCTCTTAATATATTTCTGTCATGTCATTTGATATAGGTGCTGACTAAATTTGAGAGGAAATGCTACATGAGAATCGCAGAAGGGGGTGTTTGAATGTAATCAAGCAAGGAATAAGCCAATTAGATTGGTGGGAAGGCGATGCTGTGCGCTCATGAATGGCCAGTCTTATGAATTTTCATGAAGAGCAAGAAAGCAGAATGATGTAAACCACAAGCCAATACTAGCTACTCCGATCCACCGGAAGGAGAATTTGAATGACCGGACCGCCTCAAAAGAAACATTGGCGGGAACTGTGGTTGAGTCCTAAGGGCCGTAATGGTCATGGTACATCCCACCGCCTAAGGGAGTACTTCCCGTCATTGATGGGTACAGCCAGCTCCACACTGTGGTTGATTCCTAAGGGCCATAACGATCATGGTATATCCCGCCATCTAAAGCTGGGGTCCCACGGCGTATTCCCCGTCTGCAGACGAGCCACGTGCCACCCGTTGACAGCTCTTGCGGTTTTGTGGTCCCTTTGATGACCCGTCGACTTACCGACAAGAAGTCGGTAAGTAGACGGGTCATCAAAGGGACCAAGAAGGGGCGAAAGGGGAAACGCATCCTCCTGGCTATGGGGGAGTGTGATCCCCCAGTGGGTGGGAGGTCTGATTTATATCCAAATCGGTGTATCCGCCCGCCGTGGGACCGCCGCTTAAGGAAGTACGTCCCGTCATTGATGGGTACAGCCAGTTCCACCCGAAGGCACATGAAAAAACTTGAACGAACGGACCGGGCAAAATAAGCACTGACGGGAACAGTGGTTGAGTCCTAAGAGCCATCACGGCCATGGTGCATCCCATCACCTAAGAGAGTACGTTTCGTCATTGATGGGTACAAGTTCCACCGGAAGGCGCACGGAAAAACTTGAATGACTCAACAGATACAAAAGAAACGCTGGCGGGAACTGTGGTTGAGTCCTAGGGGCCATCATGGCTATGATATATCCCATTACCTTCCCGTCATTGATAGGTGGAGTAGGTACGCATCTTTTTATGCACCCACAAGGGTGGCGAGAAGTAAAAGACAGGAAGCTTTTTATCCTCCTTTATAAACCCCCTCCAGCCTGAATTGAAGTGATGTACAGAAAGGATTTAATTTCATTTAAAAGGATTATCAGCATAATGGATTAATATAAATCTTCTAAAATATTACTGCTTCTCTGTCTGTCAGAATTTTGTACTTAAAAGCATTCTTCTAATGCAATTGTGATTATCAATTAATACATAAAAGAATTTATAAAACATAATTGCAAATAATATTCCAGATAATCTGAATAATCTCTAAATCTTAATAAGTGAGTAAATATATATATAAAGAATATTGAAACTTTTCTCGGCAAAAGTCTGAAAGAAAATTACTTTAAAACCTTTAAATACGATTATGAATAAACATAATATAATCTTTCTTAATTTTTACTTTGAATAAATAGGCAGAATAATACCTTTTGGATTTCAAATGTACATTTATAATAATTCATAGAATAGAAATATAATCGTATTACGGTTATTTGACTACCAAAAATTACCTAATCAAATTGTCTAAATGTGTGGTGACAACTTAATAAGCCAGTAACAGCCAGTAGCCCGTATTTTTAAGCCGAATGGTTAAGTCATTGGACTTTAAACCTGAACATTGTAGGTTCGATCCGTCACCACAAATGACACGGATTTTAATGAATTCAATATTGGGGAAATAATAAAACGAAGTTTTGATACTTAAATTTTTCCCTAAAGCACCTAAATGAATATGAGAATAACTAAACAAAATTTTCAACAGTAATTTTTTAAAAACATCTATGTAAATAAAGATTAATTAGTTTATAATTATCAGTAATATAAGTCTTTTTTAATCTGCCTAATAAATAAATGTTTTTATCAGCCTGATAAATATTTAATTTATCTGCCCAATAATGATCAATTTTAGTCTATCTTATAGAATTACTATAAAAATCATAAATATAATCTGAATAAAAAAGCAACAATAATAAGTTGTTGTCATGCTCATAATCCTAATTATTGTAACAATTATCTTCAATCAGTTTGAAATAAAATCCACTCATAATCAAAAACTTTTAATTTAAAACAAATGTTTACAAAAAATGTGTCTCTTCCATGGATGTTATTGCTCCCCGGCATTGCGGAAGTTCTAATTCTTCAAAGAATATTAAATTATTAGTTCTTTATTTTTTAATAAATAAAATCATAGCTTTAAAGTAAATATTCAAAAAGGAAAATGTATAAGTAAGATATGGAGATGTAAGAAACAGATAAGGAGATGGCAATCAGCACACCCTAGATACAAAATTCGTTTTGTTAGTAATATCAGGGTTAAATATTTGCGTACGATGCATCATTTCAACTCTTGCCTTGCAGTTACTTTGGGTTATATGCTTTTTGTTTTGAAGGGTGTCTCACGCATCTGTTTAAAGCATGGATTCTTTTGTACTTTGGAACAATCCGCTGACTGAAGTAACTGCAACTTCCAAAAACAGAATCAAAAGCACTGAGACGTAAAGTATTCAATAGTTTTTTTTTCCCTTTTCATGTGTGGTGAAAAAGAGGAAGTCAATTTGCCGGAAGAAGCAAATTTAGTTATACGGTAAGGGAGTTTTCACAGAGTTAGATTGTTTGAAACTTAAAATAATAAATTCAATTTGCAAAAAAAATTATTGATCTCATACGAAGCATTCATACTTTGATGTACAAAAGAAATTTTAAAATCGTATGATAATTTTGAATTTGAAATTATATGTCCAAATTGCCATATATCGAAGACTGTATGTAATACACAAATACAAATTACCATCACATACAGATGAATGTTAACTATAAGCAAAAGGAACTTTTGAGAACAAATGGTCTTTTGCATTCATTACGGTACTAAAATGTAACAGCGAATTCTATGTTTAAAGCTTTGCGAGCGTTTGTTAGGTTTCTAAATATTGAGGCATCATATTTGATTACACTTATTTTTATTATTCTAAATTTAAACTAAGGAGATTCAGAATCCTAATTTAGAATTTTTTTTTTTCGAAATCATTACAGTAAATCTAAGCCTATTTACTTGGTGAAAGTAATATTCAAGTATCTGACATTCTTCAAAATATTCTTACTGAGGATTTTGAATTTCTTACGCTTTTTCTTAGTTTCATGAAATCATATATTTGCAAGCATTTTAAATAGCCAATAATAAAGAAATATTGAGTAATGCTGTTTTGATGCATTATATATTTTTTTCAATGAAAAAATATATAATTTCACATTCAATGATTTCAAACATCCATAATCTTCTACACATTTTTGAATTATTAATTTATTAAAATACAAACCATACATAATTAAGTTGGTACATCCGATATTTATTGTTGAAGCTTCCTTTTAATTAAAATTTCTATCAATTTATAATTTTAAATGAAACAGTAGGGATAATAGTTCCAGAGTGTGCACTGATAAATTTTATTCTGAATGATTTTATTATCAAAAAGACATACCCTCATCAAAAGCGAAATCACGATTAAAAAAAGCTTTAAATCTGATGCTAAACACTTTTAAAGTAAAATGAAACATTTAAACGATCTATTTTCTTAGAAAACGTTTTAAATGATAACTCTACAGAGTACCTTAATTAATATAAAAAACATAATTTCAAAAAATAAATGTTGAATGAAAGATAAAACTTTAGGATTCTTCAAATACTGAATCTTTTATTCTGCCTTTTATTCACACATACAAATAATTCACACATTTATATCACACTCATACAAATTTCCTAAATATGATGAAAAACACCTCCAAAATAAAACGAAGCATTCAAGCGACATATTTTCTGACGAAAACAATAGATACAATAACTCTGCATAAAGCATTAATATGAAACTCTGCATTAATATAAAATATCTACATTCTAGAAAATACAAAAATATTTTTTGACGATGGAATTCAATGATTCTTCAAATAATTTTTATTATCTATCATTCAACTACAATCTTGAAGTGTACGGTTTCAGAGAATTACTATGTTTCAAGCGTAATTCTGAGATCAAAACTTTTAGAAAAATGTAGTTTAGATAGTTTAATAAATGATAGTCAATGAAATTGCAATAGTCAAGAAATTTAACTGTACATGTCCTTCTTTTCATATTTTTTTATAAAAAAAATAAGCATTCCTTTAAAGAAAAGAGAATATATCATCAGTTTCATATCGAAAAAAGCCTTTATAATTAGTTTTCGATATAGAGATAACAAACATTCTAAGAGTAAAATTATATTAACACTGTCCTTACTTCAAAAAATTTAAATCAGTCTAAATTACGAGAAAAATAAAAGAAAAGCAATCAGTAAAATGGAAATTAGGTTGTTCGACTTGTATTAAAACTTTCAGCGACTGGTTGTCAAAAGGCTATTTTAGTTAAAGTTCTATATAACACTTCTGTATAATTTGATATTTCCTTAGATTACAGGCTGTGAATTCTCAGATAAATCAATCGTTTGATAGAAAATCCTACTTTTTCAATATTAAGAGTTATTTGAAAACTCTACATTCTCTTCATATATCGCCAGTTCTTTCACCATACATAATATCTATTAAATGAATAATAATTAATTTGGATGCATGTTCTGAGGCATCAAAGGGTATGAATAAATGTTCCACAAATGTAGCTAAAAATATTTGACTTGAAATGGATTATCGCACTTATATAGCAAAATATCAAAACTTATTACATTTACAGCAACTATATTAAATAGCATTTCATCATAAAATATTGAAAATAAAACTTATAGAATCAAAGGAGAAAATCTAATGTATGAAAACGCAATATAATATTTCCAGATCGTGTTTCAGCTCTTACATATAAATCTTTGAAAACTGTCATAGTATATTCTCTTTAAGAAACGTAGATGGCAAATGGGAATTTATCAGGATTGAACTCCCGGAGATCTCTCTTCATCCGAGAATTTCTTTAAAGCTGACAGATCTTCGAACTCGAGTAAAATTGCCCAATGGTGTGAGCGAACTGCTGTATTAAACTGACTAGTGTATGCAGGGAAAAGGCAATCAAATATCTTTCCATGTCACATAAAGTCTTATGGGTGACGCTGTTTATAGCAGGTTTATTTCTGAAATATATGAATACATGGCAGCAAAATTCGTGGTTCTGGTATGGAGACACATGTAAAGAGATTAAATCGTGTCCAGAGAGAATATATTTGTAAAAGATGGAAGTTTATATCATCTGAATTGTTTTGGAATAAGTTCTTTATTTATTTTCATATTCTGCTCTATTCTCTAAACTGGAATCCTATTCTGACTATCTTATAAGTTATATATTAATATATCTTCTGCAAAATGATTACAGCTCTATAAAAGTCTATTATAAAGTATTTATGTCCCCCCAAAAAGTATATTTTTAAATACAAATCATATCTAACTTCGAAATTTTTGTTTACACGAATTTAATGTTTGTTTTTCTGAATTTTGATTCTAATAACGAAATGAGTATAGATTTCAGGTATTTTATGAACTTATACACATTTAAAGTGGATAAAATGACATTTTCAGTGGTAGATTTGCAATCAATTAAGCTGTAAATTTGTTCTAGGTAATTAAGTTTTATATATTTTAATCCAAAATAATTTTAATTTTATAAACTTTAATATTAGAAAATTAATATTGAGGACACATATAACTAAAAAAAGTAAAAGAGTTTATGTATAAGTAAGAAGTTCTTTGGAATGCAGTGGTTATTTATCCTTTTTCAATGTTGTTTTCTTCTTTTCGATTAGTAACCTTTATATAATTTATTCTGAATTAATGGTCACAAAAATATGCTGAATATGTGTCTGCAGATATTAGCATTTCTCTGTAAGTTCAACGGATCTTCATCATTTTGTTTTAGATATTCTTGTTAACATCGTTTAACTATTAATATGCTAAGAAAATTAATATGCCAGCGCAGGATGGGAATCCGATGGGCCCCTACGGTGATTCCTGACTGTATGTAGTATCTTTTCTTTTCTTTTTTCATTCCATCTTGTTCCTATCCACCCAACTGTTTAGCTCAGTTTTATATGCACCGAAATTGTAAAATGGCGCCTGGTGATGTTTTTCTACACAGGAATTGAGGTTTCTCGAAACAGTTATAAAATATGAAAATATTTCAGATGAGCGAAATCTTCAGTGCAATTATAAATTAAACTAGCTCAAAGGTAAAAATTAGACTATGTTGAAGATCATATAGATTTTTATTGAAAAAGAAAATAATAAGTTATTTTGGTCCTGAAAATGCTGAATTCTTTGGAAAATATGTATGGCACTCACTTGATGTAATAACGGTCAGAAATGGTGGAGATCGAAATGATTTTTAAATCTTGGATAAAACATAAAATGAAAGTAACATTCAATCTGTTATTGAGAACTTTGATGGATGGTTGGTTGGTTATTTGATATTTATTGGCACAGCAATCAAAACTGAAGAGGCTGTGTCAAACAATGTGTATGAAAATGAAGATATATACGTAGCGTATAATTTATTGACATATTAAGACAAAAAACTACCTACCTTTAAATGAAATTAGTTCCTCTTAAGTCTATGGTTTTAATACAGTTGGTGCCATTACTAAGTGTAAACTAAAGTAACTGAAGTCATCCCAGCTAACTTTTCAAATCAGACTCATTCTTTGTTGAAAATAAGAGACTTTTCTAACAATAGTAAAATTCAATCACTAATTGTACAGCTGAAAAAAGTCTAAAATTAGTAGGTATACCAAATTATTTATCATTTAATAAATATGACATCTAACAATCATAAAGGCAATCCATTTGTTAGAAAAATCAGCAGAGATTTATTGAAGGTAGATATTTTCTATTATCTATAATTAAGTTGGAGGAAAAAAATACAATGATTAATACACAAAGTAGTTAAGTATTTTCAGTAAACTAGCATCACATGCATTAGTAAATTTCAACTGAGATTCCATTGAAATTTCCTTTAGTAAATATAAGTTAAATAAAGCAATTCAATTGACATATATTTTTTCCAAAATATATGTGAGCATGAATAGTCCTGAAATCAAGATAAAAACATTCATTTTGAGGTAAAAAATTATCCAAGTGCAAAAAATAAACTCTGGGAAAAATTTATTTCGTCATTTTTGTGAGATAACAGCTTTGATGAAATAGTCCTTAAATATATGTTCATTAAATTGCCTGTAACAAAGCTCTGTCTTCAGAAAGTCGTCTGACATTAAAGCCTGAGGAAATGAGAAGAGATTCGCTTCCACTAAATCCACACAAAACCCAATTTGTTCTAAACTAGATTTTAACTATGCAAGCTTTTAGAAATCTTCCAACTAAATTGATTCCAAACCAAACGGCTTGGGCACTTCTGCATTGGTGCTTTTGGTCTAATTAATACATTCAGCATCATAAGTTGAGTTTGATATTTTTACTTTGGAAACAACAAAACAGTGGCAATATTTTTTATTTTATTTTACTGTAGTCAAGAAGGAAAGAGCTTAAGATTTTTATCAATACTTTTCAGTTAAAAATGTAGAGTATTCTTATATGAAGCAAGAAGTTTCAACCCTGTTTGAATTATAGTGTCGATTGCAAAAAGATTACTTATCATAACAAATAACAAAAATACGTAAGATATCATTGTTATTATTTTAGGATATTTAGCCAACACGCAAAAACTTTTAGAACAGAGAAAAGCAGCTACTATTCACTTACGAATTTGAGCAGCTTATATAGTATCAAAAGTAAAATACATATGAAATCTTTTTACTTTTAAAATTTTAGTGTTTCGGTTTATCATTAAATAAAATAATTTTTGGAAGACATTAGATTACATTTCTAACTGTACTTATCATTTCTTCATTCTTTAAATTGCTGTTTAAAAGAACTTCGTATAATTCATATATATAATTTTTGGTAATTCATAAATTTTTGATGATAATGTCGTTTGTTGTTCACATGAATTTGTGTTATTTTTTTTAAATACTATTTTAAAAACAATAGGATTTACAACAGAATTTCAATATTTTGTAATTTTTTTCAATTAAACCATCCATTCTAAATATTTTCGTCTTGTTAAAATATTGGATTTACTCAAAAACCTACTTCCTACTGTATGTTTTAATTGTTTAAGATT
>JAPMOQ010065688.1:443018-473622 GCA_026543055.1 Argiope trifasciata | reverse complement strand
GAAGGTTGTTGGTGCAATAGGTAAACAAGAATTGAAAACATATTAAACTACTGCTTTATTGATTAATAAAAATTATGTTCCTTTCTTTTATATTCATTTAACTATTTACAATATACTTATTAAACTCCTGAACAACAATCTCTTAATTTCAGACTGTTGATAAGTGCAGGATTATAAAAAAATATCTAAATAATTTTATTAAGTTTCTTGTTGGTGCCACTCAAAGCAATATTTAGCAACAAAATTTGGAATTCAGCTTTTCTCGAGGTAAAAAGCAACAAAAAATATTTTCGTGTGTGTATATTTTCACTGTACATGTCTGTACCATTCAGAAGTGACTTACAACATCTTCATTTTAAAGTGTGTATTTCTGCTTCTCAGAAGGTTAAACAACTTTTAGTCAAAATTTTTAAGGGGTGCCGAATTTTTTTTCCAAGGTTTTTAATAAAATTTTCAAATTTTGTAATAAGTAAATGTAATGGTGCAGAAACTTAAATTTTCAGATCCAAAAGTTACAAACTTAAATATTTTATTTTTTAAAAAAAGAATTAAACTTTTAAAAATATTTCTTCTCATACAATTTTCAAAATATTTTCCCCAGACTTTTTTAAAGGGATCACACGATGCATTTAACAAAATTTTGGATTGGAGTTTTAATAACAATAATAATTTGTGACAAAAAAATTATTCAACTATTATTAGAAAAACTATTAGATTTTTTTTTTCATTTTGGACATTTTTAGAAAAACATCTAATCAAAATTTTATCAAATCCATTCCTAATTCTATTAAGCATACATTTAAGGGTGAACAGAAAAAATTTCATGCAACTACAATAAAATGTGATAAATATTTTGTAGCTGACAGAATTTTAGAAGAAAAGCAAACTAAGAAAAACCGCTTTAAAGTTTTCAACACAATAAAATTGTAGTAAAAATAGTTCATATGAAGTTAGTTTTTTCTCAGAGCAATAATATGGCATTTGAAAGTGCTAAGATTCCAATTGTATTATTATACATGATTATTATACTTATTAATTACCCTTTTCATATATAGGAATTTTTAGAAAAATTAAGGAGAAAATTACAAAATGGCCATTTTTATACTCAGTAACTTTTTTTAGAAAAAATTGTTATTAAATTATCTGTGGTTATGTTTATCAAATAACTAATAGTACACAGTAAAAATTCTAGTCTATTTTATTGAAATTCAAATGAAATTAGCCATTTTGAAGAAGGTGAATTTTCTAGACAATGAATACAACGAAAAACATTTTCAACAACATAAGTACAAAAATTTTCAGTATGAAACAGCTTATATAAGTACAAAATATTTTAATTAATACTTATATAAGTACAAAACAACTCAACTTATATAAGTACAAAATATTTTTAACATAATTCTATGAAAATTGAGCGTTAATGTGAAGTATACAGATGAAGCAATTAGAGCATTAATTGTCATTAATTGTCAACGGCATATTTGAAAATGACCAAGCAAAACAAAGTACAAATATTTCTTTAGCAATGCAATATAATGCATTATTATTTAATATAATATATAATATCATGTACTTTTCTGTGTAAAACACTTATAAGATTTACGGATTCAATTGAAATTATCAATTCAATTTATCATTAGCATAATTTGAAAACTAAGTCGATGAAAAACCAGCACCCAGTTTCAAATTCACAGCTTTTTTCAGGCAGTCTAATAGGCTACATTGCGAAACAATTTTTAAATGTGTTCTGCAGAAACAAAAATATATTTGTTTTCTTCCGAACATCAGTTTTATCATCTATTTTTGGTTCCATTTAGAAACCTGACAGTTGCGAATTTGAATCGGTTTCATTTAGTAAATTCAATCACAGCTACATTGAGCTGTTTCGATTAATTCTCTTTCCACCTTTCTTACTAATAGCAAGAAAATGGGATCTCCTTTTATTGAGAGCCATTTCCGAAACCAATTGAAAAGCAGGTAAGCAATAAATAAATTATGCAGTTATAATTATATAAAAATTATATTAAATACATTATAAATTATGCTGACGTACCGCTAATCCGATTGGATAAAATTTCGACTGCAGTAAAAGCTCTTTATTCGCGGGGTATATGTTCCAAAAACATGCCGCGAATACAGAAAACCGTAAATACGGAATGGTCAGTTATACAGGAATGCAGGGGGTACGTTCCTAGGTGACAAAATAAAAAATATATAAAAAATCAATTTAATTGAAGTTTTTGAACATTTTGATTCATTATCTTAAGGCTTAGGCAATGGTTTGAAGAATTTTGTAATTTTCTCTTGCTTGGCAGTTTTCAAAACCTTCTTCAATTCAGACTGATACGCAGCAGTCACACTAGCAATGTGCCTCTTAAAAGTAAGATTTCGTTTCATAGACGAATCAATGTTCATAAAGAAATCGCAAAGCTCGTTTGCCATCCTCAAACCTTCACTAAGGTTTTTCAAATGAAATGTCACATTTTCAGTGCTTGTTGAAGCCTCTTCTTCAATGGGCTGTGAATTTAATATTTCCTCCAAGTCGATTTGAGTCAGAAGCAAATTCAAGCAATTGCTGAATGTCACTTGATTCTATCTGTTCGAACCCATCTCGTCCTATTCCACTCGCGATTTTGGATATGTTTGAAGTTTGCATTGAACAAAATACTTTAGACAATGTTGTAATAAGAACTGTTTAGCTATTTTTATTAGTTCATTTGAAGGCATTTACAAAGGATATTGGGTTAGAACCCCTTTATTATGATTTATGTAATTAGATCCGCGAATAAAGTAATGTTTAGCCGCGAATATAGGAATTGGGTCGCATTTTTTTAATCCGCGAATAGTGAAAACGGGAATGAAGGAAGCGCAAATAAGGAGCCTTTACTGTACTTATTATTTGCAGTTACTGTATGATTGTAGGCATATAAAAATAATGAATATAAAAATAACTAATCTGTATAAAGAAAAACGAATGATTGTATGTATGTCTCATGCGCTACCGTACCGCTCATATGTTTTTGATAAAACTTCGGCAACATATTGCTTCCACTTACACGAAGGTTAGAGGCATAATACAATAATCTAAAGTATAAAAAATATTTTCAGATCTTTTTATCTAGGTATTAACTATGGATTAACCACTAAATAACTCTCCAAGGAGACACAACAGTTTCATAAAAGGGCTAAGTTCAAGTTAGACGTTTTTAGCTAGCTATTGTGCTTAAATGCAATGTAAGTCTTTCTTTGTGGTAATAATTTCATTAGAGAGTATAAAAAACTAATTAAAACCAATACTATAGGTTTGAAACTTTAACTAAACACATAATAAAATTTTAGAGTTTTTTGTTGTAACATTCTAAAATATTAGATAAAAAATAATTATGGCTATCTTAGTTTTCATAAAATTATCTTTTCACCTGTATTGAAGAATTTATGATATAATTATATTTTTATGTTTAATCAATTTTAAAAGAAAATATTTCAATCTCATTTTCTAATATTAAGCTAGAGAATTTTCAACGAATATTAAACGAATCACGAGATACAATTAATAGTTTCTTTCATTACCATTCTTAAAGAACACCGAGCTTTACAATTCTAAAAAGTACACAAATAAAATACATAAAAATGAATAATATTTTGTAGAATATAATAACAAAGATACAATATGCTTTTATTTATGCTGTAATTTATAACACTATTTATACTTTTTCTTTTTATATTCTTCAGCTTCAAAGAATGTATTAATTGCTGACAGGAAAATAAATACCATTCTTCCTATCATTCTTAATTAAAGAAGATAACTGTTTCAAATTCCAAACGATATTTTCAAGATTATATTTCCTGCGGCAACAACGCGCCGAGTACCAGCTAGTGATACAATAAAAATAAAAACAACTTTCTTGTCATCAAACAAGTTTGAAAGTAAGAATCATATGTGATACATTTTTTCCGAATTATTTTAAAATTCTTCGAGAAGAAAAACAAAGAAAAATTAATTTGCTTACGCACAAAGCAGATCAATGTTTTTCTGTGTGCGCTTTAGACTTCACTTGAAAGAGGAGGGCGGGTATTTCAAAAAAATAAAAATCACAGAACCCTGAAGGTTGGCTCGTTATTCACGTCAAGTTAAAGTCCCAGCGATAAAATAAATTTTCTCTCTTCCAGAAAACCCGAACAATTTCGTTTTTTCAGTAATGAGTCTTTTTCGTTCAACTTGAAAAAGGAAATTACATGAAAACGTGAACAAAAGGAGAAAAGAAACTTTTGATTTCATATAGTTCAAAAGAGTATTGATAAAAAATAATTTCTAAATTAGAAATTTCTGTTCAAGTAATGGCAACAATAATAAAGTTACGCAGCGTTTAATGCCTTTCAAAAATACAATCATTCTTTTTTTTTCCTTGGAGAAATACTGCATCGCACACTTTTCTTGATATTTTTTTCTTGGAATTCTTTCGGTGAAATTGCAAACTTTCTGAAATTTTTAAGTATGGTATCTAATATATCAAAGAAAAGATTGATTTATTGCCAATTTTATATAAAAAATAATTCGTCGCTAGTTTTACAAACGAATTATATGAACCAAAAACGGCAGTGAATTCACTAGCCCTTGTTTTCTTATAATACATAGAGATTGTAGCAGTTACATAACTATAATACCTTCTCTTTTCATATAATAGATGGCGTTGCTTTAAAATAGCAAGGTATATTTCTTCCCTTCTTGTGTGATCATTATTACATTATATTCTAGTTTGTATCAGGTATTTTCGTGTTCGTGTTTGTTTTGTTTGTGGAACTTAGAAAATAATTAAATAACTGTTCCTGAAACTCCTCTAACATTTCATTTTTCTCATAATAAAGCTATAAATAGTAACTTCCCTTTACAAGAAAGATTCAATTTTTAAGAATAAAAATGAATAAATTTAAAGATAATCTGATGATCCATTTCAAATTTTAAATTAAAAACATTCTTTGCTAATTTTGTTTTATCATCATCTTAACATTTTTTGTGTAAAATTAGGTTCGATATATTAAAATGAAGACTACTAAAATTCTGTAACTAAGAAAATAATAAACAAATAAACCAATGCTTTTTGCTCAAAAAGAATTATCTGTTAAAGTAATGGCTGTTCAGATTCTATATAAAGGGATTTTATTTTCTATTGAATTCAAATTTAGAATGGCATAGAAATTGAAAACAATTTGGAAGCCAGGAAGAATTTCTTTGAATGTTTTCTTGCAGCTGCAGTGATTTTGCGAAAAGAATGAAGTACAATTTTTGAAACAAATTGCTTTCTGTATTATTTGCCTTTTTGTATTTTGACCTGCTATTATTCTTGAAAATGGAGCTATTTATTTAAAACCAGTCGTTCTTTTTCTGAAAGAATAATTTCAAAATAATTTTAAATTTCTGAGCCTACCATTAAATTTTGCTTGAAAATAACTTTAATGCTCTCATTTTCATCCTTATGATATTAGGATAAAATTGAATTAATTTGATTTGGGAATCGAATTGATTTCAGAATAGAAAAATATTTTATTTGCTTTCTGTTTAGCTATTTGTGGGAAAATAGTAAAGTATAATTGAAACAAAGTTAAAACTAAGAAAGAGAGAAATAAGAAGAAAAAAATATTCACTAGATCTATTTATTTTAACATTATTACTATTTTCTTTATTTTTATATGAAAATCAATAATCAAAACATTTATTGTAACATGAAACGCTTTAAGGAGAACCACAGTTAGTTGTTGCAAGTGGTAAGTTATTATATCCTAATTTTAAATCATTTTTCAATTGAATTTTATCTTTCTAACAATAGATGGTGTTCCTTATTGGAGTGGCGTTTTAAGTGTCATTTGAACAACATTCTTTATGTTATTGCCTGTATTCAATCAACAGCATGAAGAATGTTTCAATATTGTTCAACTTCTACAATTTAATTAGAAAGTGCACAATTATATTTAAAAATGTGCCAAAAAATTCAATAGAAAGAATGGTTATCTTGCCATTACATATTGTGACTTTGAATTCATTTTTTAAAAATCTTATCGACAAAACTTTTCGTTTCTTTGCCAGTAGTTTCAAAAAATTTAGCAGTTTTTCCAAAAATAAATAGAATACATTGCTAAATATTTTTTAAATTTTTTTATAGAAAAATATGTTTTAATTTTAGACGTTGGACCATATAACTTTCAATAATATTGATGTAAAATCATTTGATAATACATGTTACGGAATCTTAAGCGGAATAATGGAGATAAGAAAGATAAAATTTACGATAAAGAAAAGTTTTAAAACAAAAACAAAATCATACTCTAAAATACTAAGCATAATATTCTTCATTCAATTTATACCCTCTAACAAATTTTTAAATCTAATGTAATGCTTATTTGTGATGAAAATATAAAGAATCTATTTTTTTTTTTAAATGTTGAGTTGATATTAGAAGCGAAAGGAAATGAAATAATTAATTGGAATGTACACGAAACTTCGCTTTGTATTCTGAGACGTACAATTTGACAACACGAACAAAAGCGAATAGGCAAATAATAAATGCAGTCTAACCTTGAATGTCAATTCGTTATTTTGTCATTTGAATGTCAGCGTGAAATGAATCATTTCCTTTAAACTAACCGTAGAAAATGGTTTTCCTCTGTAATGAGACTTTATCGCTCAATTTAGAAAAACAGTCTAGAAGAGCGTGTGAACCGACAAGGGAAAGAAATGCTTGGTTTCATGCAATCCAAAAGATCGATTTTAAAAAAAAGCTTCGAAATTAAAGGTTTTTGGTCAAGCTTATAGTAACTAATGGGAACTTTGAAGTCATGATCGACAAAAAACATCAGCTTTCTCTTTTTAATTTTTAAAAAAATAAAAATACTTACGCTCTTTTGAATAAAATAGTTTGATTTGGATTTTTTTAAAAATTGCAAATTCTGCAATTACAAGAAATACGATAACTAATATAGATGAGGAAATGACTAGTTTATTACATATTACATTATGGAAAATTTCTGTTTAGCACTGAAAGTAATAATGTTGTATTCGTTATGGGAAACTGATGAAAAAAAAACTCGGCGAAATCAACCATAAAAAATGTTTGGAAGTGATATGAAAAATCATTTCTCTGAAAAATATATCGTGTATTTGAATAGTTCTGATTACGTATTTTCGTTTCTAAACGACAAATTTTGATAAATTCTTCTCTTTTAAATTGTTTATCATTCCATGATTAACATATTTGTAGAATTGATTACTTAAAATAGAGAAATAGTTAAGAAATTAGAAGCAATGATATTATGATTGATTTTATGAAAAGTATATCATAACTACATTTGCTGATTTTTTTAAAATATTTAAGTTGAAATTATTTTAAAAGTCCTCAATTTTAGGAATTTTTCATTCCAATGACTTCGAATATTTTATTTTGGTGGTCATAAACATTTTGATATTTTTTTTTGAAAATAATTGTAAGAATTACTACAGCACAATCATTTAAAAAAAATAATGAACTAAATATATAAAATAATAATAATGATGCAAGATTTTTTTACAAAAAAAATATCAGAAAAAGTTATGAATTTTATTACACAAAATCATATTATGAATGTACACTGTGATGCATTGAAATGCAGTTTTTTAAAAATTTAAACAGTATCTTTTTCATATTATGTTACTTTATATTATATTTATTACAGATTTTACTTTTATAATTTTCTGCACTTTATTAATAAAATTCTTCCATTATGAATACAATTATCTGGCAGTAAAAAAAGAATACAATCACCTATCAGAAAAAAAACGTGTCTAACGTTGTTACATAATTAAAATGAATTAAGAAACAAAGGATAAATATATATTATGCCAAATCTATTTAGAAATAGAATAAAGTCATTCAATTAAAATATTTTACTCCAAATATATTTCAAATGTTAGTGTACCTAATATCTCAGATCAATTGGAATCAAATATTAAACTGAAAATACTTCCTCTTTTTTATCTTTCAGTAAACAATTTTGTTATTTTTTTTTTTTTTATTCTATTCGATATCTGATAAGTCAATTTGTTTTAGACACTTATGCATACTTGTAATTCTAGAAAATAAGTGAAATATCAGTGAAATTAAAAAAATTAATAATCGAAAATTTCACTTACATACTATCTGAAAGCTTAAATGTTTGATATTTCGGAATATTATTACCAAATTTTTTAATCAAAAACCATTTAATTTAATTGATTATAGCTTCTTTAAATTTTGGCCCCTTCCGAAGCAAATTCTTCTACTTTTGCAAACTCCTTTAAATTTAGCATTTAATTTGTTATAATAAAAATTAAACTCTAAAACTTGAATTCAAAAATTTGAAAGTAGTCGAAAATTCCAATTGTTTAAAATAATAAATTTGTATCAGTAATATTTGCAGAATTAGTTTGATAGTTGTTTTAAAAGATGATAATATATTTTCTGCCTTATAAAAACAGATTCACTCAAACCATATTCCGGATATATTTAAATGTTTCAGTTTAGGATTTAAACGCAATTGCGACAAATCTTCTTTCCTGACTTATCTAGAGAAGATTTTCTTTTGTAACAGTAGCCTTACTCCAACTTTTCAGCCTGTGAAAACATGGAAAATACAGTATTCATGATATTCAGCTCTCACTAGAACTGGAATTTAGTCTGTGCATGCAAACCATATAACGAACTGAGCTTAGCATATTTATAAAGTTCTTTCCTCGGTGCTATCATCCGTTTGTATGAATAGTCGAATAAATCGATATAAAAATAAAGCGTACCATTGTTTTTCTTTCTTCGTTCTTACTCAATCAATAAAGAGTATCTCAGACTTTACTCACCATAAAAAAAAGAAATTAAAGAAACAAAATCCTTTCAATTCTCACTTAGGTCAACAAAGAAATTTTTTATTTTCGTCGCTTTTTATTAAATAATCATCAAACAAATTATTATTAAAAAATAAGTAGTTATTGATTTTCGCAGGAACTGAATTTTTGAAAGCTGAAATCCTCGCATTTCACAGATTGAGCTGATTTCAATTAACATTATATACTGCTGAAACTCTATTCAAAGTATTAAAAATAAATTTAATTTATGAAGTAATACTTGTATAAGGAAAACTGTATTAACATCGAATATCATTCACCATAAATTTAAAAAAATGTATTTGAACTTGAGTAGAAGTATAAAAGGTATTTTATCAGCGACTAAGTATTTGAACAAGATGTATAAATAAGTATAATAATAGGAATTGGGAAAAAAATAGAAGAAAATAATATTTTTTTATGGCGCCAAATTTGAAAACTTCAGCACAAAGCCAGATTCTGGTTTACCATGGAAGCTGCCTAGAGTTATTGCATATTAATATTTAATATTTTAAGATGAAATAAAGAGGAAAACGTATAAAGAATTTTTTTTGTTGAAGCCTACACAGCTGTGGCACTTAGTAGGTACTTCATTGTAACAGACGTAAGGGAAATTCCATAAATCACTCTTTTCTTTTCTTTTTTTTTTGATACTGTTTGATACTGGATATTAAAATAGTCAATGCCACTTAATTTAATAATTAACTAATTTTTAATATTCAATTAAAAATCTTCTAAATATTCATTGCCATTCAAATAAATACTTAATGTAATTCAATTGTACATTTAACTAAACATTATATGCGTATTTCCTACATATTTTATAGAAATTTTTCAAAAAATTGCATGAATTTTGCTGTTTATAATTATGATTCGCAATGATAATAAAGTTACAAAACATTTTTTCTGGATTCTTTTTTACAATTTTTTTAATATTTTTAAGCAAGAAATGTGTTAATATTTATTGGAAAAACTATTTCAATCAATTTATGCGTTCATGCTTGATTGTTTAAATTAAAAATTAATTTTTGAAGCCCAAGTTAGAACTAGTTATTCAATTTTTCCTAAGAGAAGAAGATATTGCTTCTTTTTAATTAAATTTTAAAATATTTCTTCCAATAAGATCATCATGTGAAAAAAAAGTTATGCACTTTCAATTTTTCAATTCTTTGACATTCATTGTATCATTTTTTCCAAAAGAAAATATATGTTTTTTAAAGATAATTTAAGCATTCTATTCTCCATAGATAAATTTCTCTCATTTTTATTTTGTAATATAAACTTAGACCAACAAATTTATAACTAATGCATTATTTTGTTATGAAATAGTAAAAAAAAAATGGAATGTCAAAAATATACAGGATAAAAATTCATGAAAATAATGTTCCTTGTTTTAAGGTATCTTAAGCTAAGAAGATGAACTAAATCCATTGTTTGTTTGTTTATTTTATTGAAAACTTTTTTCGTTCTGGTCACACAAAATCTATTTTCAATGTTTCACGTTACAGATCTTGAATGACATCCGGTTTCTTACGTCTTCTTCAGATTGCATGAAATCTTATTTCATTGCAACCATTTTTTCTCTATAAATGCCATTGAGCAGGACATATTTTTAAGGTCATGGATCATACGAGGGGTCATTCAAAAGTTTTTACAAGTAGCAATATTTGGAAAGTAGAAATTATAGATGGGGAGTAAACTTGTTGTCTTAGAAAGGTTAGTGTTGATACTAAGACCTGAAACAGTGACAGTAATGGCAAAACGTCTAAAGAAGGTGCTAGCCATGATGCGATGGGCCAAGAATGCGTCCACATTGGCCATTCACAGATAAATCATTGAGGTTTACGAGAGCGAAGCAATGAGTAGAAAACATGTGGTGAAATGGTATCGGATCTTTTGAAGCAAAAAGAGAGATTGTTGGGCTTAGATGGGAGGTCTGGAATCACCCACATACAGCCTTGATTTGGCTCCCAGTGACTGATGTTCGAAAAGGTGCTGAGAACTTGTCAATAGTCACTGGCCAGACTATTACCAATAATTTTTAAGCAATTTGACCTACCGGGGTGATAATATGTTGTATATTTGGAAAATCACTCAAAATTATCGTGAAACTGTTTAAATTGATATGTGCTTAAGAATTATTGTTACTATAAAAATATAACAAGGCCTAAAATAATCAAATTAAAACTTATTCCTTCAACTAACTTGAATTTAGAAAGTCGTTTGCCGTGAGTTTTACCAATAATGGCTTCGAATCAGATGTTGGAAATTCACCATGAGTTAAATAAAAAAGGAAACCAAAACCAAAAAATCTTAACTTGACGATATTTAAACTAAATTGAGGATATTTGTTTCAAAGCAAGAAATACACTACAGATTTCATTAAAATAAAAAATAAGAAATGCATTACATTTTAAAGCAATGTTGCATGAACTATTTTCATTATTTATTTTAAATTTTAACTCTAAATTTTTATGACGTCTTCACGATTTCGAGTTATAATATACTGAAATTTGCAAATGTAATTCAGAATGACTAGATAAATATCAATATTAGTTATAAAAAATAAATTATCAAAATGAGTAAATTAAATCAAAATCATTATAATGGATAAGAATAAAAAGAAGTAAGGAAAGTTTATAATATGTAATATTGACTTAAGATCTTTAAATTTGAAGCACAAACGTGAAATCAAAATTAAGTTTCAGTCTACAGTTCTTAAGTAAAAGGAAACTGGATAAATAGTTATATCAATATTAAATAAAATATTGATATAACTATTTATTCAAAAAGTATATATATTCCTCTACTCAAATTTAAATACACTTTTTAAAGTTGTAGAGTATGGCACTTGATGTAAATACAGTTTTTTTCAAGTATCAGTTCATTAATTTAATTAAACTGAGTTTTTTTAATGTTTTAAATATAATTTTAGCAGTTTCTTATGAAAATTGGAATCAACATGCCGTAGCTCAATCTGTAAAATGCAACGATTTCGGCAATTTTCATGTGAAGATGAAGAATACGAGTTCAGTTCTTGCGATGAAAAATTATAGACCACAATCCTCTTCATAAATAAAAAACGAAAAAAAAAATGGAAAGTGAAAAAATAGGGAAAAACAATAATAATAGTCCAAAACAATACATAGAAAGGGAATTGAAAAATCTCAATGAAAGTCGCTTTCTATTTTTCAATTTAATATTGGGATACACATATTTAAATTACTTGTAATTATTTAATAAAAAGTAGTTAAAATAATTTTTTTCTTTGCTGAATTTACTTAAAATTTTTGAAGAAGGAATGGAATTAAAATTTGTTTTAATATTACTTTTTATCCCTTAGTAATGTGGAAATTTATTATTTAAAATACTAGTGTGTTTAAAATATATTTTACTGAGCATGAAAATTGAATTGGAATTCCTTAGTGTAACATATAAATTTGAAACTTCATATATTACATCAGAAAATATATAAAATTTCAAATATCCGAATTGGATCAGATACAGATGTATAAGCTCAAACAAGTTAAAGTATAATTTGCTATGAATCAAAAATAACATTTTTATCTGGAAGTTGTCTTTATCTATAACAATATTAATCTATCATTCTCTATATAATACAAGGCAGACGAAAAATAAAAGGTATAGAAAAGTTTTTCTTTGGATTAAAAATAAGAATCAATAAGAGAAAAAGGTTACTGCTTATATTTTATTTAGTCTATCTGCTCAAAGTAGTCATGGTAACAAAATTGTTTTAAAGAATTCTCAAAAACTCTTATAGATTTTGGTTACTGCCATTAAAATTAATCCCTACCGTTTTTATTACCATAACATGATTCGTATCTTATCCATGGCACTAGTATACAGTATGAATTTTGAAGGTCAGTTTCGTTTCTTCCAGTCACAGAACAAATAGTTCTTTCACACTTCAAATTAATTGAACAACCTTCGATATATATATATTTAAGACTTTATTTCGCTAATTAATATCTTTGAATATTGATCAGATAAAAATATCGGTTTTCACAATGTACTGTACGATTATTTTCAGTTCATACCATTGGAAAGGAATTTATTATAATAAACAGTACATCAATAACTAGTAATGACTGAGCGAGTAGGATCGTTTACAGCTAAATTTGGACACTATTATCATATTTCAATTTTTCTGACAATATTTGGAGAATTATGTTAACTTTTACTAATTTTTTTACGATAATTCATTTCAATTCTGTTTATTTGAAATTTATAGTGAATATTTTCTCACAACTAATAAAGTAATTGCCATTTTCTTAAGTTTAATCGTCGTTTTTCTACACAAGGGTACTCATAAATGTCTGAATAGTTGATCGTTTGAATGAAATAAGTAAACAGAACTTTGCAGTGTGCGAATGATCATTTAAACTATGTTTCTTCGGCACAATTGTTATTGATTGTTTTATCTGCACAATATTTATTCTTGTGCCATTGTATCACTTTCAGTTTGCCAGTGCCAGTATCTTGAAACTTGCTGCTCCACTCTGTGGGCCACCCACCGGTGTTACTTCACCGATATATCGCATGCTAATCTTACTGTAATTTGATTCTTCTCTCTTAATTCTTCGATACATTTTTCATTTTTTTTGTCGAACGATGCTATTAACTTTCTTGCAATCAAAGTACAATATTTTTATTACTATGAAATTCTTTTTTAGGTAATTCTTCTTAGTTAAAATATAGGAACTCCTTTTTTAGGAACTCCATAGTTTTAAAGCAACAGTTTTATTATAGAAAAACTTAAATGAAGTAGAGAACAGCTCATTAAAGAACAAAGAAACCTAATTTTTCATTGACTGATGTACGTAGATTATATAATTTTATACAGCTGTATAATTTTATATATATGTAGAATTTTATACGTAAGCTGTATAATTTTAGGCCAATAGTTAATCTTCATTGTTTTTCGTACGCTATATAGTTATTATACACTTTGAGAGAAATGAAAATTCAAAGCGTAATTAAATTTCAGCATTTTGATGTTAATTAACATAAAAGGACATTAATTATAAGTTCTCTTGCATGTCCTTATCTTATATATCTCTATAAAAAACCAATTTTCACCTCTTCTTTAATACCCACTCACACATGCATACTTTCAGATTTATAAAAATAGAACATTTTTTTAAAAAGACTAAATATTTACTTAATTATTAATACTCATATACATATTCAAAAAAGTATTTTTATTCATTGAAATAAATTTTGCAATATGCAACACAATTATCATTGCTGCTTCTCATTATTTTAATGCTGCGTTGAACGCAATGATATTGTTACGTAAGTTTAGTTTTCCTTTCCCGCTCTAATAATGTTATCGGAAGGAAGATAGATTTACACTAATCTGTATTGAATAGTGAATGGGTGTGACGTCAGTGATCACAGAGCTTAACGACAAACTTGGCGACCATTTGGCAACCTGACGACGAATTTGGTGACTTGAGCGGTGTAGAATAAAGAAGAACGGCAGAGTTAAATCGAGAAGACATGAACTGAGAGGTCTTACAAGATTGTTGTGTGGCGTATTCTGACGAAGTATGTGGAGTAGCCCTCTCTGTCGTCGTCGAGAACGGATCTGTCTTGAACGGAGGAGTAGTCCCATTGTGCGAAGTAGTGAGTCAGCAGCGAAGGCAAGAAGAGACAGAGGAGTAGTTTCAGCTTGTTAGGGAGAGAACTACGTGAGCGTAGACAGAATCCCTTAAAGATTCCCTCTCCTGCTGAATCCTGTCAAGCCGTTTTCTGAGCTGTGGACGTTGTCACAATGGAATTTCTGCCTGTGGACTACTGTTGCTGTTTTGGGCTACTGTCTGCAATAGAGTACTGCTGTGTGTTGTCCTGTGTGTTCGTGTTGGCTGTATATAGTTGTCTTCTGTACATAAACGTATAGTTGTGCTGTAAATATCGGTCGTTTTTGTGCTGTCATGTCTTCGTTCTGTACATAAACGTCGTCTGTGTTGTATCGTCTACTAAAGGACTGATCATTATGTGCATCATCATCTTCTCTCACAACATACACACCCACTATACGAGTAAAACAACTCGACGGATTAGTACAAAGTTAGGAAATCCGCAACAATATGATTTCTTAACTCATTGATAAAAAATATAAATTATAAATCATTCAACTATTCCACTCAGATTATTTCAAACATCTAAATATAATTCTAAAATGTACTTATTTCAAAGAGGATTTAATTTTTGATTTTTGTAAAATATAAAAAGAATCTAAAATTTCCATTGGTATTCATTTTTGATTCCGAACATAATGTTTAAATTTGATGTAACTAATAATTAATAAAGCCACTTTAAATAAAGAACGAATACTGAATTTTTTATTCATACGAAAAAATAACTTGATGTTTACAGAAATACTTTAACACTATTGACTTTATCTATCTAAATATGTATATATTTAGATAGCTTTAAATGAGAATTCAATATAGAGTTTAGACATAGATCATGTATTGATTTTTTTACGTACCTCGGGATATTCTTCATTTGGTACAGTAGATAGATAATGGTCTACTGAAAATTGTCGTTGCTGCTTATCCTCTTTAGATTGGATATCATTTTATATCAAGTTCAAAAGATCGGGAAAAGAGATATGCAGTAGCTTCTGTGAATAAAGATCTCTGAGCAGCTAAGGGCAAAATTCTTATTCTAGCTCAAGTGAACATTCACACACTCACTTGCACAGCTCCTTTTTATAAATTGAGGGAGGGCTCTTCACGCACCTCACAGATAAACAAAGGGTAAGGAAGAATCATGCCTGAGCCCAGGAGGCTTAAATCATGGGGAAAATTCCTAAGGCATTGATTTCACCGACTCTGGCTGAAGATACATTCGATATTTATAAGCTGATGACTCTGACTAATAAATGTGCATCCGTATGAACGAATGATAGATGAAATCCTGCTCTTACGATTTATTTTGCATGCCTTTAATCATACGTTTTGCAATTTGTGATAACAGTCTTCTTCACGTGATTTCTCGAGGTTGCCATATATATCAGTGATTATTTATAAATAGTTCATCATTGTCAAAACGATTATAGCATGGTTTTAGAAACGCCATATATTATTACTGCTTTTTTAGGACTGGTTATTCTACTTTTTCTAATGAGTATTCCTTATTGCAACTAAATAGGCCTATCTAGTATTAAAAGTTGATTTCTCATTTCTATTTTTTCAAAGATTTTTTTTTACATTTTTTTATCGAAGGGGTATAAAGACAACTTTGAAAAAATATTTCCTTTTCCTTATTTACATAATATATCAAAATTTGTTGAAAATATCTGAAAAATTATTCGCAAAACATTCAGACACATATATTTTGATTGTGTTCAATTTAATTCTTATTTTAAAGACTTTGAAAATCATTTGAGCTGAATTTAACTTATAATAAGCATTTAATACTGGCGTTTATGAAACAATTATTTTTATCGTTGTTATTTAAAACCTTCATCATTTTTGTATTTATCTGTAATTATTAGACTGGATATATATTCAAACCTTAAAAAGTTCTCATCCTAATTTCGAAAACTATAGATGTTATAGTAATAAAAATAGCTTCTAAGTGAAATGGCTTTGTAATACTCATTGAGAGCATTCACAGTCCTGGTTTACTGAGAATTTTGGTATAAATGCTTGTCAGAGTAAATGTATTATGTAGAAAAATAATTGAGAAGGAAGTTGTAGCAAATTATTGATTTAGAAGGCCATTGCTTCATCTCGATTTCAGTATATAAAATTTGAATTTACCTCTCTATACTGTTATATTAAAAAAATTTAAATGCATTTAATTGCAATTTTTCCAATTAATCTGCTCATTTAAAAATGCTTATATGAACCATATTATATACTCACACATACAAAAAGAAAACCAAAGTCTTTATGACACCTTCGACTTCACTCTAATGGAACTTGAATCAGTGTATTTCCTTAAGTACTGTAATCTCTATAAAATATGTTTCATTTCATTTAAAACAATAACATTATAATTTATATTTAAAACTATAACATTATTATTTATATTTAAAATTATAACATTATAATTTATATTTAAAACGATGACATTATAATTTATATTTAAAACTATGTATGTTTCAAAAACTAAAAATGTGTTTCAGAAAATGTTTTAATAAAATACGATTTGCAATATTTAAAAATAAGATAATAATTTTTTACAATGCTTTAGTGAAATATTCTTTTGCTTTGGAAAAAAATCAACATCTAAGAATTTTATTCACAATAATTACCAAGTCGTTTGGAAATATGCCTGGCAAGAAAAAAATTCTAAAAGCATATCATCAAATATAATAATAAAAAAGAATTCTACTTTCTTACAGCTAAATATTTTTTGGAATTATATTTCGTGAGAAATAATTGAAATTCTCAATGTTTCTTCGCAAATTCAAAATTCTGTTACAATTCTTTGGGAAAAATATTATAAGTAAAATGAAAGGAAGCAATTAATTTGCTTGGACACGAAACAGGTCAAAGATTTTTATTTTGTTACAATCTTCTTATGAAAAAGGGGAAGTAATATATAAGAATAGAAACAGCTAAAGCCTGCAGGTTGAATCATTAGTCACGTTAAGTTAAAGTTAGGCAATAAAGTAAATTCTCTCCGTTCGTGCAAAACTTAAATTCGGTTCCTTTTTTTAATAATAGGTTTTTATCTTTCAATTTAGAAAAGCAAATCAGAAGAATCCGTGGATAAAAATAGAAATGAACACTACAATTTTATAGAGGACAAAAAATAATAAATTAAAATAACATTTTGATGTAAAAGTAACAGTTCTTTACTTGCACTGTTTAATGACTTTTAAAATTATAACCATTCGTTTTTATATTTTGTTTGAAGATTTCGTTTCATGCTCTTTCATTTTTCACGAAATATGTGGATTTAACTAGTTTTGAAGAAACGGTGAATTTTGAAGGATTGGATGTGTGTTTGCTAATGACCGACAATATGGTTTCCTGGATCTAAAAACAAAATTTTGTTATGTATCGTAACATACGGTAATGTAGTGCAGAATTTATTAGTTAAACTATCAGTAAGGAAGGCAGCAAATGATTGTTTAACGAAGGGAGCCGCCCCGAATCCCCTTGATATGCAGTTTATAAATACTATCTATATATATATAATACTATGCAGTCTGTAATACAGTCAAAATCTATTTTCATTAAGTGTGATTAAAGGAAGGGAAAGTAGTTTTTGGAATTTTATTTTTCGGAAAATAAATAAAACCTAGATCGGGAATTCGCATATATATATATGTAACTACAGTTGGGAACTATCACAAATGTTTTAGAATGAAGCACAAATATTATTTATTTCTATTATTAAGATTAAAAAAATGTTAGAGTTTTGATTTTTGATTTTTGTTATGATAATACGTATTTCATGATGACGTGCATGACACTTTTAAAATGAAGTATCGGAGCACTCTTAAACTACGCCATTGAAGTTTTAATTATTAAAACACTAACAAATGAGTAGAAGCAAGCTCAGTATTTACTTCTCTATCCATTCATTTATTTCGTTGATTTTGCACATAATTGCGACCGCTAGAAAAGTAATCAGGATTTGCTAATACTTTCTATTTGTTTAAATTATAAATATTTCACTATACGAAAAAGCATGGTTTTATCTCACAATCCACAAATGTTTTATTATACTCGATTTTTTTCTTTTGAAGCAAATAAAACAGTTAAATAAATTCATTTTCAGTAATATTGTAAATATATCGTTGTGCAATATAAACACATCTTATAAAATATAAAAGAAAAATCTATTTTTTTGAAATGAAACTAAGTGTAGCAAAAACAGATGCAATAGTCTCTGAGGCTCTTTTAATACAAAATTAAGTTAGTTTATACATTAATGTTAATAATAAACATGCTTAATGAGTTATGCATTAATCGTATTTTAATTACGGCTAAGATCTGATTTAAAAAATAAGATGTCGCTGATGAATTTAAACAATTTATCTCTTTAACATATGTCTAATGGCCTTTTTAATAGAGAATAAAAATTATCAGATTATGGTTTATTAGTTTGAATGTCATGAATAGTTTAAATGTCAAGGCTAATTTAAATGTCTTAACCATTATACTTTTATAAAAAAGACTGATCAGCCATATCATCAACTACTTTTTTTTAAAAAACTTCGATGTTCAGTATCTGAAAACATTTTGTTGTTCGTCTTGTTGTGATATATGGCACTTTTTTAAGCACGATGACAATTAACTATCATCGATTTAAGCTGAATGAAATTCTCTTGCATTTTCAGTAGCACCAACTAGGATCAAAAGTACCATGCAGCTACTCCATACATCTAACATTCGCTTGCACAACTTCTTTCAAAGGGAGGAGGCACATCCACACACATCATAGATAGCACACAGAATGCACACAGCCATGCCCTAACCAATTTTCGAACCCTGGTATCCCCAGACCAGGAAGAAGACGCGCTTCTCCTGTGCCAGGATTCTGGCTTCTAATTTGTATACGCAAACACTGTATATATGTACGACTTTGGTCTGAGTAAGCCAGAAGAGTCCTTGTATGATTTCTTCATTAGGAAAAAAAAAAAAAGCCGGGAAAGGATATCTATTCCATGTTAAATCGGCCAAGTCAAACGTCCTCCCGCTGGTGTAGTATGTTGAAGGGAAGAAATAAGGAGAAGAAAGGAAGAAAGGTTGGTTAGGGCCTGGCTGTTCCATTTCTGTGTACTATCACTGATGTGTGTGGATGTACCTCCTCCCTTTGAAAGAAGTTGTGCAAGCGAAAGCAATAAGAAGAAGGGAAGAAAATTATGAAAAAAGAAAGAAAACAAATATAACACTCCACAAAAGAAACATTGATCCCTTTTTAAGCATATTTAAAATATTTTTTTTTCATATTTTCATCCTTTTATACATAAGCATATTAATTAAATTAGTACTATTAAAGAACTATGTAAGTTTAAAAAATCTTATTTTTAAAATTCATAACATTGATACATGAGTTAAAAATTTTAAAACATTGGAAAAGTATTTTAAAATTATGTTGCGGAGAGGAAGAGGTGCCAGCTCAGGTGTCGTTCTCGTCATCTGACCACGGTTCGAAATTGCGAGGCTCATTCCAAAATATCCCTAGTGTTACTTTACAAAGGGACCTTATTATAACTAAATCTAAACCAAATCTTATCTTTATATATGATTAATACTATATTTAATTACTTCTACTCAAAATTAATATAAAGCACGAAGATTTATCTTACGCATCCAAGTTTTTAAAAAATCTGTTTACCATCGCCTTGAAAAATTTTCATATATTTTTTTAACTTTATGAAAAGATCATTTTTTAAAGACTGGGTCTCTTATTTTGAAAGAAAGTCAATAAATAACTCAATTCATAGTCTATATGTCTTATGCAGTTCTTTTAAAATTACTGCGCCAAACACCTAGGAAGACTTAGTCACTGGGTTTCTTTCCGAAATTTTGGAAGTCGAAAACTTAGCACAAGATCACTGTGAGCATACATTAATGATATAAATTAAAATTAATGCATACAATCTGCTTTTTCATAGTTTTTAAAGAACACAAAAGTAATAAGCATTTCTTATCACATTTTCATGAAACTGTTTTAATGGAAACGACTTGAAGATGAAAAATGAGAAACTAATACATTGAGTTAATAAGAATAGTTAATTAATTTGCACCTTTAAATTTACTCATTACATTTTCCAATTTTTCGCTCATTCGATTGAACATCGATAATAACCCATTCCCAATAGTTCGACTTCCTAAACCTCTGTAGGAAGTTCCAAGATGATTAGATTAGTAATCTACCTCTAATAAATTCAAGGACATTTGTAAATATGATTGATATGATATTAGATAATTCACAAAAATCTAGATGATATTTTGAAAAATATATTTCTCATTCTTTTAGCTCTATAAAATATGTTCAAATAAATTATTTTCATTTATAAAACTTGCTGTTTTGAGTTACTTTTACTGACATCAGCTTTTTGAAAAAACTATAATATATATTAGATTTATAGAAGCATCCACTTTAATTGTTAAAGAATCACATCTAAAATTTTCTTAAAATACTGCTTATAATTTATCGTAACTTTCCCTTCAGAAGAAAATGCACATTAAGAAGTTTCTCACCATATTTCCAATAGATTTCTAATTTAGTTTATATTTTAATAAAGTATAATTGTTCATAAATAGTACAATGTAAAGTTAAAACAGTATTATCAAACAAAAATGTGTTTAAATGAAGGGAAAAGTGAATAAATATCTGTGAAATATTTAATAAAATTATACGAGAAGATTAGAAGATTAGAACATTAGAAGATTTTTGATTTATATAAAAGAATAATTCTCATGTCATTGAACTCTCGTGAATATAACAAAATTAAGCTCAATTTAAAGTGCAAAGCATTTTTAAAAAGGATAATATAGGAAAGGCTTGTGTATTCAAACTTAAATTTATAAATCATCTCAAAAAATCATGGCGTAAATTTACATAGAAATCTAAATCAACTATCGAAAAATTTGATTTGAATAGAAATAACTGTTTATGTATTCTAAGTAATACGAAATTAACCCAAAATAATAAATTTGGTGATTTTACCTTGAATTTTAATGACATATTTCAAGAAACGAAAAAAAAAAAGGGAAATAACTTCTTATTTCAAAAACATATATACTATACTCTAAGTAAATAATTCTTTCTATGTAAAAATCTTAAGAAGATAAAGAAATCCGATATAATTATTTAAATTTAGGTTAATTTAATTAGGAAAAAATCATGCATGGCATTAAAAATTATTAATATAAAGAAAATACTGATACGTAAAGGAAATTTCTTACTTTATCTAGATGTCTGTCTGTACTTAAAATAATATTAAAGTGTAGACATAATTGAAGTTTTCAATCCATTACCTGCTTTTCAAAATCCAGTTGAAATTCCACTAATAACTATTAAATCTGAAATAAAAGATTAATTTGAAACCTAAGGAACTACAAGGTGGTTCCTAATTTGCTTCAAAATATTCATGTCAAAATATAAGAAAAAGAAATTAAAAATTAAAAAAAGAGCCAAATTCTTTGAAAATTGAACCATTAAATATGTCAAAGAAAAGTTCTAATGATGAAAAAATTATCAACTGTTTGATAAAACTTACTAGAAAACTCTAAATTAAATGTTCATCGACAAATATTCCCATGGAAAAGGCATTTAGAAATCACGTGGTTCTTAAAGATTTTCAGGAATAATTTTTTCCCCATTTTGTTTGGAAAATATTTTTAACTCTTTTTTTTTTCCTTTAAAAATTCTTCATTCAGAAAGATGATTGAGATATGCGAAATTTCAAATTCTTCAAGTGTTACGGGTAATGAACCAGTGGGAAAGATTAGTCTAATGGGTATTTCATTAAGATAAAATCTTTCTCACTTTACTATAAGTCCAATTTCATGCGTTAGAAACAGCAACGCTAAATTGATTCAGCTCTGTAATAAGAAAAGAATCAGCATAGCGGGCAGCTATTTCTGAGTAAAAATTAATTCATTCCAAATGGGTGGAAATCATTTATTCGAAAAGATGGATGCCAATTTTTAGATTTCCGTAGAAGTAATTCTTCACAGTTCAACAGTCCCTGACAGACTCGTTAAATGTCTTTTGGAATTGCTTTGACATATCGCATGCATTTGATGGATTTTAGTGGATGTTTTAAAAATACTAAGCAGTAGCAAATGAATGTATCGATAGTGTCTTACCGAATTTATAACTTATTTCTATAGAAAGACTCATTTTGTGTCATGTAATTTAACAAAGAAATGCAAGAACATATTTGGACCTGCAGAGATAAAGTGTTAGTGTACAAAGATTAAAATATGTGTACGTGTTTATAAATAACACAAAACAGGTCTTAAAATTCATACTTTACTTTAATGTTCATTTCAATTATCAAGAAATTATGATGACGATTGTTAAATTGTGTTTAGTAATATGTTTTCTTTTAAAGCATAATTTTATCAATGCATTCATAATATTGCTGATATATAGTATGTTCATTACCTTTTCGATAAGAAAGGAACTTGTAAATTACCAATCGCTTTTGATTTTTTATATCAATACTAAACAAATTAATTTATATTAATAAATAACAGAAATCAAAATTTTAACAAAGAAAATGTTAAATTTGTACCAAAATTTGCCCATATATAAGTGCTAATTTTATTTAATTATTATGTAAAACCAGAATAACGTCAGTTCATCTCACTATTCCTCTTTAAATTCCATATGGATACAAATATTTTTCTTAAAAACGTTTAAGATATTTTTTCCCCAAAGAACAAATCTTTTTTTTACTATTTAATATATCTTGTATAGTAATTAAATTTTAGATAAATTTATGAGGTGAAAATATTTTTAACAAAAAATACAAAAACTAAGGGTTTTAAAAATGAAAACATGATTTTCGATTTCTCTGTTTATTTGTTAATATTATCTTAGATAATCTTTCTGACGGCGCAGTGACTTAAGAGTAGCGGGTCTTTCCCGGTTTCAAGTCCCGGGTTGGGCGTGGTTGTTCTTCCATTGAGTTTAAATGAGCCCCCCTGTAAAAAGAGATTGTGCAAGAGAATGTGTATGTGTCATCTTCATTTGAACTAAAAAGTCAGACTTCTCCTTTCGTGTGCTCAGGGACCTTTACTCTCCGAAGCTACTGCAATCTCTTTCTGCATCAACACATACACAGCATCATCACCAAATAAATTTTCTTTCTTGACTAATAGGAACATATTAGGATATACATATATAGCTATATTTTTCTTATACACCAACAAGGACACATATAGCTATATTTCCAGAAAATGAGGTAAAAACTTTACGCTGTACTCAAAATGAAAAATAAGTACTTTGATCAACTAAGAAAATTAGGAAAAACACTTCTACATACTTAGTTCCTTTGATGTGGTATTCGTTTTAATTTTATCCAATAAGTATTACTATATCTCTTATTGAGTTCATAGTAAACATTTGACATACTTTTTGCGATATACCATGCTAAATTGATCGATTAGCTGATCAACAATGATATTGTACCATTGTATCTGGTACCTCTTTGAATCTAGTGCTGATAGTAAAATTGGAAAAACATCTTCTAAATGCTTTGCATGAAGTTTTTTCAAAACACTATAGGTTTCAAATTAAGACTAAACAGATCATAATTTATCTTTGCTACTACAGAATGCTTTATATTTAAAATTACAAATGAAAAATATTTTACGATTTTATTACATATATTTTTTCTAATACAGCCTTATTTATATTTTGGATAACCAAATCTGCTGTTAACAATCATTGAAATCGGTGAATATTATAAAATACTATGGCAGGTATGCAAGATGGAAACTCTTTTTCATTCCCATAGACATTCTCCAACATTGTGTAATTCCACTCATCTGCATGAAATCTTAAGTCGATTCAGTATTCATAAATTCCCACCTCTCAGGAACGTTTGAGTTTAAAAGCCAACGTATGCGAAGAATCTAACGACTCAAGGTTAGCAAAGTTTTATAAAGTTCTTGTCTCCACGTCATATTCTTGAAAGAAAAGGCGAATAAATCAATACATAAATAGAAAAAAATATTATTTTTTTCTTTCTATAGATTTTCTTTTTTACCCAATCAATGAAGAGTAGAATAGTCTAGAGTCGCCGTAAAGGGAAAGAAGTACATTTTTTCGGAACTTTATTTTATGGAAGTGGATGAAACTTCGGCACAAATTCAGATGACAGGCAGCCGAGAAAGATGAATATTTGATGTATTACAATAACTTTAAAAAATACAAAACAGCAAAAACAGTTCTTTGTTCATTGTAGAAGTATAGAAAATTGCAGCATTCTAGATGTTACCTGAAAATTCGAAAGCCTAGAGCTAATGTGAACCAAACTGTTAGAAGAACAGGCATATCCAATTAAATATTTGATCTTGAGCTTGCGCGTGTGTTTTTAACTTTTTTTTAGAAATATTCTTTCAATTTGGTCATAGTTTAACTAAGTACCAAAAGAGCAAGATTATAAACTTAAATAATTTTTTCCACAAGCTTGAAATTAAGTGACAGAATCTCTTTATCTATTTAATAAAAAGCAAAGATCTAAAAATTGGTGAAGATCAATTTTTATTTCTCTGCATAAATGGTTAATTCAGTTGATAACACGGTTAATGTCAGTACAGATAGTTAATGACAGTTCAGTAAACTTTGGCTACAAACTAAATTTTTGTTTTTATATCTTTAATTTGTACGAGAATTTTATAGTAAATTATCATTCATGTTATCGAATAACAAAGGATGATAGTTTTTAGTCGCTGTAAAAGAAGCTTCCTTTGGAATATTTACTTTCTAAAGAAGCTGCATAAAAATATTTTACTTTATCAAAATAATATCGCCTAAGTAAAATTTAACTCCTAAAAATAATTCTAATCAATTTATTTGAGCTTAATAATTTTTACCACTAAGATTTTGATTAAAGAAATGTGTATAAATTGAAAATATCAATCAAAGAGTATTTTTTCACCGTTCTGCACTTCATATTTGTAGCATTTTATCAATCATTGGATAAGATTTATACGCAAATTCACAAGGTAACGCAATAAGAAAATAAACTATATTAATAAATATCCAGATACTTAAAAAAATTAGACCTTTATTCAGTTTCAAATAAAGTTTTTGATTCCATCTTATTCCAGCTTCCATTTAATATACATAAATGTCATCTTCATAGTTTGAAAAGAAGTTTCAGATTTTTCGTCAACCGTAACAGGTACAAAAGTTTTTCTCGAACAAAGATCACGTTCTTCTCATTTATTTCAAAAACTCTTAGAATATACTGAAGTAAATATTTAGAAAAAAATTTCCCATCTAATGAGAATACACAGCATTACTATAGCATTTTTCATAAAATTATTTCGTTTCCTTGCATTGCAGCCATGTATTCTTTGAAATTTCAAGAGAGAAGAAAGGAGAAATATAACTAATCATGTTAAAACAGGAGCTTTCTCAAAATTCATCGTATTGAACTCAAAATTTGATAAAAAATGCAATGAAATTTCTAGTTTTCTGTGATATTGTTTCGCTATATATCATTACAAAAAAAGAACGCAGAAAAAGAATACATCGAAAAAGTGGAAACCGCCATTGGCGCAACAATTAAGCATCAGTCAAATTCTTCTTCTTCATGTACTTTGGCAATTTCCAACCAAGGGAAATTGAAATGTTTTTGTTTATATTGCACATTGTCAATGAAGACTGTTTCGTAATTTTTTCCAAGCCTTATATACTTGAGATGCTGAGACAAATAAAATGAAGTATCTGCAATAAGTGAGAATTTAAAGATTAACAAATATTTCTCTACTTTAAATACATATCCATAAATGCAAAAGTTTCCTGGCAAAACATATTTACAATGGTAAAAAAAAAATCGAAGCCCTTTTTGTTTTATGGAAATTTCAACCAATTCCGAATTTTTAAAAGAGTTAGAGAATGTAAATAAAAAAATTCTCTGTCATAGATTTTTAAATTATGAAAAAACTTACATAGTTCTCAAAAGGACTTGAAATATATTGTTAATTCCATTTGTTGTATCCTTAAAATAAATGAAACTTAAAAAAGACAAGGTAAAAAATTGTAATTGCTTACAAGAAATTTTCAAAATAAATAAATAAAAATAAAATTAGAACTATTATTCAGATTTTGAAAATGAAATAATTGTTTGGTAAAAAATTTCATAGATTACTATTAAAATTTCATAGATGAATTTAGGAATCCATATTGAATAAAAATATATCTTTACACCACTTATAATTTAAATGTATTCAGTCTTCACAAAATTACTCACAAACAATTGTTTTCAATTGCTTTTTAATATTACTTAATAAAGGCTCCTTATAGGAAGTTATTATTAGATATTAAAATTGATTAATGAGGACCTCTCTATACTTCTACAAGGTATTTCTTTTAAGGAATATATTATCATACTGAAAGTTAGACTTCTGAAGTGATGGTGCAAATTTGCAAATATTTACAAAAAAATCGTATCCTTATGAATGTAAAATATAAAACAAACAATTGTAAATAAGATAATAATAAACTAAGTATTTCAGAGAACAATTAAGGATTGTAAAAACATATTCTGAAGAGTTACAATATTTGAAATAAAAATTTAAAATATTTTACAATGAGCGACAAAGCACTTATTATTTTTCCAATCGTAGTATTTTAGGCCTTCGTTTCTTAATTTATCAATGCTAAAAAAATAATAATTTTCAATCACTAATGTTTTCAGAAATTTCTATAAATTACAAAAACATGAAATTTCTCAAAAAAATTAAAGATCATAAAAAAATTATTGTCAAAATGTTTACTTTTTATCTGTTGAAATCAAATTGCTAAGTTTCTTTAAGTATTTAAATGCTAATGAGTATTCTGAATACTATTTATTGAAATTTGCATTAACTTTTGTTTGCATATAACTTTAAAAAAGGTTTTCAGTGATTATTACAACCTATTAATAGTTATTACTTTTGTTTGCATATAACTTTAAAAAAGGTTTTCAGTGATTATTACAACCTATTAATAGTTATTACTTATATTGATGCTGAAAAATTCTCACAAATGATTGTCTTGTGAAGTTTGAACTACTTTTAGCTGAGATAGAATTTAATTAAAAACCTAAAAGAGTTTTAGCTTTTCAGTTACTAATTTCCACTTCATAAATACTTATTCTACGTTTAAAATTTTTAATCTTCTTTTAAATGACCCCTTATGTCAGCATTAACTGCAGCAAGTCATTAAAATAAAACAAAGCTTATTAGAAATCAAATTAAAAAACTATTTATTTTCAAAATACGATATATATCTTCAATTTAATAGTAGCTCAATAGTCAATCAAAAAAGACTGGACTTATTGTCCAGTCTTTTTTCAGGCATGGTTATTCTTCTCTTGTGTTCTATGTGTGAGTTGGGTGAATGAAAACCCCTGCAAAAAGGGGTTGAGCAAGCGAATGTGTGTATGTATCATCTTCATTTCAGATAGAAGTCAGATTTCTGCCTTCGGGGGATCAAGTGTCTTTAACTTTAAGAACTATTGTATCCCCTTCCCGTATTGATGCAACATCATCAATAGCTAATAAATGAACCATTTGAAATTGGCATTTTATATCATATATATTTTAATTTAAATGACATAATGAAATGAGTTTTATGTTATTTCAATTAAAAATGGCATTATTGAAATTATTGCAAGGGGAAGATTTTATATTATGTCTAGTTCTCACTGTTGATACATTAGAACTTTTTTGATACTCTAAAATTTTAAATAATAAAGGTTTCAAATTTCTATGATTAAAACAAAGATATTATTAAAATATAGGGTTGGATTTAACCATTACGAGCCCTCAACGGCTCCCTTCAATAAGCTACATCTTCATAAATGACTCTTTCTCTAATCATTCATTACAAATATCTTTACCGGTGATTTTTCAAATATTTACAATCAATTTCAGAACCTTTTACAAATTAAACAAATTTAAAACATTTCACTTAGAGTGTAAAAAGACCTTAAAAAGATATTAAATTAAATTTTAAATAAAAGTTATTGATTTTAATTCAATTGTTCAATTGTTTTTTTCTTAATACTTTTAAACTGAGTGTCAAAAATATATTAGAGAAAATATAGTTTCGTTTTACAACTTGGGCTTAAAAATGCGTAAAATTTAATTGCTTAAAATATGCAACGTTTTGAAAACATTCGATATTTTTTAATTGCTTTCTTATGGATAAAGTATAATAAATAAACTAAATTAAGATACATCAACTTTTGTATGCAGTATAGGGTATTGTTCTTTTCCTTTTTATTTTACCATTTAAGATTGAGACACTTATGTTTTAGTCGTCCATAGTTTTAGCAAGAATTGAATCAACAACCAGATTCAATTTGATTCACATACCTTAACATGTATGAAAATAGTTCTGTAAAGGGTTCATTAAAAGTAAAATTTTAGTTCATATATCAACATAATTTAGATTTCAAAATAAGGATTAATTATTTTTATCAGTTATTTTCCAAGATGCAGCGAGGTAATAATTGGGAATCTCTAGTCATCTATTTAGTAGTTAGCAGTTTTTCCTGATTTATGACAACTATCAAATATCTTGGCATTTTTTAAAAATTTGATAACACTCTATCTATAAAAAGGCCAACTAGGTTTTAAGCTTAAACCTTTTAGAGATTTATAGGGAACATTTGGGGTGGGGAGTGATTACAAATAGTCTTCTGTCTTCAGAACCAAACAGAATGTGTCTTGAGAAGTAGTAATACCTACATCATAGTCTCTCTCATACATTGCCTAATTTCCTGATAGAGTTTGCCCGCGTGAAATGCATAGATAGCTTTCACAATGGGATATGCCTCAATTTTTTCCTACTTGCAATATCTGATTAATATATTTCTACACTGATTACATTTATGCGTGATAATAAGTGTGGACTTTGCATGCTCTGATATTACTTTTTATTTGATATTATCTTCTATACAAGCCTAATGTTATGGAAGCTTATTCAGTCCTTCTACAATTCATTAAGCCAAATAAAAACTTTTCTTAATTTTTTATAGGAATATATTCTTACATTTATCTTTCAGAATGAGAACTTTTTTAAGTAAATGTTTTAATTATTATATAACATTTAAAATCAAATTAAAATAACCCAAACTAGAAATTTTAAAGTTTTAGAAACTCATTAGAAACATTGCATTATATATAATGTATTTATTTGATGGCAGTAATTTGTAAATTAAGTTAATGATCAAACCAGATGAGAAAAGCAAACTCATTTGGATCCCTAATGCTTTTAAATATCTAAGCAAATAAATTCCATGATCCGTTAGAAGTTTAAAATCGTTATTTGAGACTAACAGACTAATGGAATCGGATTTAATTTCCTAAAAGTTACTTGATTTCTTTGAATTTTTTTATTGAATATTACATTATATCTTTTAATATTTCACTGCATTTAAAAAATTAAAGGTAACGGAAGAATACATGTGTTTATATTACTTGATTGATATCTTTGAATCTCAGGTGTTAAGATATGCATGAATTTCATTGTAATCTTTTTCGCATTCAACAAGAAATATCTGGAATCATTTTCAAAGAAACAAAAAAAATGTATTATATTATTATGCGGGGATTTTTCTTTCTTTTTTTATCAGAAATCACACATACATAATTAATTATAATTAAAAGACAATTATTAATTCTAATTTATTTTAAATTGATGAAGAAAAGGAATTTTTTATAGGAGAGTGTTATATGTGGTTTCCATAAAAATTGAATTTGTAGATATCTAGAAGAAGCAGGATAATTTAAAAGAAAAATTAATCGGATTGAAAGGTACTATGAAGAATCGCTTAATGAAAAGAAATAAATTGATTCTCCACTTTCAGATCATTAGAAAAATGTACTACTATATAAACTTCCTCTAATATAATTGCAATGAATTGTAATTACCTGAATTATACAAAATTAAAGCGTTTACTTACGTTTATTATATATATATATATATATATATATGTGTGTGTGTGTGTGTGTGTGTGTGTGTGTGTGTGTGTGTGTGTGT
>JAPMOQ010065688.1:405587-443008 GCA_026543055.1 Argiope trifasciata | reverse complement strand
TGTGTGTGTGTGTGTGTGTGTGTGTGTGTGTGTGTGTGTGTGTGTGTCTGTGTGTGTGTGTGTGTGTGTGTGTGTGTGTGTTGTCAAAGATAGCTGCACAATCGACTCCGAAACGCCTGACGTCAACTGTGATATCACTGATACTTTTTTTGGTTATGAACTCGCTCTTTTCACGTGGACAATCGCGAGCACATTAGTTGTGGTCTGAATTTTGCTATAGATTAATTACATTCATAGATTCTCAGGATACCCACCATAGTGCAATGCCATCTACCTTATAAGGCAAACAATTCTGAATTAATATTGCTATGTTCTGATAGTTATTATATTGATAATTATTCTGATTTGTATGAATAGACAAATGTTTAAGAATTTTTTGGAATTTGTCTGAATAGACTCTTAGAAATTTGTCACGCCGGTTCTTTGTATTTTCTATTGGATTTTAGAACTTTAAATCTGATAAAAATAAAAGCCAAATTAATAAGAACTGAAATTTAAATAGATTATATGCAAGAATGCATTTCAAGCTGAAATTAATTTGAAAGACTGCAAAATAAACAAAAACAAGAAACTGATAGAGAATAGTTTGTATATTATCTATCTCAACAGCAGAATTAATATTCATAAAATTTTATATATATTTCTAAAAAACGAATACAATTGTACGCATTATTTAATAGAAAAAGTTCAGCTTTTTGTTAATATATTTACAAAATATCCAAATATGTAGCATAGAGTTGGGATGATCATGCTTATGTAAAGATGACGTCAGAATTTCAGCTGCATGCTCGTGAAAGCTATGCAAGGGCTACCTATATTTTCTTTTTTCTTTTTTTTTTCTACACTTATATATGTATTTCGTTAACCGTCAAACACTTCTTTAAAATGTCTCCTTTAAATAAAAATGCTGTTTTATACGCCAGTTATTGAAATGAATATTATGTATGAATAACATTCCTGAAGTTCCAATGAATTGATTGCATTGACATTATACATATGAAAATATGTCTAAGTCATAAGCTACTAAAAAGATATGCAATATACCTATATGAAAAATAAAACACCCTTTCTTGGAGGTGTGCCAAAGATCTTGCAGAAGTCGAAGAATTTGATGAAATTTAAAAACGGGTATCTATGGCGAATTTTAACCTTTTCTTGCACACTTTTTTTCAAAACCCGACTTCTTAATGATGTATGGTGATACAATATCGAATAAAACAGAAATTTCTATCGTTTTTATATCACATTTTATGTTCAATGGAGCGAATTTTGATAGAGCACACTGCTTTAAAATCAAGAGTTATGAGTTAACATTTTGCTATTCATGCGACGTGGAAATTCAAGGAATGAATAACGCCGAATAAAAAAAGGGTATATGAATTGCAGGGAAGTGGAAATAAAGACTCCCTGTCTTTTCTTGTTGAAAAGAAAAAAATCTTTCCACAGGATTTTTGCCAGCATTTATTATTAAGTTTTTCAAAATAACAAAAAAAAATATTACACAAAGGAAGTAATAAGAGTTTTATGTTTGGTATAAAAAATTGGACATTTTTAGAGTGGATTTAAAATGGCATTGATTAACTATTGTTTAGGGATAGGAAACTTCGTTTGAACTTGAATGAATTTGCAATATTTAAAAGCAAACCTATACTATTTCGTTTGAAAAAAATTTAAGGATGCGTTAAAGTTCAGTATGCTTAGTTTTATTTCTTAAGGGGAAATTTTAAGAATAAGCTACACAATTAAAATAAAAACTGATTAATTAAAAAATTAGATAGCTATACTAGTATGTAATATTAGAACTCTCTTAAAAATTTTATATAATTTTAATTTTTTAAAAATTTAGGATCTAAACAAAGAAATTTCTGAAAGTACAAAAAGCAAACTGAAACTGTGTGTGTACAATAGTTTTTAAAGGTATGGGTTTGAGTCCTCTATTAATGACCTTGAATATTCAGTGAATCCTTTTGTTAAAATTATTTTGTATTTAATATAAGGCTATTTGGAAGCAAATATGTACGATTTTATTGAATTCTGATGCGCAAAAAATTTAAATGCATTTTTCTCATCTGCAATTAATCATTAATTACATTTCTGTGATAATTCCCAAACATAAGAAAAATGTGACATATTTAAGAAGCAACCAAGGAACATAGATTCTTTATTTTCTAAAAATTCTGTTTCTTCATTTTCTGAAAATTCTAGAAGTTTCTACTGTTTGTAGGCAACTGTTAGATAATTTAGAATTTCATAATTGTCATATGATCCTATATAATACATTCATCAGTAAAGATTTTCTCTCATTTTACGCAGATTAAGTATTGATTTGAAACATATACATAAAATCCTTTTTAAAAATAAATGTGCAAAAAAAACCATCAAATGTGACACAATGCACTTTTTTCTAAATGAATTGCTCCAGAAAAAGGCGAAATGAAGATATTCAAACCTATAAAAACTTTATATCTTTGATTAAATTAAAAATCAACAAAAGTTGAAATTCCATTAAAAATGCAAAAAAAAACCTACCAAAATGGAATTTTTCATAATGGGAACAATGTTTTCAGAATGAAGGTAATTAATGGTTATGTTGGTAATCGTAGCATATTTTAGTAATGTTTTGACTTTTTAATTGTATTTTTCCTTTTATATTAATTCGATAACGAAAGTAACTGGTATTTCTAATTTTCACTCGAGAATTTCTCTAGACAAATCATCATGTAGATTTGAGTGCTAGAGACCAATTACAAACGGAAGAAAAATCCTTTAAAATACATTTAATAAAAAATTAAAAGACCTACACAACACTTTGAATTAAAAAAAAGTTAAAGAAATAAAAAGGCCACCAGCGTTTACACCAATTAATAGTAGACCTTACATTGTCAACACTGCCAATGCCTTCTATCTCTGTACTCTATTCTAATTTCCGACTGGGAGAGAAAATTAAGAGTCCTGCCGTCACTAATTATTACTCATGTGGAACTTAAATGCCATCCCACATAAAATATAAGCTTTTGAAACTAGCTATTATTGGTAACAAAACATTTAAATTTATATAAGTTACTCATTTTATTATTTACTTTCTCGAAGTAGCGAATAAAGAATACAAGTTAGAACTTATTCATATTTATAAGAATCAAGATATAACGCAAATATATTCTCTAACGAAAGTCTATTGAACTGATTACTGTATCAACAATGACACTTCAGGCTTTTATTAAAATTATGGTTTGAACTAAATTAATTTGTTACTCTAAGATGGCTTTTATGAAGAAATAAAGTAAGACAATTTGCCTTTAAAAAAGAATTAAAGTAAGGAATTTGCCATTCAAAATAGAAAAAATATACTATTTTTAAACATTATTAAACACGAATTGACATGCAAGTTTCCTTCTTTTAAAATTACTTTTTAATATAATGATTTTTTGGACTAAATGAAGTTTTAGGCTCTTTTTCTAGATTGAACAGTAAAAACTCATTACTGGAGATTGAGCATGTTTACATTTGACCTAACAAGAAGAATTTATTTTCTCACTAACTTGACATGAATAATGATGCAATCTTCAGGCTTCCGCTTCTTTTATTCTTTTCAAAGAAAACTTTGAAATTGAAATAAAAACTTCTTTGTAGTTAGATTAAAGCTCCTTTTTCTTTCACCTATATCAGTTTCCTGATTACAGTTTTTGGCTTGGGAGCCTGTTCTTAAAAATAAAATACTTCGACAAAAGCTTTACATAGAATAGTCAAAAGAAATTTAGCACTAATAGCTAAAGAATAGCAGCAAATATTCTAAATATAGTTTTTAAATATATCTCCATATATCTTTTAGCAATCATTTGTTTTCGTCTGGAGATCGCTCTAATAAAAAATCAACTCCATTGATCTTTCCGAAACTCTCTCAAACACTCACTATTCAATCTGCAATAACCTGCATGCATAAAAAATAATTGACTTTGGCGAAGGTCACAAACAGAATTGCAAAAGTTTTACTTTCGTGGCCATAAATTAACGTTTATAGAATCATTTTTGAAGTCTATTAGTATGAATCATTGAACTCAAACAGTGTCAAAAATATCCGACTGAATAAAGTTTCGATTAAAATAAATTTTCTTAAACTTCTATTTAAAGTATGAAGGATATATTATTAAATGTGCCAGGAATAATAATGTTTTAATACATTTTTATTGTTTCTTCCTTTTCATGAACACAACAACCTTGGCTGCTTCAACCACACGCACTTACCAGCGCTTTCTATCCTCCGCAACATCTTCCAGTTCTTTACACTCTCAACACTCAGGTCTCTCTCCACATCATCCAGCTGTCTAGTTGGAGGTCTTCTTCTGGCCCGGTATCCCAAAGGATTCTTTAAAACTAATATTTTAAGGTTACTGTTTTCAAGGATCTTGCAGATATGACCGGGTCATCTTAACATTTTTAACTCCGATTTACAAGTATTTACTGTGGTTGCCTATAGAATTTGTAAAATTGAAAATCGAATCTAGTTCGCCAATATCCTCTGTACAGTTCTAAGCCAAAGATAATTCTACGGATATTTCTTTCGAACACATTCAGAAAACGCTGAGTGTCCAGTTTAAGAGTCTAAGTTTCGCTTGCATAGAGCAGAACAAGCAGAATAAATGTCCAAGTTTCATTTGTATAGAGCATTATATGTAGAATAACAGTCCTGTAAGTTTTTACTTTAGTTTTTCGACTGATTTAGATCTTAGTTATTATTTCAGTTCAACGGAACATTTATTAGCCCTTTTTATTCTGTTATCAATTTCTGGTTAGAGTTTATTATTGCCATTAATCATTGCGCAAAGTATTTGAAATGATCTACTGTTTCGAAGGCACGAATGTTAATTCACCATTGTGGATGGGAATTACATAAATTTGGTTTTAACTTCGTCAATGGTCCATATTTGTAGCAGATGTTCAAGAAAATTGAATTTTAATTGTTTACTACTATTAAAATATAATTCCGAAAGTCGAGAAAAAAATGCTTTCCCCACTTTAAGGAATAATATATTTGAAAGATCTTCTAATAATCACGACAAAAATATGTTTCCTTAACTTTGCTATAAACGACTTTAAAAACGATACATTTGATTTTGAGAAACAAATTCATAAATTTTATTCAGATAATGTTGAAATAATAATTATAAAAAAATATTTTGAAGCGATTTTCAACAAGGTCTTTAAAAAGAAATTCTTATGTAATTAATATTAATTTTTATAATAAACCCATATGCAAGTAAAAAATAACGATGAGTCCTAATTCTCTGCTCTCTAAAACATAATTCTCAAAATACGAGACATTTAACCCATTTTATCCCACTGTCCTATCCGGAGGACAGCTGAAAAATAGCATGTAGAAATTAGTAGTTGTTTGTTGCGAATATTTTATCAGCTGGAACATGTAAAGTTATGTCTAAGCTTCTGTTAGCATGAGTTCTGTCTCGCCCGTCCGTCGCCTTCATCTGTTAACTTTGTTTTTTCCTGACATTAATGAGCGTCATATGTATCTGTTCTTTGCGATTGCAGAATTCCCTTTCAGTTTGTTTTAAACACTTGGCTGGTCAGTTTTTATGTGAGAGCAGTCTTCGTTTATAATCCTGCTGGTTGGTTAAAGCTTTATTGTTATTAGGTAAGTTGTAGCGCGTTAGTTTTTAACTGTCCTCCAAAAAGGACAGTGGGACGATAAGCATATAAATGATGAGATATTTCTAAATTTGTAACTAGAAGTTTAGAAAAAAAAATCCTCCCTACGTTTCTGCCCCTAAAGAGTGATGTCTGTGCAAAGGTTTTTGAAGTTAGAGGAAGCACTGGAACTATTAAATAGTTTAGATTCAGATGAGAGCGATGTTGAAATTGCTGTGTTACCACCAGATGCCAGTGAACTAACTGACGAAGATGAAGGGGACGACACGGAAGTAAATACTGGTGAGATTGTTGTAAATGACGTTCCTGGGACTCTGGAAGTCAGAGTTGGAGATAGTATTGAGACTGAAGCGTCCACAAACGCTGGTGTTTCGACAACAAAGCACAGACGAAAAGCTGAAAAGTATCAGTCATCTTGGATAAAGACGAAATCACCACAATATTCAAAATGGAAAACACAGGTTGATTCAACTGCAAATGACTTGCTCAAGCACATGGAAACTACATTGAAAGAAAAATCTCCAGTGGAACTTTTTGAGCAGTTTTATTCTAACGAAGTTTACGATCACATAGTAAAAGAAACTGTGCGATATGCAACAGATGCAAAAAACGAACATGATTTCTTGACCAGTGCTGACGAAATACGTGTTTTTTTAGGAATTTTGCTTCTAACTGGTTATCATTCAAATACCTGTGAACGTGACTACTGGTCAGATGCTGAAGACCTTGGAATTACCCTGGTGAAAAATGCAATGTCACGAAACCGTTTCCAAAAGTTGAAATCTTATTTACACTTTGTGGATAATAGTACCGTAAGTCAGCATCCCGAGGACCGATCGTTCAAGGTAAAACCTTTGTTTGCCATGCTCAATAATAATTTTATGAAGTTCGGACACTTCTCAGCAAATCTAAGCATTGATGAAATGATTATCATGTACTACGGTAGAAATAGTCTGAAACAGTTTATCCGAGGTAAGCCGATACGCTTTGGATATAAACTATGGGCTCTCTGTGGAAGCGAAGGATATTGTTACAACTTTTCCCTGTACTGCGGTAAGGAATTTCATGCAAGAAAAGATACTCCTCTTGGTACCCGTGTTGTGATGAAACTAATAGAGAACATTGGGAATCCTTCAGGTTACACTTTATACTTTGATAATTTTTTTACGAGCATTGATCTTTTGAAAAGTCTTGGTGAAGAGGGTTATCGAGCCACAGGAACCATACGAGAAAATCGGATAAACCGCGAATGCCCCTTAGAGGAACCTAAGTCCATGCGGAAGAAAGAAAGAGGCACGTGTGATTTTGCATATGACAAGAACTCAGAGATTCTCCTGGTGCGATGGAATGACAATAGTATTGTCACTACTGCTACAAATTTCAGCACTTTAGAACCATTCTTTGATGTGAAAAGGCGAGTAAAAGGACACAAAGATAAAATTAACGTGAAGATGCCTAATTTGATAAATTCGTACAACAAACATATGGGCGGGGTGGATCACCACGACTGGTTGGCTGGACTGTATGCCGTCAAGATACGTGGAAAAAAGTGGTACTGGCCACTTTTCATTCGTACACTGGACATGGCAGTGGTAAATGCATGGATAATGCACAAAGCTGTCAACAAAAGTGATGCCCTAAACTTGAAGGAGTTCCGAAGAGCTATAACAACGGTGTACCTAAAAAAGTCTACGAACAGAACAAAAGGTAGACCCAGAATATTTTCTATGCCTTCTAGTGCAGAAGACGACGTCCGCAAGGATGGTGTTGGCCATTTTCTGTTGAAGAGGGAGAAACAGCGCCGTTGTCAAAGAGAGGATTGCAAAGGGAAACCCAAAACATACTGTGGGAAATGTGATAAAACACTTTGTCAGGCTTGTTTTGGGCCTTTCCACCAAGTTTAGTATTATATTCAACTGAAAATTGAAATTTTATGTAAATAATGAAGTATTATTCGGATATTGTAAAAATTTGTAGTCGGAAATTGCTTTTCACTAATGAAAATAACACTGAGACATGTAAGTGCAAATTTTATCCCCTTTATCCCAGTGTCCTATTTAGAGGACGGGTCAGATTTCCTATATAAAAAATTTTTTTTTTTTACATTTTGTTATATTTAGTATATTTAGGTTTAATATACCTCAGAAAATATGATTATTCTCAAATTTGAACAAAATAAATAAATTGGGATAAAATGGGTTAATAAAAGTAAATATTGTTCACTGTTTCAGACTTATCCAAGCAATTTTCAATAAAAAGCTTAATCATCGCGTAATTGTATGATTTGTTTTTTTCTGGATGTTAAGGAAAAAACGCATTACATCTCAGTTTGTAACGTTTATTATTATTTTCTGTGATATCGAGGATTGTATCTTTTTAGAAAAACGTATTTATTTTTGATAATAGACAACTTCAAATATATTTTTAGATAGGAGATGTGTTGTATGGATAATAATAATCGCCGAAAATAACATTTTAAAATTAGATATAATTATTAGTAAAATATAGCTACTTTTATTCTTTACTTATTTATCATAGTGGAAAGCATTTAAATTTAAAATAATTGAAAGGAGACATATTAGAAAAGGGATATCCTAGGAGTTAGAATCAGAAAATATTCATATAAAGTACATATTTTTCTAAAAATAAATTTATTTATGAATTCAACGTATTCAAGACGAAAATAAAAAGAAATAACAATAAAAAATTTTGGTAACAAGTATGAAATTTCTGTTTTGCTTTATTTCCAACTAAATTGTGTTAGTTTATTACCAATACATTTAAATTTAGTTTCAATTATAATTAACCATTTAAGGAAGCATTTAAAACGGAATTAAACAGAGCATTTAATTTAAAGTATTTGGGATTATTAGTTATTGCGAATCGGTGGATTACCAAAAATGTATAGTATGTATAAATTACAATTTTGCCTTCACAAATTTACATGGGAAAATTAGCACTTTATAATAACATTGCTTTCACATTGGTACAAGTTTAAATTGAGATTAAATTGTATTTTTATTCGTATAAATATCCCATAAATCCCTTGAGACATTCATGGCTTTCTTAAATGTTTTGTAAGTATTTATGATCTGTATGAATGACTTAATTTTATAATAAAATTTTTAATTCCGAAATAGGTACCATAAAGGACAAAACAATTAAGGAATTATTCTGAATGTTTGTCTATAATTTCAAAAAAATATAGATTTGAATACCTGTATATAATTTGAAATTCTGTCATTTTCTTACAGCAAATATCAGACAAATGATTACTCTTTTACCTTATATTTCATGTCCACTAGCGTAATTTCACCTCAACGCCTTTCTTAGGTAAACATACGAACAAGCATTAGACATTAGTGTTCTCGTTGATGGCGAGACCAATAGGGCAAAGGGATAAACATCAAGCCTCATTTTATTAAGACCTTGTTGGCTAGCTGGGACTCTTAATTTAAGCAGGTGCCGTAATGCAATTCTAACCATATTGTGTATTGGCCACACTCGCCTAATGCTCAAACATTCATTCTTTTGTTCGCTTTATCTAGCCTATATCCCCTATAGAAATATTTCAGTTCGTCACAATTTAATGAATTGCTTCGCATTTAACAGTTGTCATTTCAATCAAATTAATTTTACATTTTTTAAATCAGAATTTATCGATATAAAACACATCATTTATTTTTTATAACTTTAAAAAATTTTCATTCTGCGCAATTTTTTTTTTTTTTTAGATTTTGCTTAAGTTTTCGCTCTTTTCGTTTCTTTGACCTAAATTGTTTAAATATTTTTAATTTCATTTTCAATTATTTCATTGTGTTTCCTTTTTACTGACTGCATATCAACAGTTTCGGTACAGCTTACTCTAATTGAGGATCTCAAGCCGGAACACTAAATCATAACGTTTAATTAAGAAAAAAGTAGATGTAGAGATTTTAAATAGGGTCCTAAGTGATCATATTATCTCTAAACAAACATTAAAATCACCAATGCTTGAGAAAATTAATACATTGAAAGTTATACTATTGTTCATTGAAAGCTTATAAATTATTTTGGTGGCGTGCAGGAAGAGTTTGATAGATGTTTAAAGAAAGAAATTCTTCATCGGTTCAATCTTTCGATATATTTTTTTTTTCAATTCTTTCTTTTTGATAAGTGATGTATTACAGTGAAATATCGAGTAAAATATAATATTTCTCTTTATTTGCCACTCATTTTAAGTTTTACTGGATCTACGTTTGGTATAAACTGTTATTTTAATGCACGGAGATATAAATTACATCTTGACAACCATAGGCATATATATCAGATAACTACTAATGCTAACCGACTATTTAAAGTTATAAAACTTAAAATAAAATTCTTTCTTTTTTTAAATCAAAAATTATCTAATCATTCCTTTAGTTATAACTGCAAACATTTTATTTAAAAATTACAAGGAATTTGCATTCCACACGAAATCAAGTAAATTCATTTCAACAAACTTAAATGTAGTTCCGATTGGTATTGGAAAACGAATACTTTAAGCCAACATTTACAATATAATTTTTAAAAACTTCTATGAATATTTTAGATAGACCAATTTTCAGTTTTTATATCCAGTTGGAGAATATATGTTTTCTTAAAAACTGTGTTTCATAAATTTTAAAAAATTTAAGATCAGTGTAAAAACAAATTAACTATAAAAACAAGGTTACTAGTTTTTTAGAATACAACAGTGATAAGAAAACATTTGCTGTTATTTGCACGAGATACAAGACCTAAATATGAGTTCATTTTCATAATTGATTTCATATTTTCTTTTTTTTCTATTTAAATCCTGACATTAAGCTTTTTTCTCCGAATCAGAAATTTTCTTATGTAATTTACATAAAAAAATAAAAAATAAAATATTAGTTGAAAAATATGCATATTAGAACGACATTATTTAATATAATAATCTCATTTTCTTTGAATATTTTAAAGAAATTCATCTGGAAAAAAATACTGAATTAAAAAAAAAGTCTTGTTATTTTTGTCGTATTAGATTTATTATCTACTGAAGAAAATTCTCGAAATGTAACAAGCAAATACCTTATTTTTAACTTGAAAGTATTTTTCTCAAAACTGGTTGGTTTTCTTAGTTTATCATTCATTTATTGATACTCCATGTTTTTGAAATATCAAATGCAAGCTGATGAAATACAAAAATTATCTCACGGGAATTATGTAATGCAAATACTAATTTTTCGTGCAATCATGAAAGCACGAATATATTTTATCATAATACTTCACTGGAACAAATGAGGATTTGAAACAAATTACCTTTTCCAGTGCATTTGTTTTTCACCAAAATAAACGTTTCTCTCTGCGTTTATTTCCTTGCGGCAGTTACTAATGAATACAAAATTGCAATTCCTCGAACTCATTTTACTTATAAAAGCGCAAAGTGAAAAATTTTACGCTTTGAAAAATTCAATAATACAATGATTTTTATAGGGTATATTAAATATCACATTTAAAGTTTCTAGAAAACTGGTAATTGAGCTGAAGTCTGTGGCATTACATAAAAGGAAAATTCTGAATAAAAAGAGTGAGTTAAAGCTTTTTTTAAATAAAAAAAGAAAAAGAAGACGAAGTTTATAGTTTTAAAGGTCATTAAACACCATGTGCTTGAAACGTTTTTTCTCAGATGCCACCACTTGATGCGGAAATTTTAATTTCGCTTTCTTTTCTATATAAAGCTTAAAGTCTTTAACTTCTTTTGTTCACGATATCTTTTAATTTTCTTTCCCAGATTGAACAATAAAATCTCATTACTGAAGATAGAACATGTTTGGGTTTACTAGAACTAAAAGAATTCATTTTATCGCGGTGACTTTAATTTGACAGGAATAATGATTCGATCTTCAGATTTTTGCTTCTTTTTTGGCAACACCTTTTTTTTTACATTGCAGTTGGAAATAATAAAACGAAATAAAACTCGAAAATCGTTTGAAACGAAATAAAAATCAACATAATTTTGTATGTACTCAAATATAATTGTATTTTACTCTTTCAGTCGTAAGACTTAGGGAGCGAGTTTTAACTAGAATTTGAAATAATAATGATTCCCTTGTGAATTTCAATTATACGAAATAATTGATATTTATTAAAGTATAAAATTCAAACGGTAAGAAGTGAATATATATATTGGGAGTACAAATTAATTGGGTCCGTTTTTTTTCGTTAAAAAACATTTTATTTATTATCAAAATGAAAAAACATGTTATTGAAAGTATTGTCATCGGTAGCCACAACTTTTGTCCACCTTTCTGGCAATTTTCGGATTCCATCTCTGAAAAATGAGTCCTCTCTGGACGCAAACCATGAATCGAGCCATTCTTGAATTTCTTCGAAAGAAGTGAAGCGGTGACCAGCCAAATCGTGATGCATCCATCGGAACAACCAATAATCAGAAGGGGAAATGTCTGGCGAATACGGCGGGTGGGGTAGGACCTCCCATTTCAACGTTTCCAAGTAATTTTTAACGACAATTGCCACATGGGGCAATTGTCGTTTGCCACATGTTTTTTAATACCAATTGCCACATGTTTTTTAAGCGCATGGAAATTGCTTGCTGAGTGACTCCCAACGATCCTGCAAGCTCTTGTTGCGTTTGGCACGGATCTTGATCGAGCAATTCCTCCAATTCGGCATCTTCGAACTTTTTCGGCTGGCCCGGGCGTTCCTTGTCTTCGACACTAAAATCATCACTTTTGAAGCGTCGAAACCACTTTCTGCATGATTTATCAGATGGCGCAGATTCACCATAAATTTCCACAAGCGATCGATGCGCTTCAGGGCACTTTTCTTCCAATTAAAAAAGAAAATCAAAACTTCCCGCAAATGTTGTTTATTTAGTACAAAACTTGACATATTGAATGCTCAGAAAACCAATGTTGTTGTATAAAACTCGAAGCTTCGTTGACTGAATATGGTTGACAAAGGTCAAACCTTTCTAACAAAGCCACAAACATCTATCATTATTCAGTAAACAAATCAGCCAGAGCCATCTATTGAAAACGGACCGAATTAATTTGTACTCCCAATATATATATAAATAAGAGTAAATAGCTTAATTTTGTTTTTATATAGCAGTAAATTCGTTCCTATACATGAAAATAATCGTATTATTATCTGAAATATATAGATTATTAATAAAGTTTTAGAAATACGAACCTTAATTATTAAATTTATAACCAATTTTAGTAATAAAACTCTTTATAAATATAATTACACATAATCGCATTAGAATTTTCCGATTACTCTAGAAATTCATGTAACTACTCTTTTTACGAAATGTTTCTACAAATATCAGACAATGATGATTAAGCGTAGATTAATCTATACAAAGAGTTATGAGTTTTTCAACGCTTATTATTTTTTTAGGTTCATAATATCAAATAAATGTGTTAAGATTTATAAATGTTAATAGAATATAGAATGCAAACGTACCCATGAAAGATTAGTATCAAAAATCAATACATATAAGATTTACTCAACCTATATTGACCTTATTTTAATTTAATTATCTCAACCATAAAAGATAGGAATAACATTTTGGTTAACTCTGATGTTATTTTTTGTATCTTTACATCATCTGAAATTATATTAAATTTTTATACTTTAAGTTTAGTTGACAGCAATGCATAATATTTTCTTTTTTTTGCATTTCGTAAGTTTTATGTCTTGAATTGCTGTTTGTCTATTTTTAAATTAATTTTTTAAATGTGACAACGAATGAAAGCGATTTTTAAGTATGACTTTTTAATTTCCCATTAATTATAATTTGGAATTTTCATTAAAGGTATTATTCCTCAAAAATTATGACAGGAAATATTTTAATATTTTGTCTCCATTATCAATTAAAAATTACTTTGAAGTAGAAATTTTTCAAAAGTATCATTTCATCTATAAATTCATCTTGCAAAATATTTAAAAAAAAATGAATGTTGAAAATATTTTTAAAAGATTGCGATTTGATCAAGAAGAAAACGAAATTTATAATAAATTTTAAAAGCAAAGATTATTATGTTACGGATATTAAAATTGAAATGTCACTTTTCTACTTTTATAATCCATACTCTATCTGATTACTATGTTTATAATTAAACAAACAATCTATCATTTTGTCATTTTTGTAAATGCTTTTTTTTCAAATAACAACAGTTCTTCCTATCAGTTCTTAATATCCAACAGATTATCTAAAATAACTGCGAAATGAAAAATAACTTTAAATAATGAATATTTAATGTTTATGTAGTACTAGTGCAAAAAGTGTGTTTTCAGAGAGCATATAGGAAATGTAAAGATAGAGACATCCTTCAAATGTAATTTTCTCTTTACTAATGTTTAACCTTTTCATCATCCGTAACTCGTACAACGCATGCAAGCAGAGTTTCTGCAGTGTCCGTGATGCATTACAAGCTTCTTACACATCTTTAAAAGTTAAAAACGCTTTGTAAAAGTTTACCTATTTAAGTTTTTTTTTCGCTCTAACATGTATAGAGAAAACTAATGTGTACTCATTTATTGTAGTATACTGAGTATATAATAAATACTAATATAATATAGTTAATATACAGATGCAAGAACCAATTTGGATATAAACTAATAATAAATACTAATATAATATAATTAATATAAAGAGGTAGTACTAATTTGGAGAAATATATCTGAACAGAGAAACGACACTCTATGCAAAGAAAAACAGAACACGACTAATGAAAAATTTTCAGGTATGACAGGTATGATTTTTCTACCTGATCCTTCATTTCTTACATTAAAAAATGTAATTGTTTTCGAAACTGTAAAGATCTTATTTAATGAAAAATTAGCGAACTCGTGATTATATCTACATATTGCCGGCCGATGTGCAGGCGCAGGGATAGCGTGTCTTTCACATTATCTAGGCATCCTGGGTTCCAGTCCCGGTTCAGGTATGGTTGTTTTTCTGAGTTCTATCCATGAGATTTTTTTATGTGCCCCCCTGTAAAAAGAGGTTGCGCATGTGAGGTAGCTAAGTCGTATTCTTGGCCCTTGTTGGTGATACTGTAAAAACAAGGGGCGTACATTTCAGTTTAACTCTCTGGCAGATAACTGTTTGTGAGCTTGTAAAGTGCCATTAGTTAACAACAAGAACATACTGCCAAATAATTAGTTTTTTTCTTTTCTTATATAAACTAGATCTAATTTGCACTACTCTATATCTCAAATAATGTATAAATTTTATTCCAGCTTCAACCGCCCAATATGCAAAGTAAATAACTCCCATGTTCCAGAACATAAACATTTAAGCTTTCCACTCCTGGAAGTTTGCCAAAGATCACGGTGACGTTGGAACGAATTTGATGGATGTTTAAAGGAGGCAACCATGGCGCATTTCATTTTTCGAAGCAATTTTTTTCCATATCCCTTTCTGTCATGACGTATGGAGATGCAATATCGAATAAAACGGAAATTCTTGTCGTATTTATATCACATTTTATGTTCAATGGAGCGACATTTGATAAAGCGCTCTGCTTAGATCCTAAAGTTATAAGTAAATTTTGCTATGCATGCTTCTTAGAAATCCAGAGAATTCGGAACATCGGTGAAGAGATGACATATAAATTTTTAGGAAGAGACAATAAAAATGTATCCATATTTTTCTAGAAAAGACAAAAAATATTTCTTTCTAAATTCTTTTGCTTTAAGATGTATTTAATGTTTTATAGTTTTATGCTTTACGAAAAAGTAGACAGATTCATTAAATTTAATATGTTAAATTTTTATATTTTTATTTTTTACATAGAAGGATATAGATTCATTGAAATTAATACATTTTCTGTTTTATTGTTTAATGTTCAATAAAAAAGCAGATAGATTCAATGAAAATATTTCAAACGAATTCTATAAATTTTAATTAGTTGATATATTTGGCCAAAAATGTCTACCAGGTAAATATTTATAAAATGCATTGGTATAATTCATGCTTCGTGATTGAGAAGAAAACACATTTGTTGAATTAAAAATACAAATTTCCAATTGATGTATAAACACAGTAGTGGGATTTGCGGAATTTCTTTAGTCATTTTCAAATCAAAATTATGATTTGTTTATGCACAAGTTCAGATAAACGATTATTTGCTTTAATTTCATTCTTTTTTTCTTAAATTACACGGGCATCCTACTTAGTGCCAAATTTTATCCATTCATTGTTAGAAATGTCAATTTTTAATTTTAGAAATGTCACAAGCGTGAGTGGAGATATTTTGCAAGATTAAATCTTCGGTCTCTTAAGGTCAATATTTCTGTAAAATGTCAGGGTCATAAATTCAGGAATGTATAACAGTTAGAAATATTCATTAAAATCTTAAATCTAATGGCCTTTCAATAGTATTTGATTCACAGTTTAAAATATTATTCTTTAAAACGAAAACCTTTGACTCATTTTTCAGTCTTATGTCACCTTTAGGGTATATTCTCTCCTTAAGTATGTGCAGATAAACTCATGAAAGTGCCTTTGGACGACTAAACCAAATAACTCTTTTACTGTTTATTTGACATCTTTGATTGACGTAACTTTATGGTAGTTGAAGGAGAATCTTTTAGGAAGAAATGTCAATAGGGTGCTTTAGCATAATAAGAGACCAAATTTTGTTATATGTTTCTAAATCTTATGAATGATGGATATGGAAATTGGAGGCGAAAACAACAGATTTAGCAATCGACATTGTTTATATTAGAGATCGTTGAATGAACTTCGTGAGCTTATAAACAAACAGTTCTGAATTAAATTCATTTTTATTAGTTGCCATGGAAGAATGCAACGAGAGCACTTTCTATCTTACGCATCGCGTTTAGGATCTTAGAAGAAGAAAAAGATGTATGACCAAAACATTTATCGTAAGGCTTCAAAAGAATATCAATCTAAAATCGTATAAGAATTATTATATCAAAATAAATCTGTAAAATCTGTAACAGGATCTTAATTTTGTAAATTTTTACCACTAAATACTAACTTTCAGTTAAAACTTAAAATGTAATTTGCTCTAATGGCTTAGAAGAAATTCCATTGCAGTAAAGAATTTCCCTGTCAGACTTCAATGATTGTTTTCGTTTAATGTAATTACGAGAACTTTTATAATATCACATAACAAATATTTCAAATTTTTTACTCCACGTCTTTAATTTAAAATTTTTTACTAAAATTATGATGCACTTTTTTCATGCATAGAAAAGGCTAATTTCCTAACTGCAAATTCAATTTCCAATTTCCTAAACTGCAAATTAGCAGTTTAGGAAATTTATAAATTGATATAATTAATAGAAGCAAAGGTAATAATCAAAAGAATGAATTTTTTATTATATTCTTATATCTTTGCCTCTTTGTAAGTGAGTGAAAAATTTATGTGAAAAATTTAAAAGCTTATAATTAATTATTTATTTAAAATATTTGATTAATTATTGAGCTGAAATTGATTATTATTTGAGATAATCATTGATTATTACTGAAAAGAAGTATTGATTATTATTAAACAGAGTAAATTATCTAAAATAGACAAAAGAGATGGAAAAGAAAAAAAAATGATGAAAAATATATCACGAGCATTATAAAGAATTTGCAGGTTACACTTTGTGCATTTACAGTTATTATTATTATAAAATTTCATATATATAGAAAAAAAGTTGCTCGATATTTTTAATAGGAAGATAATGAAGCATTATAACAATAATAAAACAAAAAATAACTCAAGGACGTAGGTTGTGCTCGGTAAACGAGAGAAATATAAACAGAAATCAAAGCAAGACAGATAATGTTCATCAAAACATGACAGGTATAACCTCATAGTCGGATTAAAATTTTTTTCTAAAACAAAAAAAAAGATAATTTTATCATTACAACAACTAAATATCAGACTTAAAAACAATTAGAGCACCACAAATATTTAATATTTATTTATCCATAATTAGTGAAAAATTACCTTTTTATCCAATAAAAAATAATCTCAATTCATCACTTAAAAGCCTAAAACAATGATGAAATCGATCAAGGATTTAATTCATTATCCTTGATAAATTATACAATTAATCAATTATTATTAGGAAATTAATCATATTGACACATTAAATGTTTTTTAATACTTTACAACTTCTCATAATTGAAAAGTATATTAAACATCATAATATGTAATGAACAGTTAGACATTAATTATCATGGTAGTTATATTACTATATTATTAACGTGTATTGAAGTAAATGTATTTCAAAATTTATTTATTCCAGTCAAATTAATGGAAATTTTAAAGACCCAACTTGATTATTAGCAGCGAATTTCAGTGCTTCATAGAAAATATTTAGAGTCAAAACTAAAAGCTGATTTTAAAAAAATATCAATTTTTGTTTAAATGACTTCCACTTCTTAATGATGTTTCGTTGACGAATATTTTAAACAATTAATAACAAATATTTTACACAACATCAAGTTCCCTTTATTTATTTTGTTATCTAAAATTGTTCATTTGAAGTGTTTTCTTTATCTACGGTTCTTTTATTAAATCACTCAGCATTTTAACAACGTAAGAACATTTTGCTTACAACGATGCGTATTCAATTATAAAGAGTAAATACAAACAATTGTTTTTAATTATTATGTTATCACATAACAATTTGAGGAATAGTAATGTCTTTTAATTTTTACCCATTATTATAATATCCAGGACTTTTACTTTAAAAATGCTTAAAATTAGATTACAAAAAAAATATTACATCCAAATATTTACCCCTTCTAGACAGAAGATAATAAATTACATATTGTTAACAATATATCCTAATACGAGTCTTTCACAATATAAAGGTGTGTAAAGTTATCAAGTTGGAGCAGTTAAATTTTTACAATGTTAATCTGTTCTTCTAAAAGAAGTTTGAAAATACATCATAACCATGAATTTATTATTGCAAAATTCTTGGTAAATGAAAAAATGAGAAACTGCTTCATTACCCATTAAATATAAGTTGATATATCCGTTAACAATAAAATATCCACCGAATTCGTCACTGTAGAAAATTGAAATTGCTTCCTTAACTAGACATTACTTTCTTAATATTAAGATACAAAAATAAATTCAAATATCAGAATGCTTAAAATATATTCAAAAATATTTATCAGGAGATAACGAGAAATTCTTTCTCCTAAACATTACTATATCTATTATTTCATTCAGTAAATGGGTTAAGCTAAATGTTTTCGAGATTTTATGTGAAAAAAAAATCATTTTATAACTTTCACGGTGTATTGGTTAATAGTTAAGGAAAGACTAAAAATATTACCATTGTTTTAAAAAATACAGTCAAATATACTGTATCTAAGCAATTAATACTAAGTTGGAGATTTCAGCCTTGCAAAATATTTGCATTCGTAGAAATCTAATTTCTATGATAACGTATTGAGTAACACTACAGTTTATAGCTTCTTTAAAAAATGTCCTTTGTTACTTTTTATTTTATTCATTCTATCTTAATGCATCAAATATTCCTATGCGGCAACGCAAAAAAGTTTTCGAGGAGAACTTAACATCTGACTTTCTACTGAAGTTTTATCAACTTACCATAAAATAAAACACCAAAAAATGCAGTTCCGGTTTTTCTTTTATCTTAGACTGAGGGCATCTGAAGACTGTTCTGCTTTTCACTGATTGAGCAAAAATAAAAAGAAACGATTTTTTTCCTTTTCCCTTTTATTTTGTATTGGTTTATAAAGCTTTTTTTTAGACAGGCGATAACACTGAGCACAGAATTTTATAAATATGCTAAACGTCAGTCGCTACATCATTCCTATGCATAGGCCTAAAAACTCTAGCACTATCAAGAGGTGGATTACATGAATAATGAATAGGCCATACTTTCGAATGTGCATAAGAGACATTATATATTGCTGTGGAGTTTAGGGTTTGGCGGGTTTTTTAAACCCGGTTTCAAAAAACCGGTTTTTTAAGTAAATTTGTCAAATTGAAAAACTGTTTTTTAAGTTAGAAAACCGGTGTTCCGGAAAGCCTAGACATTTCAATTCTTCAATAAATAAATAAATAAATAAACAAATGGGAACAGATTTGTCTAGAGACTGAAGGATTAAGGCGACGAAATATCAATTTATTAACAAGGAAATGATTATTTGAATTTATGTTAAATAAACTAAAAATTTTAAATATATATATATATGTATGTGTGTGGGTGCATGTGGGCTGAAAAGTATACCATAAGACTTACAAATGTAAGTTAGTACACAATTGATTTTTTGTTTAGTTATATTAGCGTCCTGCTTTGAAACAACGGTGGGGCAATTTTGGAACGGACCTCATAATTTGGAACCACGGTCAGAATGATACTTGAGCTGAAACCCCCTCTCTAGACTTTCAGAGTCAGGACATATTGTCCCGATGGATTTAAAGTGCATCAGACCCACTTACACTGTGGTTCTTCGCTGGAATCGGGACTCAATCCTGCACCCCTCCAGTTCTGAACCCAAGGCCTTACCACCAGGCTATCATGGCCCTAGTACACAACTGATAGTAGAATAAATATCAAATATCAAGACACAGGCATAAATGCAATGAAAAAATGCGGAAACAAGAAAATACACATATACAAACAAAATTTCTCAGTTTCTAACAGAAATACACAGTAAATATCAAAAAATTGAAGTAGGATCAATTAAATATAAAATATTAGAATTCCAATACAAAAATATATCAGTATATATGCTAATATATGCAGGTAAACACACAGAAATGAAGTCTAAATAGTACAGGGGGAAATAGTATTAATGTATGTACAAAAGGAAATGATAGATGTTTTACTCTGTAGAATGGCCAAAAATGTGAAAGCCAATTTATATTTTTCTTCAGAAGGCTGTTCCTGTTTCTACTTCTTTCTAAAATGAATTTGGTGCATTCAAATATCAAATCTTTGGCACCTTTGTAGTAAGAAAACTATCAATCAGCGATAAATTGGAGTGTTTTAAATATGCTTTAAAGTTTCCATGGCCAGTCAGAAACTGGATAAGTTCAAAATTTGTTTTTATATTTACTTACATTTTTATATTTATTCCAAAGTCTAAAGAACAATCCAAATGATATATTACTGAAATTCGTAAAAATAGTTGAATTATCTCTTTAATATATGCAGGACATTCATTTTTCAGTATTTAATTGCGAAATCTACTTACTAAAAATCCTCAAGTAGATATTACGATTCTAGAAGTACAATTTCTGCTATATTGAAATACATCATTTGTTAACATATAATTTGTTCTCATCAGTGTCTGTATCCCTCTGTGTAAAGTGTACAATGAAGGCCCCATTATTGTCTTTAACACTCATAACCATCTTGCAGGCACAAAGCAAGGGGTTTTACGTAATGAATTGCCCATTAAGCAATCCCCCCCCCTTCTAACTTCATTTCAAACTTTTACAAAACTTCAAATTGCATGGAAACCGATTACCTTCCTCAAAGTGAAACTTTTTTCCCCAGGAAAAAGTGTTAGACAAAACTTCTTTCCAATTAAGAACAGAGGAGAAAGAATATATTTTTGAAGGTCATTAAATACCACGTGACTTCAACTTTCCACTTGGTTAGTACTGCTTAAAGAGGAATTTTAATTTTAGCGTTTTTCTTTCCTGGTCTCTTTTTTAGGTTGTATAAAAACTATTGCTCTTTTAGTTTTGTTCACGGGATCTTATAATTCACTTTCCTAAACTGAACGATAAAAACTCATTAGTGAATAAAGTACATGTTTGGATTTGCTGGAACGAGAAGAATTCATTCTATCGCGGAGAATTTAACTTGACATGAATAATGATTCAAATTTAGCTTTTTCTGATTTTTTCATTCTTTAAGAGATTTTTCGTACTTTCTTTTATAGTAAGAATTTCTTTTAGAGTAAAATAAAAGCAATTCAGTTGCTTCGTGTATACTAACATTAATTTGCTTTACCCTTTATTTTTTAAATACCTTAAAATTTATTAGGGGATTTTCAAAAATCATGTGCACTGCACTTATATATTTTCACAAATATTTAATTTCGAAATCGACCGAAGAATAAAAGCAGAAGGAAAGGGAATTCAATTTTTTGAAAATGGTGTTATTTTGTTTTAATGCTTTATCTGATATGATATATTAAAATATATCATAACAGATACAATGTTAAAGCAAACTAACATATACTTAACTTTTTTGATTCCACTAATGATATTTTTTGTCTAAATAATTTTAAGCTATTCGTTTCAGAATTTTCAGCTTCCAGAAGTTCATTATAAATCTCGCTGATTTTGAAACTTTTTTAGTTGGCTGGACAGAACATCAATTTCATGCCAACATGAGATTGTAGAATGAATCAGCGCGAATAGAAGCACTGTTGTGAGTTTTATTATTATGAATATTATCATGTGAGCATGGTATTGTTTTTGGTTAGGGAGTTTTGAAGCTAGCGTTCTCAATGAAAAACGGAATCTGAAAATCGAGTAGGCAAAAAATAAGTCATAAATGGCAATATTAATAAACATATTTTAAACCCCTATATATTTTTACCTGATTTTTAACAATATTGCATTATTATTACGTATGCTTTGTTGAAAGCAGAGACGTTTTTAAAAGGTAGACCTAACTTTACCAGAATTGCTTATTATTACGAACGCTTCTTTGGCAGCAGATGCCTTTTTTAAAGGTTGTATAGAACTATGACAACTGACATGGAACAAGAAACTGCTATATTCATGGAATGCAATAATTTTTTGGTGCAAATTAAATAATTTAATTTTCATATCTTCAAAAAGACTTTACAAGCGTTTAATAACTGTGTTTAATAATAATAATAAATGTGTTTTCTTTTTTCCCTGTTCGAGCGCATTTCTCCATCCCACCCAATATCCGATTCCATTTAATCACGTGACTCTATGGAAATAACTTGAAGCGAGCTGTTGATAGATTTATTGCTGTTCTGTTCTGTTTTGGGTGTGTTGTAATAAAAGTTTTTTTCTAACCTGGTCATTTTGAAGAGTTATATATTAGAGACAATTAACCAAATGGATGTGGAGCGAGGAGTAACTAATATGTTCCGTCGATGTGTTGCGTGAGGAATTAACATTTTGGTCCGTCGAGCCGGAGAAATAGGTGCGACATTTGGAATTTTTGAATAGCTAACTTGGCGTTCGTTGGAATCAAAAGGATTGAGATATGAGATAAAATTTAATACTGTGATATCTTGGAGATTTTTATTTGGAGTATTGTTATATATTTCGGATAAAGAGATTAAGGTGAGATATTCATAACTATTGTGATTTAATTGTGGATCATTTGTTCTTTTTGTAAAATTAAAGTTATTTTGAATTTGAGATTTTGTTATTGAGATTATATGAATATTTGTTGTATAAGAAATAGTTATAGTGTGTTGATATTTGTTATGAGAATTTATTTCCTTTCGTATTAGAATTTGTAATTCCTGTCAGGGTAATTTGTGTGCAATTTGGAATATAATTGAAAGTAGTTTTTTTGTGGTGTGGGTTTCTGGTGTGGGTTTGACTTCGGAACTCATGCATCGGATTAGTAGTAGTACTTCTTGTATGTGAATTTCGTTGTGAAAAATGTTATTTATTTTTGGAAGTAGTATGTCTGACAAAGTTTTGGTTTCGGTTTTGGAATTCATAGTGTAATTATGAAAGGTCTCGATTTGACAGTTTATCTTTGTGATTGCAAAATTAGCAGTAAAAAAAAGATATAATTTGTGAGACGTTGTATGTAACAATTATTTGGTCTGATATCAACCATGCCTAAGTTAAAAAAGCGAGGTGTTGTGGATTATCGCTGAAGAGTTAGGGCTTTTCGTTCCTGATAATGTGAAAGTAATTCAGTTGAGGGAGATAATTGAGAAAAATGAGGTGTTTAAAACACTAACTGAAATAGTTCAGGGCCTAGTAGATCAAGCAATAGCTGATACTCAGGCAAAGCTAGTGCAAGAAAAGGAAAAACTTGAAAGAGAAAAAATAGAAAATGAATTGATTAGAACTAAAAAGGTTAAAACTGAGTCAGAGAAAGAAATAGAGTTGGCAAATGTTAAAAAAGATTGTTTAAATAATACGCAAAACACTAAAATCATAGATTCGAATTCATAAAGTGTTGAATTAGAAAGCTTTATAAAAGGTATCAAAACTTTAACCATCCCTGTAACATGTAAATCAGAATCCTTTAATTTATTTTTCAGCTCTATAAAAAAAGCATTCCAAAACAAAAAAATTTCAGAAAAATTGAAAGCAGAAATTTTGTTGAATATTTTGGGTGAAAAAATTAGTAATTTGCTGGTTTATATTAATCAAGAAAATTTAAATGATTATAACAAAATTAAAACTTTAGTTTAAAAAGAATTTTAACCCACTCTTCAGGAATGTTTAAATAACTTTAAAAAAGCTCAAATATCCCCGTTTGAGAGTTTTGTGCAATTTGCATCCAAATTAAGTGCATGTTTTAATTACTATTGTCAGTTGCATAAGGTGAAGGATTTACAATCTCTATACGAACTTATGGTTCCAGATAGAATTTTTGAAACTCTTGATCGAGAATTAATGACTCATATTGCGGTAAAACAAGGTGAAAATTATTTTAAACCTTATGAACCCGGTTGAGAGTGTGGCATTTTCTTCTCGTCAAAAAGTAAATGTAAAAGTGAGATAAATAATAAAATCATTGCAAGGGATACAAAAAGAGTTTTGGGTGATATATCGCAAAAATTTCTAAATTGGCGTTCTGATAAATCCATTTCTAAAGTGTTTGTGTCAGAAGTAAACAATTCAAAGTGTGTTATGTGTAAAAACAGTGCTGATTATCCTCTTTATAACCACCCCCAGTTTAAGAGACTTTCTGTATTTGAAAGAATTGAGATAGTGAAATGGAATGATTTGTGTTTTCGTTGCTTGTTATTACATAAAAATCACGATTGTCACTCTCATAAAATAATTATTGTAGCAAATCTCATAATTGAATAGTTCATTTTCCGCTAGAGGGAAATAGTAATTCCGATTCAATGTCTGAAAGTATTTCGATTCGTCGACCAGTTTATGACGAGGATGTAGTGCAGAACCAAAAGGGTAAAGGAAACAGGGGCTAGTACCCAATCTAAGATAGTTGAGACGAGTTTTCAAAAGAGCCAAAGTAAGAATGGCCTTCTTCAAACTGTTCGCGCCTCGGTTAAAAATAAATATTCAGTATTTGTGGAGGTTCAATGTTTATTGGACTTAAGAAATCAGTCTTGTTTGTGTACTGAAGCTTGTTTAGAGCGACTTCAGTTGAAGTTGGAAAGGATAAATACTATTGTTTCATGTGTTAATAACGCTACTATGGTGGTTAATAATGGTGTAATATCCACTGTTACAAACAAGGATAGTTACTTGAGAGAGAATGGTTGATGTTAGTAGTGAACAAAATTACTGATGTTACCCCGACCAAGATCACTGGTAAAAGTATGGAAGTATTAAAGTTTTCATCACTGGCTGATCCTCGTTTTAATGTCCCAGGAAAGATAGACTTACTTTTAGGAGCTAAAGTATTTTATGAATTGTTGAGACCCGGTCAATTCCGAGATTTGAATTCATCATGGCTGTTTCAAAATACAGTTTTCGGTTATGTTGCCAGTGGTAGTGTAGATGAAGTGAGGGAGAAAAAGTTCATTGTGGATTGATTTTAGATGTTGATTTGAATCAAACTATGAGAAAACTCTGGGAAGAAGAAAATGTGGATAATGAGGTCAATAAGAGTGAGGAGACTTTGTTTTGCCAAGAACATTTTCTGAAAACTCATAAAAGGAATGAGGAGGGTCAATATGTGCTTATAATGCCTTTGAAGGAGGACCCTTTTTGCCTGGGACATTCAAAGGATATTGCGGTAAGAAGACTTAACTTGTTCTGGAATTGTCTGGCGAAGGAATCAGATTATTTTTCGTAATATTCAGATTTTATGAGATAATATGAGGAGTTAGGTCACATAGAGAAGGTTAATGAGACAACTGAACCATCTTCCCCTTATTATATACCACACCATGGAATCTTTCGTCCAGAGAAATCGACGACGGAACTTTGTGTAGTTTTTAATGCATCTTCACTTACAACTAGTGACATTAGATTAAATGGCATTCTGATGAAAGAAGAAGTTATTGAAGACGTATTCCCCATCAACGGTTTTTGGCGACACAAATTTACCTTTACCACCGACATACAGAATATGTATTGTCAAATACTCATCGAATCAGAGTAATGTGATCTTCTGAGAATTCTATGGAAACCAAATTTTGAAGCTGAGCCTACAAAGTATAAAAACTGTAACTTATAGGACGTCTTGCGCTTCCTCTCTTGCCATGAGATCTCTTAAACAATTGGCCATAGATGAGAATTCCAGATTTCAATTGTCGTCTGAAATTCTACTGCATGACACATACATGGATGGCATAGTCAGTAGCTCTTCAACGTTAGAGGGTGCCCAGGAATTACAACGCCAACTTATTGGAACCATGCAGTCAGCGGTACTGAAATTACATAAGTGGCATACCAATTTTGAGAAGAAGTCGAGGCCGTCAGAAGATAAATATAAATATGATAATGAGGAGGGAACAAAACGTTGAGAGTTCTATGGAACTCTCATGAGGATTGTTTTGCTTTCAGAGAAGATGTCAAGCCAAAACAGTCATACTCTAAACGAGAAATATTGCCAACTATTGCCAGAATATTTGACCCATTAGACCCTCTGGGTCCGGTAATAGTTAAAGCCAAAATAATCATGCAAGAACTTTGGCTCATAAACATCAATTGGAATGATTTTCTTCCTGAATCAGAATATCGAGAATGGCATCGTTTTCGAATTGCTTTCAGAGCCTTAAATGAAAATTCGATTAACAGAAGTGTATTTCTTGACCAGCCAACGAGTGTAGAGCTTCATAGCTTTGCAGACGCTTCAGAACGTTGCTATGAAGCAATGGTGTACTGCAAATCAAGTGACGCACAAGGCAATACTGTGATTAAAATAGTTGCCAGTAAATCAAGAGTAGCGCCGATTAAAAGCTTGACGATTCCCAGGTTAGAATTGAGAGCCACAGTCTTGCTATCAAAACCTATGAAAAAAGTGATGGCGGCAACCAAAACTACAGTGACTAGTGTCTACTGTTGGTCGGATTCGACTATTGTTCTTTCGTGGCTCCAGAACCTTAAGGGTGCCAATAACCTAATTAAAAAAGTTTCTTGAGTTAGTGAAAATCCCAATGAAATTCTGGCTAATTATTTGGCTGTAGATGGAATATATCGGAATTCAGCCTTCCCAGAGCACCTCATTTTGGTGGGCTTTGGGAGGCTGCTGTCATATCGTTCAAATTTTATTTTATTAGAGATTAGAGGGGAGTTAATTTAACTTTTGAGGATTTCTTAATATTAATACTCCAAATCGAGTCAATTTTGAATTCGTGCCCACTCTATAAATTATCAGCCGATTCAGATGATTTTGGAGTTTTCAAACTTGCTCATTTCCAGATCAATAGGCCAATGAATTCAACTATCGAACCTGATTTAACTAGTTTTAAAGAACATCTGCTAAAAAAATGGCAACGAGTTTCTAAATAATTTCAGAAATTCGGAAAAAAGGGCACCGAAATTACCTAAACGAATGACAGCAAAGAAACAAATAGGTATTCGAGAAAGAAAATGTTCAGATGCCAGATCTTGTGTTGCTGGAAGAAGCCATCTTGCCTGCTCATAAGAGGACTCTGGTTAGAATTAAAGAAATTTATTATGGGGAAGATAAAAAAAAATAAAGTGGTTTGGTTTAAGACCCAATTTGTCACGTTTAAAAGGGCGGTGAGTAAGGTATGTGTATTGCCCATGCCGATATGACTAATGTAAAAACATTAGGAAAAGGTGTGGATTGCTGTTCAAATAATTTTATTGATTTCTTAATGTGTGATGTTATGCGTTTGGTTGATTGTTTGAAACATATCAATGGGGGAAGAATGTTCACGCGCATTTCTTCATACCACCCGATTCCATATAATCACGTGACTCACCAGAAATCACGAGACGCTAGCTGTTGATGTATTTATTGCTTTTCTGCTCTGTTTTATGTGTGTTGTAATAAAAGTTTGTTTCTAACATAGCAAGGATATTTTGTAGAGTTATATATTAGAGACAATTAACCAAATGGATGTGGAGCGAGGAGTAACTAATATGGCCCGTCGATGTGTTGTGTGAGCAGTTAACATCCCCCATTGGAGAGATATCACTTCATTCGTTCTTAAGAGGAAAAATATTGAAGTATATAACAATTGTTCTAAGATCAATCCATTATGAAACCGTTTTGTGATCTTAGAAATTAGAAAATGACAGTCTGTGTTTACAAAAATATTTTCAAAAAAAATTTGTAAAAATTAATATGTTTGAAATACTTTTAGATGTTAGAACGAAAGAGCCAGCTTAATTTCCATTTATTTAAAATATTAAAAAGAGAAAAATCTCTAAAAGGTACACATTTTTACCCCCAAAATTATAATACCTACAGCTACCAAATTTGGTAGCTGTAGGTCTAACGCTGTTTGCTAGCTGCAGATTTGTTGAACAATATAAAGCATACATACATTGAGAGTCATAGGCGCATTCATATTTACGAGGGGTGATAAAAAAAGATTTTTACAAGTATAATATTTAGAAAGTAAAAATTGTTGATGGGAATATCATTACCCAGAGTGGAGACAGATAGCCCTAGTTGTCTTAGACCGGAAGTTAGAGCAAATAGTGTTAATACTGAGACATGAAACATCAACAGTAATGGCAAGAAGTCTAGAGATGCGGTCTCGCACAGATGTGTGAATCATGATACGACTTCTATGGGCCAATAATGTGCCCCTATCGGTCATTCACAGACAAATCGTTTAAGTGGATGATGGGAGAAGCATTGAGTAGTCAACAGGTGACCAAAAGATGTCGTTTTTTGAAGCGGGAAGGATAATTACTGGAAAATTTTATGTGGGAGATATGTGGTCATTCCTCATACAGCCCCGATTTGGCACCTAGGGACTCTTTCCTTTTCTCGGCATTAAAGAAACGCTTAAACAAAACAAGGTCCATATCAGATGGTGATGTTCAAAATGGTACCGAGAACTGGTTCATTAGTCAGGGACCTGATTATAACCAAGACTAATTTTCAAATTGTGCAGCGGTAGGATAAAAGACTTAACAGGTTTGATGTTATGTAGAGAAATGAAAACCGCATATATCTTCTAATTACCATTTGTATCCTATGTTTATTGTTAATATAGCATTTTCCTTTGATTTGTTATTTTTTTGGATTACCTCTCATATTATAATCAGATGAAGATATAGCCTGTGTTACAAAGCAACGTGCTTGCTAATATTTTATTTTCGAAGAGTTTTACTAGCCATTTCTAGAATTGTAATAAATCAAATAACAAAAAATACTTCTGTTTATTCAGTTGTTCAAATAAAACTTATATTGTATCTAACTGTTTAGAAATGATAGATATTTTAACTCTTTACTTTGATATCAAATTAAAATAGATTAAATCACAATCCAATTCTTTGGCAATACACGAATGAATTTTTCCTCAGGATCATCTTTATTCTGATAAAATAGTATCGACTTAAAATTTAATTTCTTTCATCTTTAATTATTGTTAAGTGAAAACATTTTCCGCAAGCTTGTCATTGCTCGACTTATGGAGCCGAAAGTATTAATTATAAGGAAAGCACCCAACCAGAAAGGAATCACTTCAGTTCAAAGATTTGCAGACTCGGGTGTAATTAAAATCTCGTTTGGATGGAGTTGTATTGAATGTGCGTTTAATGGAAGCAAATCTCTTCTCATTTTCACTAGCGCTTGGTTTCCAAATACTTTTAAAAAGATAATTCTGTGAGGAGAGGATTCTAAACATCTTTTGAAAAGTTATATTCCCAATTTCTTTCAGATTTGTTATTCTTTTTGAAGGAGACGATGTATGATTTAGAAATTTTATAAATGTTTGCTGTATCGTATATGAACTATAGAGAAACTATTGTCCAAAAAATAGAATTCGAGATTTTGATGATACCCCATGATTTAAACTGAAAGAGTCCAAAAAACAAATGTTTGAAAAATGTATTTTCGTCTGTCTTTCTGTGACAAATATAACTCAAAACACTTTTAACTAAATGAATGAATTTTGGTACAAGTCTTTGCATCCAATTGGCATATTTCTTTTACATTTTCAGCATAAAAGCTTTAAGAGTCTATCTGTGCAGCTATACGAATATAAGTGAACAGGATAACTTCGAAATGAAGAAAGCTAAATGGATAAAATTCAATGCGGAGACTTATAATTCAAATTTCAAATTTTTTTGTCATTGTTTCTAACGGCACCTTTCATCATTTTGACTATTCCACTGAGTAAAGAGCCATGTCAGTGTAATCCGAATTTTTTGCATCTCTTGCTTTTTCATCTAGGACTAAGAATGCGATCTAATTACCCATGCATCACAAATCTTTTTCCAGGGCGGACTTCGTTTATACATAGCATTCATTCAGCCACAGATAATAATTTAGAATTGGATCAGAAATTTATAACCGAATCAGAACCCCTCTGAACCAGTGGAAATTATTAGTACTTTGTAAAATTATGAACTAAATCAAGCATTCTTAGTCAATTCCTACCTAGATAACCCCATGGTTAGAAAATGTGATTTAAGGATTTTCCCATGATATATACCCTAAACACTATTTCTATCAGATCAGGTAGAAAATCCATGAATGCAAGAAATTAAATATTTTTTAATAAAAATATAATGAAGCGATTGAATGAATTCTCTTTCAGAAGTTTGGTGGCCTCTGTAACTGCATACTTTCAGTGCTATTATTTAATTGGAAAAAAATATTTATTTCTTTTATTATTTCCCGCGTTATTTCTATTAAGCAAAATGAAATTGGGACTGTTTCTCTGCAACAAAAGAGTAAATATGGATGCAAACACAACACTTTTGACAGGGAAATTTCAAGGGCAAAATAGTAAAATACAACCTCATAAAATATTAATAAGAATTATTAGGTACTGGTGTGAGCGTTGATTCATCAACAATATGACGAAGGCTTACTGAAACAGGGTGACGGGCAAGAACACCCATAAAAAAGTTATAAAAGTTTTTCACACCCATAATGAAGAAATAAATATTTACATTGTACTAGGAAATATTAATCTTGGACTGATAAAGACTGGAATAAGGTTGTATTCGGTGTTAAAACATTTTTGTGCAAAGGATTCAACTAAGATTTGTCAAATGAAGTGCAGAAGAATCGTCAGAGAACAAAATCCTAATCAAACAGATTAGCATCCTCAGAAGCAGATGTTTTTGTGTTACTTTGCATCTGGAGTACCTGGCAGCTTATCACCAGTTGAAGGGATGATGAACTCTAAGAAATACTTTCAATACTTGAAGAAAAATTGCGTTTCTGATGCAAATGTTTATTAGTGTTGGTGTCTTGCAACTAGATCTTGCGCCATACAACAATTCTAAGCTGGTTAAGATTTTTTTTTTTCAAGAAAAGATATAAACTGTTTTGAATTGGCCTGGTAATTCTAGAGATGTAAATACCATTAAAAATGTCTAGAGCAGTGTTAAAAAAATGCGAATAAGTGGACTGCTACACTAAAAGAAATATGATTGAGAATCTCATAAATGTTTGGTTACATGTTGATAACATCAAAAACATATGTTATAAATTAGTGGAATCCATGCTAAAACTTGTACAGGATCTCATTAAAGCTAGTGGAGGACATTTATCACTAGATTTCTATGTCATCTAAGTAAGCGAACCTAAACTAACTAAAAAACATGGGTGAAACTTAATGTGTTTGTCCTAATTAATTTGCAGAGTAATGCATATTCATCACTAAATGGAATAATAGATAACTTCAGCTCTTTATCAGTCTTTTTTTAACCGTACTGATGACGGTAGTTGTAATGACCCCACGTTGTTTATTAGCACTGATTATCATGTGATATTTTGACCCTCAGTAACTTCATACCTCATTACTTTCAAGTTGTTCTTTGAGTAGTATAGCTGCATAGTTGTTGAGTAGTATAATAATTATTTTTTAAAGTTTTTGCTGTTATTTATGGAATTTCTGACTCCACGTCCCTGAAACTACTTTTAATTTGAATAATGCAAAAAGAATTAAAAAATGTTTTTAAAAATATTTTAAAATATTACATTCTTCATTCAAACAGTTATCAACATTAGTATGATTCCTCTATATCTAAATGAAGTAAGTACTGATTAAACGTAATAGCTAATTGAAATAAACATTCATTGAAAGATTGTTTAAGTTTTTCTCATAACATATTTCTAATATTTAATATTATAAATTTTCAACATTTTTTTGTAACTACATGATTTCCAGAATATATTGTGTCTCCAAATTAATTCCAATGTTGTTTAGTAAACACAAAAAAGAAAAATCAGTTTGCATGCATGTTTCCAATCACATGAAGAAATTCATGCCTCCAGTTATGGGTTAAATAATTTCTGAAAAAATATATTTAATGATTAACATGAATCAATAATCGATTCATATTCGTCCGTATCATTGTCAGTATGACTCACAACAGCAAGAGCAGCGAACATTTTCTGCATAGCGCTTTTGACACTCACTCCGTTTAATCTCGAATAAAGCAATTCATCACTTAACAGAAGACGATATCAGCAAAGAAATGTTATATCGATTTACGGCAAACTTGGCTACCGCCATAATAAAATTAGTAACAGAGCAACGGCGGAGAAATTTCGTGAACTACCAAGCAAACAATTCCAATTCGATTGGGGCTCTAAAACTTGAGAAGCAAATTCACAATTTAATCTGAAATGGGAGAGCTAAACTCTTTTCCATGCTTTAGTTCAAGAAATTATCTTTAATTTTAGAAGTGTCCAGATATGTCATCCAGAATTGCTCGTTCATGTCATGGTAGGAAAATGGTTTAAGCGGTTTAATCTGAGATGTTAGGATAAAGCAATGCAACTAATCGTTTTCCTTAAGAAATATATTTCAAAAGTTTTGGAACTTGGAGAAAGATTTCGAGTTTGCATTTGATTTCGAAATCTAAGGAATTGGTTATAAAATATGTATGCCCTTAAATGTTTCTGAAATGGGGAACAAGTGGTAAAACTTTTGCCACCCAGGAATTATGCTTTAAAAACAATTAAATCTATCGGTATCAAATACATAGTATTCTATATAAGAAGCAGTTCTGTGATTTATTATTATTATTTATGAACATTTAACATATCTCTTTTGTGTAGATTCCAATTTTTCTTATCATTTTGAATAACAATAAAATGCTTCATTAAGTATTTTTATATAAATAAATTGTTTCTGTTTCATATTCTAGTTAAGTAAATATATGTCCTGAATAAGATATAATAGATTAAAAATTCAATATTTAAATCCAATTTTAAGTTACATCTTTTTAATACCAATTATCATACTTCATCTCTTTATTTTATGCATGGTCTTTAAACCTTTTTCCTTAAAATATATTCAATTTTGATAATAAGTTGCTGGATATAAGTAAAAATAATCTAAATCTTATTGTTAAGAAGAAAATTAATAAGTTAAATACTTAAATTGTCAAAAATCATTTTATTGCTCTGAATTCCAATGAAAACTTTCATCAAATGCTCCTTTCAAGCATTTGAATCAATGAAGAACCTGTTGATTTCATTCCTTAGATATTGATCATAGTAAATTGCACGCTATGTAAGAAAAGTGCAAAATGTTATGAACTCGATGAAATTTTCAAGGGATTAAACATTTAAAAATACAAATTTTCTATACGGACCCCGTACAAAAAAATCCCAGTGATTAAAATATGTCTTCCTCTAATAAGTCCATGTAAAAAATTTCAGAATTTTATCAGTTAAACTATCAAAGAAGTGTTAAAACAAAGTATAAAGGGTCAATAACAAATTGAAGTGTTAAAGTTTAGATTCAGGGCATATGAAGCGATGCAGAAATTCATCACAAGGAAATAAAATATGCTTAGAATCTTTGGTTTAAAATACTAATTTTAAAATCTATGCTTCAGTAAAAATACTCTAAAATTTTGTATTATAAATTACAGAGATAGCACAGCGAATAAATTTGTAAAAAGAGCTAATATGATATTTCCTTTAAGTTATTATTTCTACAAATTTTTAATACTTTTGAGCCAATAAATAGCAAAATTATTATTTATTTATTCAATAATCACTGTCTTTGATAACTTTTGTAAGATTCCTAAAACACGAACCTTCGACTTGATTTTTCTTCTTTACGAAATCATATCTAGGCAGCGAAATGTGGTTTATGTCACATTTTATATCTTTGTGGCTTTTTGCGATAAATTGTGAAATGTTGTTTACGACTTTATTATAAGAAGGGGTACATCTAACTCACTGGGAATTTTTTTGTACTGGTCCGTATAAAAGTTTCAATTTTGTATTTTTTAAGTTTAAACGATCAATATTTAAGGAATAAAAGCCACTGTCAAGGTTTTTGAAAAACAATTTATAATCTACTGCTGCCATAATAGTTCAATTAAATCGTGTTCAATAATTACTTGAACTTTCTTAAACAAGTGGGGTTACTTAATTATCTACTTGAATTTGCTGTATAAGATAAATATATTTAAAAATTTTGAACACTGTTACCGATTAATAAGTTTAAATGCATAATATATTTCCGTTTCCCAGATATATGTCTTAATTTTTTCATTTCATATCAGTACTGTAATAAAATACGCTTATAGACGTAATGAATTCAATCAGATTTTGTTAGTTGGTTTAAAAAGAAATCCTATGTAAGAAACAGGACTTTGTACAATGGATTTGAGTTCCATTTTTAGTGTCGTCTTTTCAAACTACAGAAAACATGGACTAAAGAAACCATTTATATTTATCAATGCGAAATTTTGGAACTAAAAATAAAGTGCTAGAGAAATATTTTTTCAAAGAACAAAAAAGAGAAAGATCATATTTTTGAAGCTAATTAAACATTATAAGAATTTGACGTAAATTTTGTTACCACCGATTAAATAAATAGTATTAAATTAGTTTTTTTTTCCTATTTTCTTTTTAGATTGCATAAATCAGTTCATTTTTTCATATTCGCAGTTCCTTATAATTTGATTTCCAAATTGAATGATAAAAACCCATTACAAAAGAAAAAGCATAATTGGATTTACTTCAATGTAAGATTTTTTCTTACTGGTACTTTAATTTGATAAAAGGAATTCACTTTTCGGGCTTTTGTTCTTTTCTTTCTTTGACAAATTTGAACAGATTCAGACAGGCACTCTGTCTGAATTTAACTTAGTAGCACCACTTTTATTTAAAAATAAAGTCTGGCGTGTAGTTTCATGCGAACTTAAATCAATAGTTAAACTTCCTTTCACTTTTCGATAATTTGCAGTTCTTTTTTAATGGATTTGGAAAATACGACAGTGCAAAGTTATTTCTTAATGTATTTACTCTTCGAAACAAAATGCTGAACAACTCAGATGGAAGATGGGAAATCATAGTCCATTATGAAATAAAAGATTTTGTTAAATTGAAATGAATGAATTTGTTAATGATATCATAACTTTATTTAGTTGAAATATACTTTCGATATGAAGAAATCTAACGATTAAATGGAGATGGGAACTGAATGATATTAATTTCTAAAACTTCATGTCGCAAAGACTAACGTCTTAATTTCAATAATACAATAATAACTTATAATACTTACATTAAGATATAATGCCTAAATTTTAGCAATCCATTAAAGATTATATTAATGGCGTACAGTGCTTAGTTTATACATATTTTTTTTAAATTTCAAACGGAAGGGTATTTGATATTTACATTTATGAATGGTAATTAAAAGTGATATTCATAACAGCAAGATAATATTTCAGTACATTTCTGGAATTTATAAAAATAGAGGGGAAATAAAGATAAATTAATATATAACTTTCATTAACTGATATTCAGCCCTGCATCAACGAAATTTAGCCACATTTAGGCAAATTCGTCAAGGAAAATTCTGACCAAAGAATACGTATGTACCAGTGAAGCCGTGTGAAGGCCATTTACCCTATGTGTTATTCCATACATATCCCTATACTCTGTAATTTAAGATTCAATAAAAATATAACAGTTTCAATAAAAAAACTGTGCTTTGTTATTTAATTCAAATTCTACGCTAACACGTTGTTCTTTCATGTAACATCCCTTTTTTATTAATCTTAAAGTATCAAAGGTCAAACGGTTTTAATAGGGTTGTGAGTACTTTACTGCACAAATGATGGCAAATTCAAATTTTGTTTTATTTTATTTTAACATCCTTTATAATTATCAGTACGATAACCAAAAGCATATCATTTCCTTTGAGTAAAATGTTATTTTGTTTTTAATGTTTTTCGAAAGAAAATTCAAAATTACTTAAAAAGTTATAGTCAATTCAAGTCAAGTAAATTCAATAAGGGAAAATCGAATATAAATGTAGCGGGAGGTATTAAGGAATTTATTTCACTGATTTGTATGTCTTCCATTCAATCCTCAAGCTTTATATTAAATTGATTCATTACTTAACAAAACCATTTATTACCTTGCCAAATAACATCGTTAAGAAAATATCGATTTACTACCATTTTAGATCACAATTCTGTTAAAATAAGTAAAGAATGAATGTAATCTTATTTCCTTGATCAATTTAGCGAGCAATTTTAATTTCATTTGAACTCTAATGGCTCCAGAGAAAAGTCAGAAAATATTCGATCTCTGCTGGTAGCCAGTATAATTTTGTTTTCAATTGAGAAAGTGTCATCCCATATTACTTCAGCATCTAGTTAAGGGATCAAAATATTATTACTGTATTTGTTTAATCTGATCATTTTAACATAAAAGGTACAATGGGATATTTTCAAAAGGTTTATTTTCAATATCTTAAGAATATAACAAAATAAATTGAACTTTACTCTAGTTCATATGTGTCTTGGTAAATTCTTGAGCCAAATAACATCTAAGAGGCACGAACAATTGGTTTTGTTTAGTAGTTATGTTACGAGGCTTCCGACCCAATGGTCTCGGGTTCTATCCCGAGCCTCCATCAACTTAACACATTGGTGACCTGGGACAAGGAACCTTCAACCTCAAAACGCAACCTTCGTGACGCTCTCTACCGGTAACAAAAGTTCTCATAACAAGCGTTCGTCTCCCGCCATAATGCTTGAAGCGATTAAATCGTTCGTCGCCAGTCATAGCGCTTGGAGCGATTATAACGTTCGTCGCCCTCCAAAAATATTGGTGCGATAGCATCGTTCGTCTCGCTTCAAATTCACTGGAGGGGGAGTAATGTGGCGGTAAGTTCATAACCCAGATAACATCTACGGGATATGAATTAATTACTTTTGTCTAGTGGCTATGTTACGAGGCTTCTAATCAAAAGGTCTGGAGTTCTTTTCTGAGCTAACATCACCACTTACATATGGAAGTAAGTACATATGCACGAATCTCATATCGGCAGAAATAGCTCAGTGCCAATTAAGGTGTGGGAAAAATGTTTTCAAACCGATACTAATTTTGTAGGAATTAAATCGCCACATATCAGTACCAATATTAATTATTTTAGAATAAATCAATCTATTGACATAACATTTACACAAGAAGCAGAT
>JAPMOQ010065688.1:352445-387164 GCA_026543055.1 Argiope trifasciata | reverse complement strand
GTAAGAATGTATGCAAAGATACATCAACTGAACTCCAGCAAAATCATTAAGCGAAATTCAACTGAGAATTTACAGGAAAGACTTCAGGTGTTTAATTATTGTTCATTTCTACCGTTCAAGCCTCCTATGAAATCGATTCATTATTTGGCAAAAGACGATATCATTAAAGAATGTATCGATTTATCGATGGTTTTGCTTTAATGTTTATAAAATTAGTGGATTCATGTTATCTGATTTCTGCGATTTACACAGCGAGAAATTCAATTTCGATTTGGGATCTAACATATTGGAATTCACAAAATATTCTGAAATGAGGGTGCTAAATTCTTTTTTAACATTTACTCCCAGAAACTTGACTTTCATTTGCCAGATGTCGAAATATATCTTCCCAATTGTAAATGAATCTTAGCATTGTAGTTTTATTTTTTAGTTTAAACTTCAGGCTGAAACGATGGAATAAATTATGTAGATACTGGTGCCTATCAAATGTTAGTAAATGAAAAATGAATGTTTAATGGACTTTATATGGAAGTAAATATTTCTTACATTTTATTAATAAGGAATAATTTTGATAATATAATTTTTATATAAATTTTTTAAATTAATTTTTATGTAATTAATAATAATTATAAGGTATAGTATAATTTTTTTTAAAAAAATGGAAAGGTATTTTATACTAAATGGGTGATATATTATTGAAGATTGAACTTCTATTGATGATGAACCTGAAGATTGCAGAAAAAAAGTTTATTCATTTTGTAATAAATCTGTATAATGACACAGTTTATTCTAAGTGGGAGTGTGTTCTTTTTAAAAAGTAAAAATTTTAATTTAATGAACGTATTAGCTATTGATGTATTGAAATCAAATTCGTCATTCAATATCGTCAATTTCATTATATGGATATGTAATTTTAAATAAACCAATTATTTCCAAAAATATCTTTTTACCTGATTATAAAATATTATATCTATAATTCAGACACTTAAAATGCAACATCGAAAGAATTTATAAATTGTTGATGATATATTGCAGATGTCATGTAATTCCCTTTGTTTCTATAAAATCTATATTATGTTGTATTTAAAAGAATATCCCACTAGTAGAGAAACTTTTATATTGCTCCTCTCTGCATCTTAAATATGTTTTCATTACGATACTTGCATTCATTCTGTAAAAAGAATAAAATTGAAAATAATGCTGATTTAAAGCTTGTGATTAAAAATATACGGGAAAAAATCTAAACCTATCCATAATAAAGGCAATGTATTACACATTTTATAAATCAGTCATTCGAGACTCTTGATATAATTACAAATTACTATAATAATCTTGAAAATAAATATCGGAATGAATACTTAATGCTTGGAACAGAAGGATGTTTATCTCTTTTTGTGCTTCTTTAGCACATTTACAACATTGAAGTGATGATCCATTTAACAGCAGATTTTCTTAAACATGACCGAAAGCATTGACATATAATCTGTAATCGTATGCATGTTTTGTTTATGATTACTTAAGTTTTCTAAAACTATCTAAGATTTTATCATTTCATTAGAATGCATCGCTAATTTTCTCTTTTTTTTTCTCTTACGGTGAATGAAAAGTGAATATGGGTAGAGAATGCTTCATATTACAAGGAAATCAATCAGATGGCTGTTGAGCATGCGAATAAGAAATGCCATATTTATTTATACATAAAATTTAAAGTTTTTTTGTCATTACTCATGAGATTCTTATAATAATTTGCCATTAACTGTGATTAAAATCCTTGCGCAATATGCAAAAGTGAACTCTAAAAGAACATATTGGCCCGGCCATTGGTTTGGTGAGGCTAATGTTATGCATCGGGGTCTTGCAACTAAAAGCCCCTGGCTGCCCTTAAAAAATTCTCTTCATGATAAGCGCTTAAAGTCCATCTGCGAAATAACAGTCCAATTCGATAATTATTACTTGTCCAAAACACAATAATTTGATAAAGAAGGCATAGTGAAGCTTCCTGAGAGATGAAATAAGGTAATAGAGCAAATAGGTTTTTATACAACAAAATATATAATAAACTGTACCGTAAATATTTTGAATTTAATTCATAACAGAAATAGGAAAGAAACTTATTTCTTCCTGATCTTTTTTAGCCTTTTACCAATTAAAGTTAAAGAAAAATTTAATTTTTAAAGAAACTTGAATAGGGAATAAAATGATATTTAAATTTTTCAGGAGCAAATTTATAAATATTTGTTTTTCTGATACGATGCATAGAAAAGAAAATAGCAAAAAATGTTAACTTTTCTTTTCATTACTTTATTTTAAAAAATTTTGTCACAAAACTCGCATTAATTAAGAAATTATTAATTACATACTTAAGCATTTCAGGAGCAATTCTCAACATGTGGGGGAGTCCATTAAGGGGGAATCGGAATATCAAAGAGAAAATATTATTTAAAAAAAATATTAACTAACTGGAAGAAAAGCACACATATACATAGAAAACAAAATAAATTTTGACATATTTAATTACTTATTAAATTAAAACTGCTTACTAAATTGAAAACTGGGCCCCGAATACTTGCTTATATCGTAACGCATAATAGAAGCAACAAACAAATTATGAATCAATTCAAACAATGACGATTCTACGGAAACAAAATCTATTTTTCTATTCCAAAGAGGCTGATGTGATTAGATATTTACCATCACCGAAACAAATGTTATTTACGAACCGCATAAGTAACAAAAATATTAGTGTTTTGGCTTCTTCCAGGAAAAAGCTGCTAATAAAAGGCCGAATTAGAGAAGAGTGAATGCAGCAAAACGGTTCCTGTTTCTTGCGATATCCTCCTCCATGCTCTGCAGGTGGGACTTTTATTGGATCGGATATCGGATATCCGATCTAGCTCTATCCTCTGTCCTGGAAGTCACACAGCAGGTGTGGGTGGCTAATGGCCCTTTATTCTCCCATAGGGTAGCGAAAATAAGCCATATAATGAGATTTGGGCTTCTTGCATACGTTGCTTATGGCAGGCGAAAGCTTGCCTTACTTCTAATAGAATGCTAAAAAACATGTAGAAAATGAAATAAGAAAAAAAAAATATGATTTGACTGAAGAAATATGTGTTATAGCAAAAACAACACATAAAAATCGTTCTAGAGACGATAACTATATATTTATATCTACTACTCAAAACAAGAATGAAGATACGTTTCATCATTATTAAACAACTTTGCAATTATTGCCAATAGCATTGTCCATGTTTGGTTATTTAGAAATAAGGCCCTGTAATAAATGGGTCATTCGGTTGCCTCGAAGCAGCCGAAACTCTCGAGGTGATGCAGGACCATTTATTGCGAGAACTAGGCGACGTCTGCTCGGGGTAGGCACATCAATTCTGTCGGAATCGATTATTTTTCTGTCGAAAAAGAGCCTCATGACACTTATTCCATTTCATTGGCAACTCCAAGAGAAGAGGAGTTGGTTCTAATCTGTATCAAAGGATCAATGAAGTGGATTTTATTTTCTGATTCTGCTGGGTGCGTAAATTTTCCAAGGCATTTTTTTCGCTTAATATGTAATAAATAGTTAACACTATGATATTTACGATACACTTAAACTTATTTATAAGCCAAAATTAATTTATTTACACGTTTATATAAAGAGAAAATTGACACAAAGTACCAAAAGATTATGAATTATTTCCTTATTACTTTCTGATTTAATTTGCTAGAAAATTGTAGTTTTAACCACTTGTTTACAGGGCATCAGTTCTTTAATTCTTTATATGTAGCTTCACGCTTGATTTAAATAATTATATTATTTTTAATTCATAAGAAAATGTTTACAATATTTCTTTTAAAAAGGAATAATTTTTTTTTGAAAAAATAAGAACCAAATAAATATTTTTAGTTGATTCCTTTTATTAAGTAAGTGGAAAATATACGTATTTAAAAACTGAGAGCTGCTTTTATATGTGCAATAATGGAATAAAAATAACTTTTGTAGAATAAAAAGCTTTAAAATTGTTTTAAAAAACCTGAGACCTTTTAATTAAAACTTTGATTAACTTTTTAGTACTAATATGTAACTGAAATCTCGTTTCATAGTGATTATAACCGCAAAGAAGTATCTGCCAGACAACTTTTGAAATTCAAAGCTCACTTTCTTATACCGTGTTCCATGATATTTAATAGTGCACATCGTATGGTACAATTAATGGGTAATATGCCAATCAATGAATTTTACCTCATTAAAATACGCTTCAGAAAATACGTTAAAATAAAATTAATTAAATATATCTCCTTTTCCAAAAACTAAATGTGTGAGGTTAAAATTCTAAGAATTCTATTGTCATCTTTTTGGGGGTTTTCTAAATATACTTATAACTTCGAGAGTAAAATAAATGCGTTTCTTCCATATTCTTTATATAAAAGAGCTCAATTTTTTTATATACTTAATACAATGATTTTTTTTTGTTAAGAAATGAAAATGAAATATTTCGATGACGGAAAGCTAATGAAAGAAATTCTTTTCAATAACAAAACACACATTGAATGCATAAGATTGCAACTTATATAGAAAATGAAAGATTACTTAAATTAAAAAAAAGCAAAAAATCTCCATAGGAATAATAATAGAGAAATATTGCATTTTTATTTAGACCATTATAGATAAGAACATTTCGTATTGTTATGCAAAAAAGAACACATTTATTTTTTTTATACAAAGAAATAGCATTTAAAAAATTTCATCGTATGAAAAAAATTCTTTTCCATAACAAAATAGATATTTAATACTTATGAATACAATTTACATAGCAGATAAAAAATTGCTTAGATCAAAAAACGAACATTCAGCATGTGACGAACCACATAAAATGAATGTATTCCTTCGTAGAACGTTAAATCTCTTATCCTCAAATCTTTTTGGAATGTTATTCGCCTCAAATGGAACAACAGGGATATTGCAAATTGTTTCTCCTAGCCCACGGCTTCTTCTCAACCAATTTTATCTCAATATGTGAGCGAAATCCAAGTGGCACCAATTTATTCGAATTCTAAAGACTTAATAAAATTCTCGATGCAGAGGGGCTTTGAGAATTTAAAATTCTCATATATTGTAATCAAATGACGAGTAACTTTAATCCCTGTTGTAGTTGTGTTTTTCAAATACTTGTTTGCGTTAAAGTATGGCTTTGTGTTCTCTGCATTTAGTTCCTATTTTTGGCATCCATTTAAATAAATACAGTGGAAAATTTAGAAGAATTTTGTACGAAATTTTATTAGGCAAGAAAGAAACAGTTTCACCGTTTCTCGCATTTTTCTTACAAACGTATTCTAAGTTGTTTTACTATAAAAGAAAGCTCCTAAATTATATTGTCTGTTAATTGATGAAGAGACGAGTATTTAGTGTGTCTGAGAGAATATGGATTTAGAAGAAATAATTTGTGATATTTTGGCATCTATCCTTACAAATCACGCAAATACAGCAGAAAAAATGCATCGTTCCGATGAGGCAGCCAAGGCTGTCAGATACCTAAACTATAATTCACTTCATTTAACACACTCTGAAACAAACACGAAAATAGATTAAAATATCATAAAAGGCAGTTGTAAATAAGTATTTATTATTGAATGTATAGGTACATATTCCGTATTATTGTAGGTATAAAATAAATTAAAATTATAATATGCATTGTATAAAAATACTTATGCATCATTAAATATAATAAATATTTATATAAGTGAGTGCGAACTACTGTAAAAATAATTGATATTCACATGGCAATAAACGTTCAGAATCAAAAGGAGTTTCTAATCAGATGGATGGAGTCTGAGGTATTACCTAGTATTGCTATCTTTTGAAATGCTGCAGATCAGAGACTCGGCAGATATGTATGTTTTACCAAATTCTTAGACAGTTTCGAAACATATTTGTTTTGTTTTATATTCTTTTGTCTTAGACACAAGGGATATTTCACATTTTTAATCGTGTTCCTTGCTATAATTTACTTAATATTTTATGTTCACATTTCATTTTTGCAGTTTTTAGGAAGGTACATATATATATGGAAAATCTTCTCAAGACATTTAGAGCTTTTATAAATATTATTTTAACAAAAACCAAATCCTAAACCTCGAATTGTGTGATGTTCCAGCTTTCTTTAAACAAATAGCAATTTTTCGTCACACAATTTATTTTCTTTGATAATATGTTATTAGTATTGGAGTTTGTAATCAGTTTTATAATTAGAACATGGTTCGCCCTCATCACTGGTTCATGGTTACAAAGTGTATTAAAACATTAAATAATTATTAAAGGAAAAGCATCTCCAAACATGTTCCTTCACTAATAATTAGTATTAAGGGAAAACAGTTTTCACAAGCTTGTCATTCGAAATAAAGTAAACCTTATTCACTACAACAAAAGAATTAATTAAACCAAAAGAATCAACACCAACAGACTCAAACTGCATAGCCTGGAATCATTTTAAAGATTTGTAAGAGCAGACGTAATTAAAATCTAATTTTTTTGGAATTAAAGTTTGAGCGCTGATTTAAGGCAGGCAAATCTCTTATTTCCTCAGGTTTGAATGCCAGACGACTTTTAAAAATACGGCTCCGTAAGAGGTGGTTTAACGAACACAATTTTTACTAAATAATCTTCCGCACTTCTTTATATTCTGTATTTTTTGAAAGATCTGGAACAAATTTATGTATTTGAGAATCTTTGGGGAGTTGATAAATATTTACAACAAAATAATTGCCAGTCGTCTGAAACTCAGAATCGTGTATACATAAAAACATTTCAAAGATGATTATGCTACTTTATTATAATTAGTGATATTTTATTAATAAAAACATAATATTGATTTATTCTTCTTGCATTAATAAAATATACCATATTTATGATATCTATATTTTTTAAATGAATTAATTTTTTAAACAAAAAGATATAATCTAATTGAGCATCTGCATTTTCAGGCAAAAATTTCACTATTAGATTCAAAGATAGATCATATATATTAAATATAAAACTATTTCATGCAAAAATATCACTACTAGATTCAAAGAGAGATAATTTATATCAAATATAATAACATTTTCTAAAACTGTTTTCCTAGAAAGAATATAAGAATATATTTAGGTATTTCACTGATAATCGCTTGTATTCATTATTTAAATAGATCCATTATTTAGCAAAATACGATATCGCTAAGGAACATATTTATTTATCGTAAGCTTTACTATCTTCATGATAAAATTAGTAGCAAAAGAATGTTGCCTTATTTCCGTGACCTACCAACAGAGAAATTTCATTTCGATTTGAGATCTAAGATTTCTTAAGGGAACTCACACAATATTCTGAGAGCTTCTTCTGGGAGAGGTAAAGTCTTTTCTATCGTTTCGTACAAAAATTTTAACTTTAATTTACAAGACGTCGAACAATACCATCCGATATTATTTCACTTATAATTAACGTGTAGTATTGTAGTTCTATTTTTTAATTTCTCCTTCAGGTTAAAGCTATGCAAGCAATTACTTAGATTCAAGTATATTTTAAATTGTAGGGACTGAAAAATGAAAATTACAATTTTATCAAATTTGTATGGAAGTAAATTTTAATTTTTATAAATATTTTTAGATTACGAATATAGGTGAAGAAGTTTTACTGCCATTGATACCATGTTAACGAAAATTGAACCTTTTAATGCGATATAGAAATGCAATAAAGCAATATGATGACACGTTTTACTCTAAATTACAGTGTTTTCTTTCTCTTAGTATAATAATTTTAATGTTATTCTCATAAGCTAACGTGTATTAAAATCAAATTTCTAAATTCAATTATATAAAATATGATTATGTTCCAAATAAACAGTAGTTTTCTGAAATATCACTATACAAGTTTGTTTCATTGCAAACCTATAATTATGATACTTAAAACGTAATATCGAAATTCTTTTAAAGTGTTGTTCATATATTGCAGATGTCATGCAGTATCTTTGATACAATTTATTACATCATAATTGAAAAAAATTACCACCAGGTAAGATACATTTTTTTACTGTACTTCGTTATACCATGGTGGGGGGAAGATAGTAATTGAAGTTCAGAAGCTTCCAGCATGGTGGCTATAAGGATATAAAAAAATTGAGGATTGTACCGTGGTCAGTGCTGGTCCTTAGGAATCACCCGATGTTTTACATCAATTCGGTCATTCTTGTTAGCCCTCAGATTAGTCCGATTAGCCTTTCCATGGGTCAGGGTAGCCAGTTTGTAGTCTTTGAGTGTTGCACTTCTTACTGTGTTATATATGTTTTATTCACGGAATTCTTCTCAGACGTGTAAATGAGCAAAATTAAGGATATTGTTGGCTTAAAACTTATGATTAAAAATATTAGTAACCCATAAATAATAACCAATCGAATATGCGTAAAAATTGTAGCAGAAAAATTGTAATATTGAAAATGCTTTTTATCAAATTTTAATCAATAGAAACTCATAAAATGATTGAGATTCAACTTCATTTGAAAATAGAAATAAAATTTTTGAAGACACATTGAACTTATAGAGACGTAATTTATAAGTTAGAGTTATTGCAAAGCAGCATATTGAAGTTTGCAGTATCTGATATCAAATTTGTAAATAAAAGCATTAATTCTATACCATACTAAATTTAACAGAGCCCGGAACCACTCCAATAGGATGCAAGAGAATCGTTTATCAGATATAAACTTCTGTCTTTTACAAACATATTCTCCATCTACAAGACTTAATTTCTTTAAAAAATACATAAATACCTCCACAAAAATTCAAATATTTCAGTAAAAAATTCGTTTTGAACTGAGTTGGCCTTGAGGCTTTATGAGACATGTAAACTATTTGATTACGTATTCCTTACGTAATCGAGTGAGACAATGTAGCAATTCGTTTCGCTCACGCCATTGGGTATTTACACTCGAGTTCGGATATTCTTCAACGGAAAAAGATTCTCTGATAAGGAACCTTATTTCAGAATTTATTTCCTGATACATTCCAGATATCATTTGAATTTCTTATGTTCAAATCATGTATTTGTATTTGAGAACTGAAACAAGATTCAAAAATACTAATTTTTTTTCAATTCCTACTATTAGCGCCACACTGTCCCTATATATATTTATTTGCATATATTGTTCGAATTTTCAGTCATTAATAAAATATTTTTTATTCATCCTTTCACGTTCAAATGCATCTTTTTAACCTTGTACTCGATATGAATGCATTTTGTTTAAAAATATCAATTCATTAATTAATTTTTAATACTTTAAATATACCTTAATCTGTAAAATACGAGTATTTCAGTATTTTTCATGTAAAGGTGAAGAAAGTGAGTTCTTGCAAAAATCAGTAATTATTTCGAACTTAATGAGTTTTTAGTAATTATTTAATAAAAATTAGCTGAAATAAAAAAAAAATTGTTGATCTATGTAGGAATCGAATTATTTTTTATATTACTTGTTTTTCGTTCACTTTATAAGGTTTTTGTCTTAGTTTAAAATAAATGGGATTAAGGATATTGTAAACTTAAGGCAAATGAACGAAATAATCCGGACGAAATATCTGAGTCTGGCAATTAGAATAATTAGTATAATAAACAGAATATAAATTAGGCATTCAAAGCTCCTGAAATAATTGCAGATTGTTTTAAATATTATGGGAACAGTATTGAATGGAATACTTAGAGGCCAGAACAAAAGGAAACTTATTGTTCGTTTGGCCAACTTTATAATTTCTCTCCATGACGTATCTTAAACACTTTTGAAACAACCTGGTGGTATCCCAGTTATCAGTACACATTCTAGGATAAGTCCGTAGTCATTGACGCTCAATCAACAAAAACATGTATGAATTGTTTAGGGTTACTTAAGTAATTTAAAGTTATTTGGAATTTTTTCATCTGATTAGGATGTATTGCAAATTTCAGCTTTTAATTCCTCTTGTGGAGATGGTGTAGGCTGGAATTGTGCCGACATGTAGGTTGAATTCCACCAAAAAATGAGTCTGTGATCTTTGGGTTTGAAATTCAGTAACTTATCTATTCGACAAAAGCGGTCGCTAATGTCTAGCGGCTGTTACTGGCTCATTAAGATGTCATCACACTCTTACGTTGAATGTACCAAGAGTACGTTTCAGTTTGTAAATAAATGAGTCTTTTGCTCGCTTATTTATCACTTATTTTATGGTTGTTGAACATATGGGGAAGAATTGTCATATTCAGATATTTCTTCATGTATTTGTTTCGAGATCAATTTTAAGTTTTCTTCCTCAAATTGTTCATTAAAGTGAAATAAAAGTGTTTACAATTTTTCCTGCTATTATTATCTAGTTTTTTATAAAAGTTTGCCAATAATTTAATTGCTCTAAAATACTCGGTTTTGCTTGTTTTGCTGATTTCCTAAATATTCTAAAATTACTAAAGGTTTTATAGTTGTGTGAGATGTGTCATAAATGTCATCTCTTAAATTATCTTAATGTGTAAGAACTGAGAATATGGATATAGAAGGCTTCACATTGGAAAAAGTATAAACTATTCAATGGTTGTTGTTGAGAAATAATGTTCGTAATCAGCAATTATCACAAATATTTACACAAAGTTTCCTTTTGTATGATGTTCAAAAGTTACTTCCTATCGTTTCTCATGGGGTTCATATAATAGTTTGCAAATAATTTGAATGGTATAAATACTGCGCAATGTGCAGAATTCATCTCAAAAGAAACGCTGTTTACTGTTATCATTTTATAATATTTGCTTTACCAAATAATTGTTTAAATTTATTTTTCTTGAAAGCGTCGTATGCTTGCTTATGAAATACAGAAAGAATGACGAATCATCCTGTTAAAATTTGAAAAAAAGAATGTGTATAAAACTTTTTATAAAAGTATTGTTTATTAATTTTCAAAACAGATAGATATCAAGTTTAAAAATATAGAAATAATTTATAGAAGACAGATTAATATGATTTTTTCATAAATATGAAATATTATTATTGTCTTGTTCCTTTCAATCGATTATTATTAAAGCTTCTTTTTTTCACTTGAATAAAATTGTCTTTATCTAATTATTATAAGCGATATTAATGAGAAATTAAATAGGACAAATTGCAATTATTCACTAAAAAATTTTAAAATTTAGCATGTTGTTTGCTTGCAGATTTTTTTGTTACTACCAATTTTTAAAATCGAAAAATATAATAAGTAGATTTTTTTAACAATATTTATAAAACATTTATGCAAAATATCCTATTAAATTCCTTATATAACTTTAGAATTAACAATTATGCTTATATAAATAAAGTTTTGGAATAGAGTTATAATGATATTATTTAATCCACAATATTTTTATTATTAACCATAATATGGCATGTTATAATTATTATTCTACTTTATATCATATTGATTATTTTATTATTTCCGTATTTGAGAATATTATTAAGACAATTTTGTCAATTTCAATGCTTTATATATAAGTATTTTATTAATGTTGACCAAATTTTGAAATTATATACTTTTGATTGATTCACTCAGTGGTTCTATATTCACACAAATTTTGACGATATTCCATGTTTATTTGTATGCATTATTCATTAAAAATAGCGTATTTTGCTGTCGAATATTAAATTTAATAGTAAAATTCAATCCAATTAACCTAAAGACAACTTAATTGATAAATTTAAAAAGGCAATTAAATTAATAGCTTTTAATTCACTAAAAGGCAAAAGATTTTTAAAAGATGATTAAATTAATATTCCCACAGTTAACTAAAAATGAAGTTCTACCAAACATGGTAATTTAAGGAGCAACAGGAAAAGTTAATTAATAACTTCCAATTAAAAATACTTAATAAGAAAAGCAAAGGCAACCTTTTTTTTAAGATGAATGATGTTTTAGTAATTTTTTGTCTAAACTTATTATCTCTGTATAGAGAACGAATAACTAATTTTTTATTGGAAAAAAAATTGCGGAGATTTATGAGTGCATTTAATTCTTTATTTCTGTTATTAAAATGCGAAAAAGAGAACTTATGGTTTCAAGAAAATATTTGCAAGAAAGTTTTCCTCTATACATTTTATTATTTCCACAAGATTATTATTATTTTAAGAATCTTTAAGATTACATTTTTTTAAGAGTCATATTTCATGAAAAGGATTTTAAAATATTTGAAAGCACGCATTTCAAGTAAATAAATATTAAAAAAATATTCCAATACATTTAGAAAATTCATAATATATAATTTAAAGTTTCATTATATTTGCTTTTTCAAACAATGCTTTTTTTCCATTGATTGTTCTATTAAGGGATATGAGAGATTATGAAAAAGAGAACGTAATCTTTTTCTTGGAAAATAATTTCATAATGAATCTGTTTTGTTTCAGATTTATTTTTCGTCTTTTACCGTTTTCTATATGACTGGAATGGTTTTTCTTTTTAAAGAACAATATTAATAAGAAAAAATATTACCACCTATGATCCAAAAATAAATTTGTGTTCCCGAATTATGCAATGATTTTTTTAATTGAAAAATATGACTTTCTGTTCCTCATAAATTCTGCTATTGCAGTGATTGAAATATGTTTTGTACTACTTCCTACTACAAAACGTATAGAAGAGGATCGTTACTAGAATTTCCTTAATCGTCTTAAAAAATTAACTTATTGAGGTTTTAAGAAATATTGAGATTTCGTCAAATATTCTATGATTTTGTCATGTTTTATCGTTGCTCCTTTTTTGCCAAATTTTATGAAAAAAATTCAAAAAATCATTCCTTACTAAAAATTAACTAGTAGTTATCTGGTTTTCTTGGAAGATAACGCAAATTTTCAATTTCATTTATTCCAAAAATTTCATTAACCAATCAACTTTCATGTTATTTCAAGATATATATATATTTATATGTGTACAAACATTTACAAAGCGAAATTCTAAAAATTATCTTTTACTTTATACTTTATTAACAAAAGAGAGTCTGATTATTAAAAAGCTTAAATGCAATTTTAAATTATGTTACTAAATCACTCTTGTGTATTGAATATGTGTAAATAAAATAGAAGGGGTTGTATGGCTATGTTTTATAAAAAAGACTGTTTGTGATTTTTTCAAATGCTTAATTACAATTTAATTAATTAAAATTGAGCTGCATTTTGACGTTCTCTGGGGTAACTTTAAAAAATATTATTAAATAAAAAAATTCCATGTTGTATTAAAATTTTAAAATTTGTATCTTTAATGATACCAATTTCAAAGTCATTCACATTTTTTTTTAATTTTGAAACTTATTATTTTTTTCTTACAATAAATTATATTGTTGCCCTGAAATTCTAACCATTTTCAATATTTCATCAAATAAGTATTGCACAGAATAGATGCCTTATTATGAAAGTAATACCAATAGATTTTCTGGAAATTTGAAAAAATCCTGTATATGAAGCTCTATCTAATTATTTTAAGTTGAATAGTATCAATATCCCGATGAATTAGCTAGGGAATTTTAAAAGCAAAGATCAATGTGTAGAGTGTATTTGTGTGATTTTTAGCTTTACAGGAAAGTTTATTTAATCTAAAATTGCCACACACAAGGAAGAAAGAAATATGGGGAAAGAAAAAAATTCAAAGGGCTATAGCATGCATTGCATTTGTCTAGATAAGATAAAATATGAAATACATATAATTAAAATAACGTGCTTGATATATTTTAAATAAAAAAAGTTCGAATGCGAAAGTCCACTGATAGTTAGTTCGGCAATATACGTTAAATATTTAATCTGATTTATAAATGTTAGATAATAATTTTAAAAGTAAAATTAATTTCTCAGTAACTTTTTTCATGCTCAGCATTGTGCTCTAATCCTTGAGCCGAATTTTATAAAGCTTACAGGAGTAAGCCATTTGGAACATCAAATGTATGACACCGATTACTTTTCTTCAAATCTGTCACAAATAATCGCATTTTAACAGTTGATACTGTCCTTCAAAAGACCTCACAACTAAATGTCGCAAGAGGTGATAACCGACGAATGATAAGGTCGTGCTATTGTAAAATGGCTGCTGAACACCCTTGCACCAGTGAAATAGTGCCTTAGTAATTGCTTTACATGACGATCAATGTGTAAGTATCCCATCCTGGATTAAAATGATGTCCTGAAGGAATTTACATTGCTGTTAGGGGATTACAAAAGCCCTTTGTATTTCCAAATACCGTACCCTATGATGGAACAGGTTTTGATATCCGTTGTAGTTATCTTTCAAGAAAAGAGATAAATATGGTTCTATAAGGGTAACCGCGAAACCACATTATACTGTCATTTTTTCTGAATGCAGGAGTTCATCCCACTTAGCATGGCTCACTGCTGAAATTCGACAATTTGGGATATTAACTTGCCCACTGAGATGAAAGTTGATTTCACCACTCCATAGAATATTCCAAGACCAACTGGCATTTATTTCAAGAATGAATTGAAGTGAAAAAGTTGTATGAACTTTTAAATCTCCATCCTACGATAGTTTCCCAAGCTTGATTTTGTGGGAATAAAACTACAAAATTCGCTGTAAAACTTTTTCTAAAGTGCAATAAGACATATGCAATACACAAGGAACAACTGGTACATTCACTTTCGAGTGCAGAGAATATGGCAACTGACCACTGACCTGGATGAACGCAATAGTCACGTTTTCGTCACCAAAATATGGTAATTTGGAAAAATGTCAATTTGACAAGTTATTTTTTTCTTTCAAATTTATGTGCTTAGAACGTAGAGACATTTGAACTCTCTTCGTATCCGCTTCATGCAAAGGAATTCTTTTCCACCTGCTATGGTGTATTCTTGGTTATGGTAAATTTTACAAGTAGAATGTTCTCATACGATGTAGACAGCAGGTTTAAAGAAATAAATAGTGATGATTCAGAATCAGACTTCTTTTTATGCAAAAAATAAAAATAAAAGGCATACATTGTAAGCGATTAATGTTTCACATTTTCAATATATGTAAAACAATATCTTGTACTGTCCCATCTATCGATGAATTTTATTAACATTATTTAAAATTTCATAAATATCTACAGAATACATTTAAGAGCCTTTTCAAGAGAAGTTTACTTCTTGCTTCCCTTTATATTGTTTGAACTGTGAAAATCCCATCTAACAATTTTTATTAGAAATTATACTAATTAAAAATAGCACCAATTCTGGAATTTGTTTTTTGATGATTTTTCATATTTTTCATTATCTAAAAATTCAATAAAAGTTCTTATAACTAAGCAGATTTGTTTGGCTTTTTTTGTTTCTACTTTTGAAAAAAATGTTAAAACTTATTTTGATAAATTTTAATCAATATGTTTCATTGATTATTTGAAATTGACAATTTTATCATTCTAGCTACTACTGCTTTATGCCGGATTTTTACTATTTATCAGCACTTGATCCTCGCTTTTTGGTATGTTTGTCCATTCGATGTAAATTCAAACGATTTTGAACGAAATTCTTGTTAAGACTGAGATTTATCAGCTGAAAAATAGAAAGACGTTAAGATGACAATGTAATATAACTCAGTTTTTAACCTGTTTATTTGTTTGCCTCATCTTTATAAATTTTTCAACCCATTAAAATTTTCCATTACAAGCAGATTATGTATACCATACCAAGCTCATCGGGAAGTTATTTTAGAATCAATTGTAAAATTGTATACAGGAATTAGAAGCAAGCAAGAGCTACTTAAATAAAATAAACTAATATACCAATTTTCTTAACTGATTAAAAAGTAAACTAATTTCTCTTTGTTCTTTGCATTTGAATTTAAACTAATTGAAAGGGTATGCGTTTCAATAATACCTAACTATATATTTCAGAACAATCTGTATGGCATTTAAAATATATATGAAATTATGAAATTTTGCAACAGAGGCTAGGATTAATTATTTTGAACATTATGATCCATTTTCAAAACATGTTGTATTGAAAAATGTATTTAAATTTTCATTTTCAACTGCTGATGATCAGCTGTAAAGGTTAGGCTTATTTTTCCATGTTGAAAAATTTCAGTATAACGTTTTTTTTATTTTTTAGTTATATCTTTGATTTTTTGTTTTTGCTTTTTAGATTTATTTTCGGAATGACGCAAATAGTGAAAAAATTAAATAGCGTCTATTTTCAAATACTGCTGCTCTATCTTGATAATTAATAAAAAATATATGAATAGAAAATTAAGAAATTACATAACAGAAGCAAGAAAAGATATAAGAGTTCTAAAATAAAATCAGTTGCATATCTATGAAAATGCCAATACTAAAAATTTTGAAATTCAAATTATTTTTTGTGAACGCTATTAACATCAACATACACAAAATATTTTAGTGGAATTTTAGTAATTGTAGATCCATTAATGGATTATAATTAAAACACGATTATTATATTTTTATTTTTTATTTTTTCAATTTCCTAAAATGAATTGAGTTTGTTTTCTACTCATTATCTATACTTATAATAAAGCTCAATGTGTGTGTGTGTGTGCGTGTGTGTGTGTGTGTGTGTGTGTGTTGGCGCTCTACAGGCCAGACCGTTGGACCTACAGCTACCAAATTTGGTACATGAATACCTTGGAGGTCCGGAATGTGCACCTCGGAAACCTTTTTTCGAATTTTTAATTAGAATTTGAATTAATTAAAATTTAAGCGAAATTTCGACGTTTTTCCGCTATAACTTCCGAAAATACGATCGCATAAAAATGATTTTTACATCAATTTAAAGATTAAAAAATTAGCCTTCTAATGGTATCAATGTTTTAATGTATAACTTAAGCTTCTATTTTTAACGAATTTTTAAAGAAATATTTTAGCCATGTTTTTTTATCACGTGACTAGATAAAATAAAAGAATGCCGGAAGTTCAAATAAAAAAATTATCATCGCAAATAAATCTAAAGAAATGCAACTTTCAGCACGTGACTGGATAAAATAAAAGAAACATAAAATGTGATATTTTCTTTAAAAAAATAAATGCAAAGTAAAGGTTTCTTTAATCGTTTGCAATATCTAAATCATTTATTCCATAAATCATCTTTATTTACAGTAAACCTGATTGAATTTAGACAGGATATGCAGTGAAATCCCGACTTAATGGCATATTTATGTAATCGTTTGCAATATCTGTATCATTAATTTAATTCTTTTTTTCCTTTTCTAGCTTGCTTTAAAAAACACATTTAATATTTTGGCAGCAGCATCGAATTTTTTTTTAATATTTTGGAAGCATAACCGATGGTTAAAACTGACTGATTTATAAAATTAAAGAATATTATTAGGAAAAGGTGTACTTTTAGAACTTTCCGTCCATCATCTTAAAGAAAATATTAATTTCAGGTTAATCAATGCCCGGAATTACTTCAAGGCTAATGAATATTTGATTTAATTGAAAATTTTAGAACGCTTCACTCATGGCGAACCAGCTGGTCGCCAAAGGCGGCTAGTTTAAAATAGTACCATTTAAATATATTTTAATGATTTCTTAGCTATAACGAATATTTTCCTAATCATTAAATTACATTTTTATACATATATATACATTTACATAATCATATATAACTATGCATTTACATAGTTATACATAACTATACATTTTTAGTTTTCATTCTATAAATATAATTAGATGAGATCATAATATTAAGAAAATTAGACTAGAGTAAGTAAATTAAGATTATTGAAATATTTTATTGGTCTTTACTCTTTATTTCATGTTATAATTTTTAAGTCATACTCTTCTAATAGATTTTAGCCCAATATTTTCCCTTAAATTTAAATTGTTGTAATTTTCTGTAGGAATAGAAGGAAGTATAGCAACAAATATTTTATATGTTTAAAATTTTTGTGATTGTATCAAGAGTAATGTATCGATAATTATATTTGAAGTCTAGACACTGTCTGAGAAATATGCTTTAATAATGTAGTTGTTGACTTTCTCTTGCAAAAATGCTGCATCATATTCTAATATGGAAACCAGAAAATGACTTCATCTATCCTTTAATCTTTGTTTTAAAATGGATCGAAATTCATAAATATTTTCATATTTTCAATTTTTCTGAGAATAATTTTTGCTTCATGTATAATATATTTTCCTTCATGCAATTTTTAAATTTCTAAATTTATTATTCTCGCAGTGGCATTATTTTCGGTATTTTTCAAAATGGATTTCAGTAAATCCTTTTAATCCAATAATTAAAATTTAACTTTAATGCAATATATACCTTTGTTTCCTCGCATAAGTTAAAAGTAATAGTCAACGTTTCCTATATCTGCACACAAAATAAATTTAATATGGGTGCATATCCTCGCTAAATACTAGAAGGAATTTTTACTCATCAGTAAGCAAATCAAACCGATGGAAATATTTTTTTAAGAAAAGGAATATATGAATTTCATAGCAATTATAGTTAATAACTTCATTAAAATTTTGCATAACTATTCATATTTTAAAATAACTTATATCTGAATTATTAACAAGCTCAAAGAAACAAGCTGGAAACTTTTCATATTTATATATAAAATTCTGAATAACTATTCGTATTTTAAAATAACTTATATCTGAATTATTAACAAGCTCAAAGAATGTTCTGGAATGTCAGGAACTAATTTAATTTCATAAATTTTATCTATTCATTAGAAGAAAAAAATATGAAAAAAAAAAAACGTAGAATATTTAAATATTTATAATGGTAAATATTCAAAAGTGTGTCATTACGGGGCTAGACGCAAGATAGTAAGCAAGTGAAACCTGCCGACAGAGTGGTTTACTTATATTAAGCCTGTAAATATAAATATTGACATAATGTATGTCATTGTAATTGAAGTGTTTTGTGTCAGTGGATGTGTATTAAATTCTTTTTATATTGTTAGAACCCGTTTTTATTTCATTACCCTTACACATCAGCATTTCCACAATTCTGTTCCAAAATGCTAGTTAATGCAAATAAAAAAAGACTCTCATATTTTCTTATTTCACGCAATATTTTTAATGGGTACCTTCAATTATGATGTGGAAAACCACAGCTCAATGTACATGATTACAATAATAAAAATCCAAAATTTCAAATTATAACATTCTATTTTATACACTGGTAACTTTATCATGATAAATCATCCATAGCCAAAGAACATCTACTGCTAAATCAAGCTATTTTATAAGTGAAACCAAGCTGTTTTACGTGAAAAAAAGAAATACGGTTCACCTATCAAATAATTTTACATGGTCACAAATAGATAAAATACTACCCTAACTCAATACTGTAAAAATATTATAGTTAGGATTCACGAGTCATCAAAAGAAATCCTCCAATTTAAAAGCGCATTAGTTTGGTACAATGACTTTGGATAAAAAATACAAAATTCTTTTAGATATCCCTTTGAAAGACAGTAACTAGTTTCAAAATTCTGGAAGAAAAAAATATATTTATAACTTTGCAGGTTTTGAAGGTATTCTTGGTCTCGACTATTAAACCTTATTTTATTTTTCTTATACATCAGATAAAGCTCGAATTTGAAACATTTTCCTTAAAATCTTAATAACTTTCCGAATCGGGCCGGGTTGGCCTGGTGGTAAGGTTTCGGCATCGGAAGGGAGGGCTTCAGGTTCAAGACCAGAGTCCAAGAACCATCGTGTAAAGGAGTCTCTTGCACGTTAAATCAGTCAGGTAAAACATCCTCCTCCTGCTGGTGTGGTGTAGTGTGGAGAGGTGTCATCTTCGTCATCTGACCGTGATTCAAAATTACAAGGTCCGTCCCAAAATAGCCCAAGTGTTGCTTTACAAAGGGATGTTAAAATAACTGAACTAAACTAAAACGTTCCAAATGAGAAATTCAGCGATAAAAACATGTTTGTTTCTAGAAAACTAGTATCTTAACCTCTTAGAATAAATAAAACTTGCCATCTTTGTTGAACGATGTGCAATTTTAATGGCTTTACTGCAATTAAAGAAAGCCACACTTCTTCAAACGAGCAATAAGGCTGTGGTGGCAAAATTTCGGCTTCAAAAGCAAATGATTTCCTGTTGGAGACCCGATTCTAGCGAAGAACCATCTCAAAACCGGGACCTGTACACACCAAATCCCGTAGATCAAAAGCCTTGCTCTTGCTGGTATGGTGTAGAAGCTTGGTGAAGGTAGTGTCATTCTCGTCATCTATCAATGGTTTAAATTCCATCCCAAAATAATCCTAGATTCCGTTAAGACACGATGTTAATAAAACAGAGCTGCTGTTATAAAAAAAATATCCATATTTATTGTATCATTCATTAGACAATAAAAATTAATAACCTCTACACTTGCTTATTACTAAAATTAGTTTCTGCCTTCTAAACTATAGAGTTTCATGCGAATTATAGTATTAATCTAGTCATTCAAAATTAATAAAAAAGCCGAGATATTGTCACATGAAAAATATTTGATAACTAGCTTGTTTTTTGCACAAGATGAGAAAAATAAGACTTTTGTCGATATACACAAATGTATTGAATAGTGAGAAACACTTTCCCATAAATATTAATGTATCTAACCATTTTTATCGATGTAAGAAGATTGTGTCAAAAATGTCCATGTCCTCAGGATAAATATTAAGATTTTGTGGGACTTTTTCGCCGTTTCATATCAAAATGTATAACAAAATTTATGCTCTTTTTTTTGTAAAAGGGCTATAAGATATACAAAAATTTCCATATCGAATATCTAGTAGAATATTTCAGACTTTGGGGAAGTTTCATTCAGAGTCTGTTCTGAAGAGTAATTTCCATGGAACTCTATTCACTACTGAAAGTATCTAAAACTGTTTCATTTTTTTAAATTTTTTTATTTATTTTTTATGCACGCTATCTTAATACATCAACTGCTCTTACGCAGGAACACAAAGCAGATTTCGTCATAAGCAAAATTTTAACTTTCCGCAAAAGTTTTATCCTCTTACCATAAAATAAAACTGAAAAAAAAATATGGTTCTTAACTTTTTTTATGTTTGACTTAATGGTGTCTAAAATCTGTGCTACTTTTTATTGATTAAACTAAAAAGAAAGACTCGATAATTCTTTTCTCTTTTATATTGATTTTTGGATTTTTTCGACCGAGCAGGCGATAAATTGTGAAAAAGAATATTACAAATATGCTAATCTAAAGTTGTTACTTTACGTACTTAGATTTAAAATATCAATGAGAGTGAGATGTGTATTTCATGCACAAATTATGATGATAAGGAAGGTTGGCACCTTTTATGCAATATTTCCTTTGTACGAAAGAAGGCAAAGCACATCTCTTGTTTATCAGTCATTTCCACATAATTTATTTTATGTTTGGTGTACAGCATGTGCATACTAAGGTCTCTAAAATTTTTGTGATGCACATAGGTTTTTAAAGTTATACTTGCGAATTTAAAGCGTGCTCAAACTCGTCTCTTCTAGCATCAATACACTTTTGTAGGAGGACTTTTAAAATATTAAAAGTCTCAAGCCCTTCATTTCTTCGGATTGATGAAAAAATGCATTCATAGAATCATTAATCTTATCTTCAGAATGCAAACTATGTCCACGAAAGCTTTTTATTCTAATAAAATATTTAAAAGTCACACATGTAAAGATCGAGTTAATTCTGTGGATGTTCTATCACTGTGAAATGATTTTGATCAAGAGACAAAATTGCCAATTTTACTGAATGAGAAAATGTAATGTCATGATGAAGCATAAATGCTCAGCAATCACTTCTTCAAAAAGTTCTGGAAAACATTTAGTGGTGTGCCAGTTAGCTGAGATTATTTTCTGTCTTTCCAGCTTGAAAAATTTAACTAAGTCTGTACTTCTGAGGAAAACTGCAAGCATTATTTTTTCCGTGATACTCTTTGACTATTGTGGTGTTGCATCATCTTCAAGATAAATTTGCTTTATGAAATGTTGGAATGAAAGAAGATGGTATGTAAGTCTCATTACCATTTATGATTTTAGAAATTGCACCATAGTCATCGTCTTGGAGCAATTTAAGGATTTCTTTACTAATTGTGCCACATTGCTCATTGTAGTGATCATTCAAATTACAAGAAACCTAATGTGTGTAATTCTTCACGAATAATTTTACAGGTGAATCCAATGTTAAGTTACGTCTGTATTATCTGATAATTGAAGCGATTATCATTGATTTACATTTTCTGTAGGGCAAGCACATTATTCTGATTACTGCTGACAACGGCCTTCATGTCGCCTGTTCATCCCTACATTCTGTTATTCATCCAGAAAACATGGGGGACATCTGTGAAATTCTGTAAATCATCTGAATACAATAACACAAAAGGGACCTATGTTTCTAAACGTCAGTTGATGACGTTGAAGAGATTCTTCTTGATTTAATATCACTTAAAAAAGAATAACATGATAATGTTCTTGCACCAACTTCGATTTTTTCTTCTGCCTAAAATTTATTATATGCTAAACTATTGGCAATTAACCAATAAAAAGTCATATAAAATGCTGAAAAATTCATATTTCCAAATGTAACCATAAATTGTTTGTTTCACTTCTTGTCTGCGCTTATTGTCACCAAAATTGCAGAGGAGCTTTCACAAAAATACACTACCAACCATCGCGCACGTGTTTGACTGCATGCCAAAAGAACGCAGATAAAAGATAAAAGTAATGGTAAAGCAACAAGTGGATGATAAGTATAAGAGTGTGAATTGATAGGTGATACTAAAAGAAGCAACTAGACATACATTTATAATTTGAATCTTAGTCATAAAGAGAGCGGCTATTATTCCTTTAATATTCATCATAGACATGTACAGTAAATTACAAAGTTGCGCAAATAAAAGTGGGGGGAGGAAAATATTATGGAAACGAATAAAATTTTCAGGAGATTAAACATTAAAAAATACAACATTTGAATTTTTATTATTTAATTTGAAAAATCTCAGGGAGTAAAATGTGCCCCATTCTCTAATAAGGTGTCAACCTTTGGTCATAAAAAGTCTCAATAATATGAAGCTACATAAGTGAAGAATGAAACCGCTTTTCAATGTCTGGATATGACTTCACAAAGCAGAATATGAAAAATCAGGTCGAATTTTTGTGCTTTAAGAGCTGTACACAAATTTTTAAAAAAGTAATGACTGAATAAATAAATAATAATTTTGCTATTTATTGGTTCAAAAGTATTAAAAATTTGTAGAAATAATAATCTAAAGGAAATATTATATAAGAATTTTTACAAGTTCATTGACGGTGCTATTTTTAAGTCACATTTTGTATTTCATGATATAAAATTTTAAAGTTTTCTTCTGGAAGTATAGAATTTAAATTCTGTATTTAAAACTAAAGATATGACGCATATTTTATATTCCCTTACGATGCATTCCTGCGTCATGTCATTGCATTGAAGCTGTAAATATTTGAGTTTTAATTTGTGATTGACCCTTTACACCTTTGTTTTAACATATCTTTGGGAGTGTTCATGATAAAATTCTGAAATTTTATGCATACACTTTTACAAGGAATTTTTTGCACGATATCCGTATAAAAATTTAAATTTTATCCTATCACAAGTTTAATCCCCAGAAAAGTTTAATCGATTTCCTAACATTTTGCACCTTTTTTTTACTCAGCTTTTTAATGTACAGTATATGTCTATGATCATTATTTAAGCAATTAAAGCCGTGATCAAGGTTTTTGAGAAAATCTGTATAAATGTAAAGAGTCATTATTAAGGAGAAAATACAATATTTCTTGTTGCCAAAGTGCAATCAAGCATTTAGACATTCATAGCTCATAAATTCCGAAATATGAAAAACTTGATAATCACAAAAAGGTTGTGAAAATAGCACAAAAGCTAATGAGTTCTCAAAAAGATTTTATTATATCAATTATATCCTATTTTGCTACTGCTTTGTTGCATTATATTAACTTCTCAAACTAGTTCTAAAAATAATTTTTTTAAATTTTTAAATAAAATTGTAGTTAATTTAGTACAAGATAGTGATCAAAATTCAAATTTTAAAAAAGATTAGTCATGGGATGACTGTTAATATCGTGTCGGTCCTCCTTTTGCCCGGCTAAGTGCAACAACTCGACGTGTCATGGAGTCCACAAGTCGTTGGAAGTCCTCTGCAGGAATATTGAGCCATGCTGTCTGTATAGACGTCCATAATTGTGAAAGTGTGGATGGTGCAGGAGTTTGGGCACGAACGGACCTTTCGATGATGTCCCATAAATGCTCGATGGGATTCATATAGGGCGATCTGGGTGGCCAGATCATGCGCTGGAATTGTCCGGAAGGTTCTTCAAACCAATCGCGAACAGTTCTGGCCCGGTGACATGGCGCATTGTCATCCATAAAAATCCCATCGTTGTGTGGGTACGTGAAGTCCATGAATGGCTGCAAGTGATCTACAAGCAGCTGAACATAACCATTTCCAGTCAATGATCGGTTCAGTTGCACCAGAGGACCGAGTCCATGCCATGTAAAAACAGCCCACACCATTATGCAGCCACCACCAGCTTGAACAGTGCCTTGCTGACAGTTTGGGTCCATGACTTCGTAGGGTCTGCGCCACACTCGAACTCTACCCTCAGCTCGTAACAACTGAAATCGTGACTCATCTGACAAGGCCATGGTTTTCCACTGGTCTAGGGACCAGTCGATATGCTCACGAGCCCAGGAGAGTCGCTGCAGGCGATGTCGTGCTATCAGTAAAGGCACTCGAGTCGGTCTTCTGTTGTCATAGCCCAAGGAAGACAAATTTCGCCTCACAGTCCTATCGGACACGTCCCTCGTACGTCCCACATTGATTCCTGCAGTTATTTGACGAAGTGTTGTGTGTATATTAACACTGACCATTCTCGGCGGTCTCGGTCGTTAAGTGCACGTGATAGCCCACTGCGCTGTCCATGATGGGATGGGATGCCTGAATTATATAAAAAATGTGGGATTAATAAGATAATTCTTGAATATAAATATTTAAGAACATAAGCTATAGATAACTATTCTAAACACTAAGAAAACTTTCTTAAATTTAACCTGGGAGGATATCAGTTTTGTTAATGAATAAAGGCCCAAATTTACATCTGAAAATCCATGTTGTCTCGTTTTTGGATCTTTGACACATAGATAAATAAAGCTAAAGCATCGTTGAATCCCCCTAGTATCGTTAATTATATAAGTTAATGAAAAATTGATTAATATCTTTATGTATGGTTAAATTTATAGTCTTGCTATTGCGTATTTAACTACTACATTATCTTCAAATTTTTAATTACGTGGTAACCAGAAGAATCAATTGAAAAATACTGAACTTTATTTTATGATATTCCAAGCGTATATTTATACATTTTGTATATTTATAAGACTTAATTGCTTAAAGCTTTCTCTGTTATACTTTAAAGCGAAAAGACAATATACTTGATTTATATGTGAGAAATTAAGAGAGTAAAAAATATCGTTATTTTGATAAGAAGAAATGATATTCAATTCTTTTAATTTGCTCTAAAATATGTTTCAATATCATGGAGCTATAAAACTTTTTTTAATTTTACGAGGGGTGATTCCAAACCGTTACAAGACAAAATGAAGCTGCTGTTTTTACAACAGAAACATGACACAAATGGACTTTATTACACCACTGGACCTATTTGTTTAATATGTATTGGTAATAATCAGGTCCACAGCTATTAAGACAGTTTTTGGCAACTTTTTGAACAGCATCGTCTGATATGAACCTTGTTACGGATAAGTGTTTCTTCAATGCTGGAAAAAGAAAATAGTCACTGGAAGCCTGTACGGGGGGGGGGACTCCGAACCTCCCCAAACCTTTCCAGCAATCTATCTGCCCGCTTCAAAAGAATATCTATTCAATACCGCTTCTCAGACGTCTTACCATTACTGTCATTGTTTCAGGTGTTTCATTGTCCTAACATTATCTGCTAGAACGACCGGTTTAAACAACAACTGTATCAACTCTTTGTATCAATATTCCCATCCACAATTTCTACTTTCCAAATACTGCTGCTTGCAAATGTTTTTTGGATCCTCTGTTATAATTTAAAATTATAAATTAAATTTACGCAAGACGTTTGTAATATAATCATTTTAGAAGTCTATCGAATTTTTATTTTGAATGAAAATCATCTGCGATTAATATTAGTTTAGTTTAGTTGTATTAACGTCCCGTTTTAAAGCAACACGAGGGCTATTTTGGGACGGACGTCGTAATTTTGAACCACGGTCAGATGACGAGGACGACACCTGAAGTGGCACCCCCCTCTCCACACCACACCAGCGGGAGGACTTTGGCCTGACAGATTTAACGTGCAAGAGGCCCCCTTACACGACGGATCTTCGGTGGAATCGAGTCTCGAACCTGAAACCCTCCGGTTCCGAAGCCGAGACCTTACCACCAGGCCACCGCGGCCCCGCGATTAATATTAGAAAAATGCATCAGGAAATATGAGTATTAGTTGTCCACTTTTTCTTCTTTTCATTTCTGTTTGGATTGTTTGATTTTCTGAAGGCCCAAAGATATTATAAAAAGTATTCTATTGTAATTATTCATAAGCAATTATTTTAGATTAGTTGTTGATTAATAGTTATTTTTGTGAAGCAGTTTCAAGTAAGGTGATTATAAAAGAAAGAAGTATATAAAATAATTAAAATATGAAAAAAGCACCTATGTTGAGAAAGGATAGGAACAAGATAAGTGTGCTAAATAATTAATATGTTCTGATAACTTATTGATAATCGTTATAATTTTAAAGTGAAAGCCACCTGATAATAATATTATTGAAACACAATATAAATTTAAAAATGAAAGAAATTTTTAAAATGCCGTGTTTGGTTTTGAGGCTTAAAAATATGCTATTTATGAACATGTGAAAATTTCATAAATAGCATCTTTCATAAATCCAGATTCTTTAAAATTTTGTTTAAATAATGTTTCATAAAATTTGTGTGTTTGTGTGTGTTTGTGTGTTTGCGTGTGTGTGTGTGTTTGTGTGTGTGTGTTTGTGTGTGTGTGTGTGTGTGTGTTTGTGTGTGTGTGTGTGTTTGTGTGTATGTGTGTGTTTAAATAAACCTAGACTTATTTTCACTGAACTGTAAATAAGTCTAAATAATTAATAAGTCTATCTAATTAATGAATAAGAGTCACATGAATTTAAAACAACCTTGTTCAAGCATTAATATCATTGACAACAATAAAAGATAAGTAACTTCGTGCAAATCAATTGTAAATATAACATGAAAATTTTAATGATTACGTATTTTTCTTACGGTGATACATTTGACATTTCAAAACAACTAAAATTCTATAAACAAAGGAATCAGGTTACTACTTTTGAAATAATTAATCTGAAAAGTAATATTATCTAACATAATGCCCATGATATTTTATTTCTAATTTATGACATTAAAAAAAATTCAATTGTAAAAATAAATTAAATATTATTATATTTATAGGACTAAAAAAATTCTTGAAAGTTTTCACTTTGAGAGGAATCACCTCGATGAGTATCCTTTCCAATTTATAGTAGTTTGACCTATGCTCATTGATCCTTTCATCCAGATCCGCCCCTACTTGTGTTTCGAAGCAAGTCCTCCCCTCGCGGTGTTGCCAACTTCATACGGAGGGGAATAAGTGACACTCGTTTGGTTTTCGACAGAAAAATAATCGGGTCCGACAGAATTGATGAGCCTGCCCCTAGCAGACGTCGCCCAGTTCGGGCAATAAATGGTTTCGCTTCACTTCGAGGATTTCAGCTACTTCTGATAGACCGAATGACCCATTTATTAAGGGGTTTGTATTCTCAAATGGCCATCGATAGGCAATATTACTGACAGTTGATGTTGGTAATAATAATAAAACACTGACTCGTAGTCAAGTTGCTTGTTATATATATGTGAACATTCTCTTTAGCAAATATTTTTCAACTTTGTTAGTAAAAACGAATATTTTTACATTATACACAAAGGACATTACAAGTATACACAAAATGTATACAAATTTATAGTCGCATTATAAAAAGTATTTTACACGTATGTACAATGTATATTACAAGTATACACAAAGTATACTACAAGTATACACAAAGTATATTACAAGCATACACAAAGTATTTATAAAATTATAGTTACATTATACAAAGTATATCACAAGTATACACAAAGTATACTACAAGTATACACAAAGTATATTGCAAGCATACACAAAGTATTTATAAAATTATAGTTACATTATACAAAGTGTATCACAAGTATACACAAAGTATAATACAATTATATACAAAGTATAATGCAAGTATACATAACGTATATTACAAGTATATACAAAGTATAAACTCAGTTTTTGAATCTATTAGGATAGAAATTTCTTCGATCGTCGAAGTAATAATTAGGTTAAGAATCAGCTAATTGCAAAAGGGGTAAGATGTAGCACTCACATTCCTTAATTTAAAAAAAAATTGTGACCAATTTTCTGCTACATATGATAATTAAGATAACGTCTAGGGACGCCAGCATAGTTAGTGTCCAACCGAGTTATGTAATGATAATAATGTAAATAACTGCTCTGCTTTAACTAGTAAGTGGAAATAAAGATGCTTTGTAAATTTTGATTCACAATAAACTATTTTATATGTTTAAAAAACGGTTTTTTTTAGTTTATTTTATACCTGTGATCAAATTTAAAAAGTTGCTTTGATTTTTTTCTACTAACTGCAATAATTTTTATAAACGAAAATATCCAAAGCTCGCCATGCCAGTGAGAAAGCATTATGTCCTTTTAGAAGTCTTCATGTCTTCTTTTATATGGGGAATCAAACTAGAAAAATTCTGACCATGAAACCAAACCATTAAAAAGAAACTTCTACAGTCAACATTTCTGAAGATTAATAGCTTAATTAATGGTTCGCAATTAAAAGCTTAACATTGATTTGTGAAATGTGGTTCAGAAATATACATAATATGAATCGGTTTATCATTTGAATGAGCTAATTGTAATTCTGATGCAGATTGAGATCCATTTTTAAGAGTTAAATAATTTAATTAATTAATATTTATTGTATGAAATGATTAATTAGTATTTTTTTGTTAAAACCAAATCTATATCATGTGTTTCCACTATGTTAAGATATAATAATAACAAAATGATATGTATACTTTAATGAATAAAAAAATTTAAAAAGAAAATGCTTAAAAATATTTATATTTTTATTGTTTCTGCTTGTCCACTTTTTTGGTCAAATTTTATAAAATATATTTATTTTGCTAAAGTTATCAAAATGGTTCATGTACACTTGGCAGGTTATTTTTGTATTTCTATCACACGAGTAAGTAATGTTTTAGGAAGATAGAAACATGTTGCCAGAAAAGTAAGTTCCCCCGCTCTTATTCTTTTTATTTATAGAATTGCAATTTATTCAGCAAATAAAAGATTTCTCAATTCGACTATCAACAATTCGATGTGAGACTTACCGAATCCATCTTAAATTAAAACGGAAACATTGTTTCGTAAATCTCTTTCTAGTTTACCCTCAATTCTCTCTGGAATGTTATTCACCCAAACAGAACAACAGAGATATTGCAAATTGTTTCTCCGAGTGTGCGGCGTCTTTTCGGCCAATTTCGTTTCAATCTGTCACTGAAATCCAAATAGACATCATTTTGTTCGAATTCTAGAATCTTAATAAAACTCTCGCTGCAGGGGATCTTAGAGATTTTGCACCCATGCATTGTAATCAAAAGACGAGTAACTTTAATATCAATTGGCGATATATCTTTCTTGGGATTGTTTGCGAAAACGCTTAAAAATCAGGCTTTATGCTGCAAGTTTTTTTCTATTTGTGGTTACTTACTCAATAAAAATGGGTTAGAATCATGAAACATTTTGGTGAAAATGTTGACCGAGAAATAATAAACATAACCGTAAAGTTTTAAATATATTTCTTGTTAAAATCTCATATTTAAAAAGTTTTATTCATGAAGAAATTTTCTAAAATGTAATGACTGAAAAATGATTAGGAAATTAAATTTCGAAGGGAGTGTTATAGAATAAAACAAAAATGTGTATTTCGATGAAATATTTTTCTATTATTTCCTGAAAATCATTTTAAAAAACTCCGAAAAAAAGAAAAAAATTAAATCATCCCAAATAAATATGAAATATGATTCTTTTATTTAATAATATAAGCTGTTTCATTTTGTCATCTTTTTTATTACTAATCACAAAATTCATATTATAAATTTTAATTTGTTACATTTTTAATATTATATATTACTACCTTAAAAATATGTTTCAGTGCATTATCTAAAAGGATCGTTCAGAAAGAATTTCCATCAAATCTATGTGCAAAAAAAGAAGCTGTAATTGGATTAAAATATTTAATAATTTTGACTTTACATTAAAAAAGTTATTTTTAAATATTTCAGCATTAGAATATATATATATATATATATAACTAAAAATGATGGTTTTAGTACTTTGAAGACTACTTTTTGGAATACGAATTGTATGAATTGAGAGCTAAGTTCAAGGTAAGCTCTTGATACTGAATTTTCAAAACAGGAAATTAGTATAAATTTATAATTTTTTAATTCAAAATATATCATTTTAAATAATTCAGTGTCCTTGAGTCGGGGACCTTCGATATCTAAATTCTATGCTCTTCACCAGACCTCACTTCTTCGTTATTTCATTTTATTCCCCATTGTCAAATTAACGTTTCAAAGAAAATAAATTCGAAACTGCAGAAATAGTGGACGTGAAAAAGATAGAGGTAATTAAAAAATTGAAAGAAATTATAATTAGTGCTTCCTTATTGAGAGATTTATCTAACGAAAATGAGAATACACAGAAGACGGTTGAAGATATTTAAAACATTAAAAATGAAGAAAATTAAAATATTAGATAAGATTGCTCTAAACGCACTTTTCACATAATCAGAAATCTTTCATTTAAATCAAAAATTTTCCATGATGCAAAAGAAGAAATCTGATTTTGCGAACAACATGAGAAAGCTCCTATTCCTTGGAAAGAAATTATATTGTAACCATTTCTTCCAAGCATTCGCCAGAGGTTAAGTCTAAAAGAAGCGAGGAAAGAAAGATTTATCGAATTTCATTTTGTTTTACGATTTTCTGTTCGCATTTATATACGCATGAATAGATTCCCTTATGGGAACACAAAGCTCTCTAATAGACCAAGAAAAATCCCTCTGTGTAACTGTCCTAAAATATTTTCACGTTTCTTTCCATTTTTATATATCCTTTATTGTCCAATTTTTAAAAAGAAAAAAAATCGAAAGCTAGAAAATAGGTTTTTATTTTTAAAAATATTTTTAGCCGCGATTATATATAGAGATATTTTTTTTACTCTTAGGTGTAGATTTTCTAGAAACAATTATCGTCTCTGTAACAGAAGAAAATGTATTTTAAGTACTTTGATATGTCTTTTAAATAATCGAGAAATAAATAATTACTTGATATTTTTCATAAGAAAAGATGAATAAATTATTTTAGAATTCCTTTGAAATAGAAAAAGGATTAAATCATTTATAACATTTCTGGTCATTTAGTCATATTCGATTAGTCTCTGTACGCTATTAATTGAATTCTAATAAACTTTAAGCAACTACACATTTTTCAGAAATTTACCTTAGTTATTTTTCAGAAACGAGAACATGTTTATACAGCTCTCTTTTCACATTTTTATGCAGAGATTTCAGGTTTTGTCTCCTGAATATTTAAAATTCATTTAAGGAATGAAAATATAAACGAATGTATGAAAATAAAAAACTTTTTATTCTTTTTTTTTCTCATTATTTATAACATTATAAACGGATCTCTAAATTACTAGTTTAAATTAACAATAAATTGAAGTTTGAAAAATTCTGCATGAGTCATTATTTACTAAAGACTTAAGTCAGTACTTAATGGAAAGGATAATTTGCATGTTATAACCATTCTCGGGTGAAATCTGAATATTTTTGCAAGATATGTAATCATGTGTTCATATTAGCGTGATTTTGCATTTAAAGATTTATGCTTTTTATTCTCATGGATATTATGTCTATGCGCACCGGCTTCCTGGTCTAGAGTTATCGCGTTTTCCCCCTAATCTGAGCCACTTTGTGGAAGCTTAGGAGGTGGTGGAGGCTAATTTGGTCCCGGAAGTGATATGTGTAGCATCTATGTATACCCAGCAATTCTTTGATTGAAATTGGTTTCAATTCAGAAAACTTCCGGCTCTGAAATCAAAAGTTTACTACTTTATTACTGTCTCAAGATATTTTTCAACCTCCTTAAAAATAATTTATGTGTTATAATATAATATTGAGAACCAGCATTAAAATATCGATAAGTATTTCTTAGAAGTCCAATTCGAATTTGTAAAAATCATTATTCGTAATCAACGACTAACTTAGGTATAATTACTTGCTAAAAAGGATGACTGTAGATATTAGGATCTATCACGTAAAACGCTTTGCTTGATATCTAATAAGGCGTATCTCATTAAGCGTCTCATATAATCCAATTAGCAACTTAAGTACACTCTAATATTAAAAATATTCTAGCTTAATAAGACATTTCCACCTCCATAATGCTATATCGTGATACATCAAATAAATTACAGCTATTTTATCGACAACTAGGGAGAAAATTGTATGTGATGAAAGCGAAAGATAATAAAAAAGAATTTTCTCTTTCAGAGGAGAGAAAAATGTTAATGGTATGAATCAGGATAAAAGTTAAAGGAAATATAATTGCTTTGATAACTATTTCATATTAATTTCAAATACTTGTATGCAATTTAAATAATTGAAAACTTATTAAATGTGTGCCAACATGAAAATATTTCATTCGCAATTAATACATACTTATCGCAATAATTTCCAAGCCTGATTTTTGATTCCCCCCAAAAATAAGTTTCCAATAACCAACAAATAGACAAAAAGTATTACTATAAATCATTTAATGGAACAAAAACATTCCTCTTTCAACTATTTGACGTCATAAGAAATATCAGAATCCAAGTACGTCACGAGTCATATTTCTGTCTATTTGTATCAAAGAAAGTTGCCACCTAAGAGAAGAAAGTATATGTGACAGACATATGTACATCACAATCTTTTCTGCCCCGTCTGAAAGCCTTGCTTGGAGAAAAGCTTACTTTCCAAGGGAAATAAATATTTTTAAGAATATATAAAACTATTTCTCAGTGTGGTTACTCTTATGTATGAAACATATGTTTACAAATATTCTTAATGTATGTAGAATGAATGATTCAAATCATAATAATTAAAGTTGATGATTATTAAATGCAAATTCTGTTCCTATGCATATCAAATATGATAGAAACAGAAAAATTAAAAGTTAAGAAAATTATAATAATTTCGAGTTTATCTCAAATGGCACTGAAATTCGAAGATTCTTCTGAAAAATCTCTTGTGATGTGATGGCTTACCGGAAGATTATATTAACAGGGAAATTCACACAAAAACTGCTTTTTTCAAGAAGAATATGTTGCTGAATCCTTGTTGTCATTATCAATTTGTTTTCTATATGTAATAGAAGTAATGTTGTTTGAAACACAGCTTCATTTCTGTTATTGGCATTTGCCTTCATTATCCATGATATACTTCATCACTTTAAACTGTCTACTGTGTCGGACTTGCTATAAATATAACATTTCTGAGCGATTTCTACCAGTGCATTAACACTATTTTAATGTTGCCTTTTTTCCAATTTTCCTTAAGACGCAAGCAACTTAAACTTATTCTTTTGACAAACAAATTTGTTGAACAGTGAAAATCTCAAAATGTTAATAAAAAGGAGCTATTTATTCAAATTTACTATATTGGGACAGGTTGAAGGGCAAAAATTAAGCATGTGTAGAAAAGTGTCTAGTTTATTACAAATAATAATAAACTATGCTACTACTCAAATTTTCGCTCGACTTCTATGCTATTCCTTTAAAAATAAATCTATTTCTAGTGTATACATTTCTTTTGAGTTGATTATTTATAAGTATTCCAAGTGAACTCCACCATAATATTATTTCATACATATGCTTTCTAAACGACTTACGTTTTACCATCAAAGAAAGGAAACTAGTTTTATTTCTTGAAATGTGCAAGGCAGGTTTTACTTTATGGTTATTGCAAAGCCTTGTCACGTTTGGCGAAATTCTACTTCTCTCACACCTTTTCGTAATGTTTATTTCTTCTCTTACAGCAGAGTAAGATTTAGAAAAGGTCGTTTTAACGTTACAGAATAAAACCATTATTGCTGCGCATATTACAATGACAGAAAAGTTATTTTACATCACAAAACATTTTATTGCCGGGAAGCAAGGCCATTTGAAAGTTATCACCATTCTAAGCCATCCTTTTCGAATTTGTAGTTTAGAGTTACATACAAATAGCCAAAATCTACTGATCTACTTCAGAGTCTAAAACAAAGAACTTGTTATTTTGGGATATAGTTTCTCGTGGAATAGAAAAATTTAAAACATGAACACATTTGGAACATTTCAACGGCTAGAAATAAAATTTATGAAAAATGCATATAGCATTATTGGTACTATGCGTGTTACATGTGGTACTAAAATTTTATATTATTGTGGAACACTGTAAAAAAACAAACTGAACAGCCAAAAAAATAAGATTTTTAACAATTTTAGTTTATTTG
>JAPMOQ010065688.1:307421-332445 GCA_026543055.1 Argiope trifasciata | reverse complement strand
ATTTAATAAAATCACCAACGTTGATTACATGTAATGCACTGATGTTTCTGTGTAATTACAGTTGATTATTCATAGTCATTCTATTAGAAAACTTTGATGAAAGGATTTATGGAGAATCACTGGAAATAATTCATAATCATCAGCTTGTTTCATTTTACATAACTGTGTTTAACTGATTATGAAAATACGATAAAAACTATTTAAGCAATTCACACATACATACATACATATGTTGGAAACTGGTGAACGGAATGAAGTAAAATTTGGCATACAGATTAGAAAACGAGATGTTTCACGGGATTTAAAAAAAATCAATTCCTAAATTTATGTCCGCGAGCCCAATTTCCGAAAATATCTTAATTTTAACACAAGATAAGACCAAAACGGAATACAGAAACTATATTAACATTTATTAACCAGTATCCGAACACCTTGCAATCGAAACATATTAATTAAAGGTAAGAAAAAAATAGCACGCAATTTGAGAAAAACAACTCAATTTCCAGAAACAAGGACGAAATTTTATAAAAGGTGAAGTTGTTAATCATGTTCAGGATAATGTAAGGAAAAGGGCTCACATGTGATCACCCACATTCATTTGCAAAATTTGAAGTCGGTGGACGTCGTGTTCAACAGCAGTTCGAAATGATATTATCATCAGTATGGCCGGAAACATCGACATAAAACATGGCAACTACTGCAAGCGTTTCTTATCCTAACCTGTTTGCATAAATCTTCCTCTTCTTCACAAGCATGCAAATCTCGGCATTTTCCCCCTTAGAATTGATAGTTTTTCCCACATTTACATATCATCAGTCATAATACATGTTCTTAATTGTTAATATTGTTTCGGTATTCCATTTAAGATATTCGTTATGTTTAATGTCATTCAGGAAAAAACGCGTTTTAGTGGTACATAACTTTGTTTTCCTTCAAAATTCCAGGAGCGCATCTTGTATATAGCCAATATACCAAATTTTACTGCAATCTGTACACATTCTTGTGTTTAAAGAGGATTTTAATAGGGAAAGTTGAACTATAACCCTATTGTACATGTATAATATAATAACATAAAAAGAAATTAATACTGTTGAAAATGAAAAGAACATAAAATGAAAATAAACATTGATTAAAATGCATTCATTAGAGACATAAAAGCTTAAATTTGACCTACAGAATGACTTCTGATTCAAAACAAGTTTAAACATGCTTATGAAATCATTGCTTTAATACTCAACAGCATTTGCACTACATTTGTGACAGTCTTTAAAACATTTTGTTTATTCTTTCTATGTAAGATATCCAGTCCTGCATTGTTTCATACCTGATTTCTTCTACTCAAAAACAAACAAAAGGAATACAGAAATAGGATTTACTTTATGGTTATAACAGGAAGTTGTCTCTTTTCAGGAAAATCAACTTGTCGCCTCTTTCATTTTTTCCATGCTTATTTTTCGCTCACAACTAAACAATTTTATTAAATAATATTTCTTTCTGCAAATAAAATCATCATTATGAGTTTCACACTTATAAGTTCAACTGAAAAGTTATTTTATAACACAAATAGCATTTCAAAAAAAGTTATTACGGAAAATTCCTAAATATTGTTTTCCAAATTAATGTTTGAAAGGGAAATAAAAGTCACCAAAACTAATAATGTACAGTTTCAATATGTTTTGAAAACCACTGTAGATGCAGAAAAAAATTATTCTTTTTTTAGAAAGCTTTAAGATTTAAATTCATTTGTATTTTTTTCAAATAGAATAATTAAATGCAGGTCATTATATAGCAGCATAATTATATATTCAGCATGTGCAATAAATTTAAGAGATATTCGTATTACTATTCCCACTTTTTGAATCATTCTTAATATACGTATGACATAATAGCTTAGTTAATAGCTATTTTTTTTCTTATGAGGTTGTTTGTTTTCTCAGACTTGTTTGAAAATTTATAAACATGTTTTTTTTATACGTTTTACCTCCTTATAACTATCTTTGTTAACCATTTATCTTGGTTAATTTCCTTGGCATTTTCATTAATTGCCAAAATCACCATTATTAAAATATGCAAAATTCAATGATTTGCATTCTAAAGCAAGACCGATAGATTTTATCATAATATGAGAATATATAATTTATGCCTTCCTGACGAACACAACCGATGATATTTTTTTTAAATCCATCACAGTAATTGAAAAAATCCAAAAATTTAAACCTTACGTTGATTTGAAAAATTAAGAAAAAAGGTCACTATATTTTATAATAATTAATGATTACGTTATTTTTTTTTAGTTAACTGACTTTATCAAATAAATTTAAATATTATATTTACCTTCGAATCTGTCATTAATTTGGTTTTTAAAAAAATCAAATTGTTTTATCATTAAAAATAGCTATCACTTGATAAAATATTTGATTCAGACTTGATAAATTCAATTTATAAATTTTTAAATCGTTTGTGTTTTATTTTCACGGAAAATATTTTTTAAATTTTAAATATTTTAAATTTGCCACTTTAAGCTTTTTTTCCACATTTGTTTACAACTTATTCTGATGGAAAACTTTAAGCGTCTTGTATTACTATTATTTATTTATTTTACCTACAATATTTAAAGAAATTAAATTTTATTCAAAGTAAAGAAGAAGCTAATAAGTATGAAATCGGTTAAAAGATATTCTTTCGCATATTATAAGAAGAGAAGATATAATATTTCAAGACAGACATGTTATTAATAAACAACCAATTAAAAATCTTAATTAAAGAAAAATAAAGACGTAGTTTACACTAATTATTATTCAAAAAATTTTTTCCCCTTCTTTTTCCTCAAAATTTTTATTTTTAACCCTTAAAAATTTAATGCATTATATTTAATGTTTATGGACAATAATCATAAATAATGAAATTATTTATTTTTATCAGAATGACATTAATTATTTTATTATCATAAATTTCATTAATAAACAGGTTCAAACATTTTTGATTAAAATAAACATACCCTAAGTTAAATCCAATTAATAACAGAATAAATATATATTTACGGTTGATTTTTGTTATTGATGATGCTTATTATTCCTGAACTATTTTAAATCTTTAAATGCGAAGAATTTGTAACTGCTCGCTTAACATATTATTATCTCAACACCATATGAAATCTAAAGCAACATTGTTTGCTGGAAAATATCAAAACCGGTATTTTCTGACAACATGATGCTGATGCAAATTAGGATAAAGAATACTATATAAGCATACATTCGTGAACACAAATATTTACGAGCTTAAACAGAAGCGGTGCATTTGATAAACAAGTATTTAAGAATGCCTTCAAACTGAATAATCCCAACAGAAGTCCTGTTTCATTAAGAAAAGGAAGTGGAAATTTGTCTCTAAAGACTCAAAACCGTCTTTCTCTGAGGCACTCAAATAATGAATAAACAGACAATCTTGAAATTAATAACGCATCCGAGAGTCCAAAATAATCTCCTTTGTCAGATCGTCTCACCGGCAGGTAATCACAAGGGAAACTAATTGCTATTATTGGGAATGATGTAATAAATTATGTTCCTGTATCATTCTAAACCATTGCATTACCAACCAGTTATATATACAAAGCATAGTAATGCAAGGAATCATTGTGAAGAGATTAAACATAGTCTGTCGAATTTTATGACAGTATTTGTTTATTTTCGTATGTATAAAGAGAATGTATACTAAAATAGATTATTTTCCCGAGGGATATCCAAAACAGCTTACAAGCAGTATTATTTGGAAAGTAGAAATTAGGAATGGGAATATTGTTACCCAGGGTGTAAACACGTGGCACTAGTTGTCTTAGATCGGTCGTTCGAGGAGATAGTATTAGAGACCTGAACCAGTACTGAGATCCGAAACAGCTACAGTAATAGTAAGACATCTAAAGAAGTGGTCTCGCACAGAGGTCAGAGCCATGATGGGATTTTTGTCGATCAATCGATTTAGGTATGAAATCTGGAACTACACCCCCTACAATTCCGAATTTCGAGACATTAAAGAAACACTTATCCGAAACAATGTTCATAGCCGCCGGTGATGCTCAAAAAGGTGCGGAGAACTGTCTCAATTACAAGGGCACGGTTATTACCAAAACAGTTTAAGCAAATTTGTAAAGCGATGTAATAAATGCCTCAATAGGTTTGGTGAATATGTTAAAAATTACTGCTACATATGTCTCTTAGTTACCATTTGCATCATGTGTCTTTTGCTAGTAAAGAATTCTTCCTGTGCCTTGTAAACGTTTTTTGGATCAGCCTTCGTTTATTGAAGAATTAGGCTACTTGCTAAATGGTATCGTAGAAATTTTCTATCACTAATAAAAAATAAAAGAGAATATGTGTGTATATCTTTACACCCCAAATCATAGGTTTGGAGTTGTTAAATGTGGCAGAAATAGGCTTTAGGAGATGAGAATGCGTATCCCAGAATTTATAATTAGAAAATTAAAATTGAGGAAAATTCTAATTTTCCAATTCCACTTTCTCGTCTTTCTGCCATAAATGTCATAATAAAAAATGATATATAAAAGAAATAATATCAGTGTCATACATAAAAGAAAAAAAAGAGTTTTTTTTGAAATGTAGAAAATTATACTATTAAAGAGGTCAATTTTCAGCCCTATTATATATATATATATATATATATATATATATATATATATATATATATATATATATATAAAATTTCAATAGATTTTATCGTTGCTTGATTGATTAGTCTTTATATTTCTTTCCTTCCATAGTTTTTCGGGACATAATTAAGTTATGGTTTGCTTTTATCAGCTGAGTAGGCTTAGGAAATATGCAATAAAATTTTATTGTGCTTATAACTGAGGCTTAATTAATAAGTAATCATGAATCCTTTTAAAAAGCATAGTTATGTCACTGTTCAGTTTCAAAGAAACACTAGGACTGTTTTGGGACGGACCTCATAATTTGGAACCGTTGTCAGATGATGAGGACGACACCTGAGCCGGCATTCAAAAGATTATTTTCAAATATGAGACAGGATTTCCATTTGTAGGGTCGTATAGTAATTTATACTTCTATCAGAAAACTGAAAACAAAATTTAGTCACTATCACATGTACGTGGGCGTGTGTGTGTGTAGAAATAAATATGACTTAAGAGAGAATTTCTTAATACAGATGGTAGTTAAGTTTTTACTTAAGGAGACTTGGAAATAGTCTACATTTATCATCTTGAATCATCAAGAAATCGAATTTTCATTCCTCAAAGAATCCGTATTCTTCATTAAGTACTAATAACAGTAAAGAATGAAAATAAGAATTTAAAAATAAAATAACTATATAAAAAATAAATATGAAACCTACACTAGGAATTTCAAGTTATCATGTGAGAACATTATTTTTGTCTTGATTCATTTAAGCCATTAACCATCTTAAACTGTTTTGAAACAATTTCTTCTCCATCGGTCTCTATCCCCCCACTCCCTCTGTCTACAGGAAAACAATTTATTTATGTACGCAGACTGCTTTTTTCTAATTTTTGATATCTTAAAACAGTTTAGTGATGTATTCAGTCAAAATTTTCGATAATTCCCACTTGAAGTAACTTTGTCCCTCTGGGTGAAAGAGGAAATAGATTTATCAAAACTGTTATTAGGCTCGAGTGAAGTTTTATTTAAATATATTTCAAATTTAATTATTTAATTTCCACCGAAAAATTACATTCAATGAAAATCCATCTATGATGTCATTGTTCAACGTCAACCTTTTAAAAACGCATCTATTGTGAAAGAGGCATACATAATAATAGTGCAATACTGGTAAAAGCAGGTAAAAAATATACGATTAAAATATGAAGATTAATATTGTAATTTATTCTTTATTCATTGCCTACGTGAGCCTTAAAAGTCCTTAATAAAAACAAATCATGATCTCACAAGATAATAAATAAAAAGATAAGCATCTCAAATCGCCCCAAAAAACTTATGAAATTTAATGATTCTGAAACATCTCAACTTTCTAACAGTGTTTGGCCAGTATTTATGTTATATAACTTATTTGTCATACCAAATTAAAAAGAAAAATGCTTTTGTAAAATAACAGCTTTTGTTTGGATTATGAAATGTCCTTAATTTTAATAAAATAATCAAAAATTCCCCCCAAAAAATCCTCTCTTGTTAAAATAACTGTATAATAATTCTTTTCTGAACTTTTTCAATAACTCTTTGAATTCTTAATTAAAGTCACTTTTATATTATAAAACTAACATCATTATCAAAACTGCATGCAATCAAAATTTGTACAGCCTAAATCCCTTATCAAAATTATGGTTAATAACTTCTTCCTTTATACTGACAAAAGAAATCCTTTTTATCGTAACATAATATTCCTGTCTGTAATGCGGAGGTAATTTCATTAAAATTATATATTATTTTTAAGATATGCGCATTAAACAGTTTCAAAATTCGTTCAAAAAACAAATTTAGGATCTAAACATATTTGCGATTTTCTTTGCCTAAATTTTAATTTTTTTGTTTGTTTTTTAATTATAAATATTTAATCACTTAATTATAAAAAAAGTATCTTGTTCATTTAATTTTACGAACCCTCTCATTTTGAACCAGTATTAATCGCTATATATTCTACCCTTTTTGTAAGATATTATTGAAACCGATTTGGAAAGAATTTTTCAAAATTTCCTACTTTAAATTAGAGAAAATTTCTAAATGGCTTTACTTCTAAAATCCTCTATAATACCTTTTTGATAAGATTATTATACATAAATAAAGTAATTCAGATGGAATTTCAAATTATATTATTTATCATGTTATTTATATGGAATGAATCTCTTTTTCTTCTTAAAGAATCATAAGATAAGAGAAAAATTTTACTCAAATATTATCTTATATTAAAACGTGCATATTAATCCCTTTTACCATATTTTTTAAAACTTTCTTATAATAATAATATTTTGCATGTATTTGATTTGCTTAAGTAATCTTAGAATTTTAAATTTAAATAACTTGGGAAATACGATGAGCAGACACAAAAATTGGCGATATTTTATAGCAGATTTATTCAAAAGATTACTTAATAATGCTGTTTTCCATTTGATAAGAAAATAAAATTCCTCTGGGAATAAGAAAATGCCCTGTGGAAAAGAAAGGATTGAGCAGCTAAAATGTATTATATAATCAGATTTTAAATTGTGTTTCTTCTATGGATAAAAATATAAAAGTAAAGCCTTTTTATATCATCTCGGCATATGTGTGCTCGATGTTAGGTATACATGATAGACAATTCATAAAAAAAAATGCGGTAATATTCGAAATTTAATACTACAGCAAATTTATAGTTAAAATTACCTTACTTATGTCTATTGAAAATCCGTTTTACTTGAGAAATTTCTCTGAAATTTTAAATGCTATATAGCCAATGAAAAAAGAATAGAGCAAAAAAAAAGCTTGAATTGTGATCACTAATTGATAATTTTCTTAAAGATCATCGGACATATTATGGAATTTTTAAAATAAATTCTTGTAAACTATGTCGTAAAGTCATTCTTTATAGTGGCATGTGATAAGAATCAAAGAATTTTTTTAGTCCAAATGTTTTTGTCATAATTACAGTAGAAGAATAGCTAAATTACGAAATTATTCAGGCTTAAAATGTCTATTAAGGGAATCTGTGTCGAAAGAGACTGAAAAGGTTATTTAAATTCTTGTAAACTATGTCGTAAAGTCATTCTTTATAGTGGCATGTGATAAGAATCAAAGAATTTTTTTAGTCCAAATGTTTTTGTCATAATTACAGTAGAAGAATAGCTAAATTACGAGATTATTCAGGCTTAAAATGTCTATTAAGGGAATATGTGTCGAAAGAGACTGAAAAGGTTATTTACAAAATTCAAAGAAATTGGTGATATGGATGTGCTGCAAAGAAGAGGCGAGAAATATATTTTTAATAATATGTGGGAGAGGCTGTTATTGCTCTACTTGAAAGGACGTTTATTTCTTAATATTCTTCCGAAATTGCAAGAGCATCTCATTTGCAGACATAAAAAATTACTTCCGCCTGTTTGAAAGTAGTATCCGTACAAAATTAGTATCAGCATTGCTCGAAACATTTCATTGAAACTTGACTTGAATGTTATATAACCCATGGGGATTAGAACAGTGCAAAAAATAATTATTTGAATTTTGATTGCTAGTTGTTGTTTTCATGCAATTTTTTAAAGCATCAAAATTTTAAAAATATTTTTTAATTTTATTTTTTAGAAAAATTAAAAAGTTTATATGATCTGTGTCTTAAAATCTTTGACATTAAATCACCATGGCAATATAAAAGAATAACGGAATTTTTTTCGTGCAGTTGCTCTATCGGAACTGTTTTGTATTAAACTAGTTGTATTGAGAAAATACTGAGGCTTAAAATGCTTGTTAAGAAAGTATATTCTGATCAATTGACTAAATATATTGATTATCAAAGTTAGAGAGAATAAAAGAAATAGTAGAATAAAAAACATTAAAATATATTGAAAAATGGTATCCGTACAAGATCTATATATTGTAGATGCAGCGAGCTAAAAACCTGAAATTATCAATCCGATTTGTTTAATGATTTTTTAAATCAGAATAGTTGTTGGCAGTGCATGCCTTGTAACGTTTTATAGAAACATGAAATGCACTTTACATTCGTATATAAGGTCCTCTACAACATTTACATTCTGATAATTTTAATGTATGATGTTGTTTTACGGTTGGTTTCATTCTCTATATCTTTTTATAGGATGAAAGCGTTCTCTCAAGGATGTGAGTCACATTATATCTGCCTTTCAAATACAGCAATGCATTATATCTGCCTTTCAAAAGCATGAATATTAAATAACAGAAGAAATATATAATATTCTTAGAAGATAGCCCATTATACATAGCCTAAAAAGTGAAAGATTTGCTTAGTGTTTAGTTTCGGTATGATCGGATGATTCAGATACATTTTCTGACCCCACGTATTCTGGAGATTTAAACTCACAGTCTTTCTAGTTAGGAAGATTCGTAAAACTTCATGTCTATGGAGAAAGAATTCGGAATCTGTCTAAAAATAAAGCAAGAATAGCATGTCATATTGGGGAAATTCCTCAAGAAATAGATATGCTGTTATATATGTTGTTAACCTTTTATTTACTGACGGTACTTAAAAGTACCATTTAAATCTAGCGTATATCTTTACTAGATGACTATTTTTGTCGATGGTATTCTAAAGAACACGGGGAATGTAACCCGAATAACATGAAATTAATACAAGCTAAAAGTAGGAATTAAAAATATTTAATTAAGAATTAAACTAATTAAGATATTTCTGTTAATTACATTTTTTTTTCTTGGGTTCAATGGGATTATTTTGCAAGAAAACTAAACGACTGGTGCAAAAATGAATTTGAAAAATTGATGGCGACATAATTCAGTAAATAAAGGGTTAAATATGTTTGAGAAAGCGATTGTTGCAAAGAAAATGCACATAAAAATGCTATAATGAAACCAAGTTCAGGGTTTCAAATCTGAGTGTTTGTTTTTTTTATGCAATACTTTTTCAAGTGATGGTTGAAGTTTATATATATATATATATTCCATACTTTTATTTTGTTCTTGGTAAGACTAGATGTTTATATTCTTTAATTTCCATTAAAATATATTTAAAATTTACCTTAAAGAATATAATTAAAACATCTGCAATGCTTGATTGATGAGACTTAGAGATATGAAAATAAAGTATAAAACAAAATTTTGGATTGCTCTTGTCAAAAATCATAGCATCAATTCATCATTTCTTATGTATACAAAAATTCTTTATTATATAATCATTTGATATAAGACCCATTATCATGCAGTATAACTTGTAACAGTATTTTGGATATACATTTAAATGAGGATAGTAATAATATTATTACACAATATAATGGGAAGTCTAATTGCAGAATGTTTTTTGAATTAAGGAACATTTTCCATTTAAAATAAAAATACAATTATTAAAAAGACACAGTGAGATTTCTAATAAAATAAAAATCTTTGCCAAAACCAGAAGTGAATTATGTCTATTATTGTTATATGAAAATTACTCATGGCACCTCTTATGTTTGAAAATAACCATGGCTAAAATTAATTTCTTCACTATTTTTATATTCTTAATTAGAAAAAGAAAAAAAAAACTACACAAAAATCAAAAGGGGGATACAAAAAATATAGCAAAGAAGATTAAACAATTATATTTATATTAGAAGAAGATTAAACAATCATATATATATATATATATATATATATATATATATATATACATTTTTTATTCCATTATATTTGGATTAATTTTTTAATTATATAAAAAGGAATTAGGTTTTATTTTTAGCCATATCATAAGATATTTATACATAATAAATATTTATTAACGAAATTTATTTAGTATGTGTACAAAATGTTTGCAATTCAATGTAATACTCGGAAACAAGTTATTGCATGTATATTGGGTTTAGTTTAATTTTATAATGATGGTTTAGCAATTTAAATACTTAACAGTTTAACGGTGAAGAAAGGCACTTTGAATTAAAGGTTAAACTTATTTTGCAAAATATTCTGTAAAATATAAAAAATAATAATAGTCATTTTGAAGACTATATTTCAACCTAACAGTGTTTTTTTTATTTGGAATTTTTTTTTATTTATTTTTGCTTTTATTATCAACGATTTAATTGCCTTTGCTATCAACATTTTCAATGTTGTAATGCTTTCATCAGTAGTTCAACAATACTACTTTAAAATAATTATGTTCTGCCTCCTTAACATAAATCCTCAAAAGAATTCAATTCATACCTATATCTCTGATCCTTACTTTGAAAACAAATCAAAACATTAAAAAAGACATAAAAAAACTAACTACTCTCACTAAGGTAACCCTCTGTAAATTTTGAAGGCAAAAACACCATCATGAAACAAATTACTAGAAACAACCAAAACCTTTCAAACTGAAGAAATATCATTTATAGCAAAAACTACATGTCATCTGCAAGAAGCAAACATATCGAAACCACGATCCTATTATTTTCCGATAAAAAAAAACACGAAGTGTCTCTAATTCGAATGAACTTGTAACCATTGTGAGGGGGAAGGCCTGCTATGGGCATTCGTAAGATTAGGCCAGGGTGGAAGGATCGATGAATTTAAGGTCAGAAGTTATGGACTGAATGTACAAATTTACATAAGCGATTTTTCTGAAAATTGGAAGAGAATTAACTTGTTTGATTTTGAAAGAACATTTTTTTCGGAATAAAAAATAATCAATTAGATTTCCTTAAAGACATTTTTCACAATATTTTTGATAACTAAAATAATTTTTTCACTATAACTTGATGTCATAGCATTAGGTGTTTGTTATTATATTAAAGTGTATAATAATAATTACATCTGATTTTCAATCATTAGATTTTCAGATTTGTAAAATTCTCAAGTCAGATTTTTTTTCAATTGCAAGTGTACTTCTAATTTTAATTTTAGATCATTAGATTTGCACAATCAAGAAATTCTCAAGTTTGATCTTTTCCGATTACAAGTGATCTTTTAAAATTAAATCATTAGATTTTCATAATAATGAAATTCTCAAGTTCCATTATTTTCAATCTCAATTATTCTTCTCATTTTAAAAAATTAGACTTTCATAATTATGGAATTTTCAAGTTCGATATTTTTCAATTACAAGTGTTTTTCTAATTCTAATTTTAGATCAATAGATTTTCACAACTATGAAATTCTCATGTTCGATTTTTTTTTCCATCATAAGTATTCTTAATGTACATGCACTGTTTACAAAAGGAATGAATAGATAGAAAATTCTATGCAATCATATAGCAAAGAACAAAAAAATATATATTGAAATTATGATTAAATTCTGATATCATAGGAAGGTATATAATATGTTACTTACGAAAATTTCATTTTTTCTTAATAATATTTAAAGCAAAACACTCCATAATTTTTTAAAAACATATCGGATTTCGTTTAAGGAAATAATTTTAAATTTCAGATAAGTTCACCGAGTAATGTAGAGCCTTCAAGAAAATGTAATTCCTTGGAATAGCAAATACTTTTGGATACCAATATATATTGTATTCCTTACCTAACCCAAATAAAGAATCATTCAAATGTATTTCGGAGAAATTAAAACAAAATCTTTTTATTTCAGAAAAATAAAAATCGAAAAATCACTCGCAGGCAAATATTTAATGACATTTTGGGAAAAAGGAATAAAATTGATTTAAGCAAACTAATCCCTTTTTTATGACCTTCAAGGAAAAGTAACAAAAGAACTCATTAAAAATTATAACTTCTCAGAATTACAGTTTATTATGAGAATTTTTTTTTAAAAAAGTAGTCTTTATTCAATATTTTTTAATGAATAAAAAATTAGTCAAATGAGTCAGAAAACATAGCATTTTAACATTGTCCTAGAATATTTTTTTCTTTTTGCTGAAATCATAAAACAAGTAATGTGTTAAAAAAATTAATTCAATTCGTACTTAGGTGTCAATAAAAAAACATTTCATTTTAGTTATTTTTTTAATAAATAATTTTAAAAAAATTATTTAGTATCAAAGCGTTATTGATTTTTGCAAGATCTGAACTCGCATTCTTCGTCTTCACGTGAAAAAGACTGAAGCCCTACCTTGATTGAGCTACTACCTTTTGATTTCAACTTTTATTACAAACTACTAAAACTCCATTTGAAGTATTAAAATTTAATGAAATTTAATGAATGGATTAATATTTGAAAAAAACTGTGTTAACATCAAGTGTCATCCAAAACAAATTTTTAAAAAATGTATATTTGAACTCGAGTGGATGAATCAAAAGTATTTCATTAACGATTGAAAATTTAAACAAGATATATAAGTACATATATAGGGTGAGTGTGAAAATATAGTAGGAATTGAATGATAGAAAAAAGCCGATGCATATAACATATTTTATTATTTTATTTTCATGCGAAATTTCTTTTGGAATTAATGGGAGCCTATTAAAGGAATTGATAAAATTTGAGATTTTTATCTGACGATTAAAGCACAGTAATAAAATTCTGAGCAATACGGTTTTATATAATATTGAATGTTTGAAAGAATAAAACGTTATTGAATAAAATGCAAAAGCAACTGTTTTAGAGTGGATAATACAATATCACTGTACTTCAGCAAAATGTCATTTTTCTATGCGTCTCAGAATACAATAGCTTATGTATTAGAAAATGCCAATGGGTTTTGAAAGCATATGCAAGAATTGTAAATAAATAAAAACGACACATTTCGCATACATACCAGATATATACGATATAGATCAAATATATTCTGATGTTTTCATATTTATTTATCTAACCATGAGGGATAGAGGTTTGATATTTTTAAAAGCGTTTAGCGATCGAAAAATACGATATACAATAAATTGAGAAACCCACATTCGATTTTCACTGAACACAACAATTTTCAAAACATATTCTTGGTTTTTTTTTATTGAATATTTTAAAAAGGCCATCATATGGATATTATACTTTTTAAAATAGTATAACTACTAAAAACAATTACTTATTTTTATGCTGATTTTGAAATCATCAAAATTTTTCTTCATTATAGATTTATATTTAAAAAAATATTAAATTCCTTTATATATATATATATATATATATATATGTCCTAATCTACTTCTACGCTGTGTGAAATAGGGCATATATTAAAACACTTTTGGACAAATAAGGTGAAATATGTGATTAGTAAGGTTATTTCTTATTTGTTTTTCTCAAAATCAAAATTGCTAAAACGTATGGATGTGTAATAATAAATAAAAATTTAATGAATATTATATAACATTTGTTTATATAATTTTTACTTAAAATAGGAACATAATAATTTTTTAAAAATGTAGTGAAATTGTTGAAAAAGTTTCTTAAACAAATAAAATATATTATATTTAAAAAAACATCTAAATACTCTTGAAGGTCTCTCGTTATTCTTCCAACGGTAAACATTTAATTGCTAATAGCCTTTGGAAGCCAGTTATTTCATTATAATTAATGATGTTACTACAAACTAATATTCTGTTGTTGTTTCTTGTGGCACTTGCCATTGGACAAGCCCCTTACGACGCAGACAACGATTTGAACCAATAGGATTCTTCACTTGATTTTGTCAGTGGTGTCATCTAGGCCTAAGAATTTGACTTTGCCACTCACGCAAAACACTCTCTTCGCTCGCCATAACGATTGGAGTTATAAAAACCGTTCGTCTATACCAACTCACTGGTAGGGGAGTATTGTGGTGACATCTTAATAAGCCAGTAACAGCCACTAGATATCAGCTTACGCTTTTTGTCGAATGGATTCTGAACTTCAAACCCAAACATCGCAGGTTTGATCCTCACAGAATTCAATCTACACATTGGCGCAATTCCGCCAACACCGCCGCCTCACTCCTCTAAGCAATTAATCAGGATATTATGAAGACCGCTGTGTCAAATGCAGTTGCAATTTGACACAGCGCATGAAACAGCTATTCAAAACAGCGGTTATCCCATCACGATATCCACTGTTTCAAACATTTCATACAGAATATATTGTTGAATAATAGTAAATTCTTTTAAAATTAATTTAAATTGTTATCAATATAAATAAATTTTGAAGCTAAAACTGCTTACAGACTTTCTAGGAATTTTTTTTATTTCATTTCTTATATAAGTATTATTTGTCCTGGATACATTTTTATCCTTTCCATTCTCATTTGGTAACATGATTTCAATTTCACTTTAAGATTTTTTTCAACAGGAAACGTCATTGCTTTCAAGGACATAATAACTTTAAAAATTGGGAACTTGCCAAAATTACAATTTTTTTTATGTGATGAGCTGACAACTTATCAATAATCGTCCAGAGTAAAGTTTCTTTCAACATGTATTAATCTGTCAACATTGATTTTTAAAATCAAATTCTTGATTGCAATATAGAGATGTGAAATAAATTTTCAGCTATTTTGAAATGTATGACATTTATTGAAATTTCTACAACTATGTAGAAATTTTAATATACGTAATGTATTTCATATATCTCATTTTTCCAGTGGTTGCTATTAAACAAATTTGTGCAAATTTAGAGGGATATATATATATATATATATATGATATCAATGAAATTTGACTTTTAATCAAGAGTTTTAAACTATTATTATACATATTAAATGTATACATAATTTTATCCTTCACTACAATCTCTTCAACAGTAAATAATTAGAAAATACTATCTGTTTTTTTACACAAATACCATTTACACATTCTTCATACTTAAGGTAATTTGGAAAAAACCAGAGTACCACTTACAGCACTAACAAAAGGTCAGATTTCATAAATTTTATTTTATACAAAAATCCAATACTTTAGATGTGTCATTAAAATTTGCCTGGCATCCCCCATCTCTCGAATTCAATAGAAATTGTTAACTATTAATTGGAAATATATTTTCTCCGAATTGAAACCCCGACAGATTTTCCCAATCTTAAACATTATACTGATTCGATAATTTTTATATCATAACGAATCTCAATAAACGCATTGTTTATGATCATCTACCCTCCTTCATTTTCCAGCTTTAAAGAAACCTCAAAACATTTGCATTTTTGTTCATTGAGTTCCTTTTGTTCATAGACAGCCTTCCATAGTAACCATTACTGTTGCAATTTCGCTAACTTTTAGTTCCTGTGAATGTACATGATCACTAGATGCATCATGAACATTTATTTACACCATACTATTGCCCATTTCTGAGGAATACTGGGAAATAAAATATAGATAAAACCTTTAGTCTCAACAATTATAACAATTTCGCCAATTAATGTCACCGGTACGATAGCGAAGGTAAACCATAAAAATATAGTTTGGTTTAGTATATAATTTAAACCATTTTCTTTTTTACTTAAAACAAGAATTGTTGATATAATTAAATTAATACAATTTATATTGTGTGATATCAGATAATCACCAAGTCATCAAGTATTGAATAAATAAATATAATGGAATGAATCAATAAATCAAATTATATTCTTACCACTATACTTAAAATCATGTGTTAAGAATTATTTGAAGTGAACTTTTTTTTTCAATTCTTCTTAATTTTTTTTTCTTTATTGCATTAGTTTTCCTCAAATGACTTATCTATAATCAAATATTAAAATCCACAGATTGAGTTTCTTTGAATACATTAGCATAACTTTTCTAAGAAATATTCAGTTTGACTTAGAATATGAAATTTTATATAGATTTAGCATTAATTGAATACAAATATTTGTGAACCCAAGCTGAAGATCTCTAGCTTGAATCAAGCCTTTAAGAAAGACTTGCTGTAAAATTATCTTCTGCCAAAATGCACGCATATTAATTAGAGGAGGCAGAAATTTGCATTCTAAGCCTCTTACCATCTTTGTCCACTGTCCTCAAATGCTGGATAAACAAACTTGAATTTAATAACACGTCAGTGACTTTAAAACAACCTCCATTGTCTGACAGCCTAAGTATATCAATATAAAATTAATTGGCATTCTTCGAAATGGCTTAATTTAGACTCTCCCTATGTCATTCCTTATTGTTACCTTACACGATTGCACTTATTTATGGAGGAGTTTTATAACCGTGGTTATCAGGATTTTATAAGAATTTCTCTATTATTTCTGTGTTTCTAAAAAGTACTTAAAAGCTATTATGTAGTGAAAAAATAAAAACTATCGCTTCATTAATCAGTTTAATATATTTCTTAGAAGTTTAATTAAGGAATTAAAGAATCAATAATGCATCAAATCTCACTATTACTATTGCAATATAGTATGCAATTATATATAGAAACAACAAAAACTATAATTTCATTAATAAATTTAATTTATTCTTTAGCGTTTTAGTTAAGGAATTAAAACATCCGTAATAGTTTAAATCTTAGTATTACTATTGAAATATTATAAATTTGTAGCTTAATTTTTCTAAATAAGGGTTTATGTTTTCCTTGTAGCTACATTTATCATGATAAAATGTAATTACATTATATACTATGATTATATCATAATTAATACTATAAAGTATCATTTTAAATTATATTTGTCTCTGAAAAATCAGGAATAGTGAAATTTTAAATAAGATATTTACACTAAATTTATAGAATTTGAATTGTTAAATAAAATTCTTCTAAGAATTAGTAATTATTTCTCGGTATACATTTTCGTATTTATGTGAAAGGAATTAATTCCCTACATTCAGGAAAGTAAGTAGATGTAAAATTATTCACATAATTCAAGGAATTCTTTATTTTCCCAAAATTAATATTACTGATATTTTGCTTTGAATTTTAGGAATTATTAATCTACATTTTCTGTAGTTATTTTTAACAATCAAAACTTTTAAAATACGATTTTATTTCAATGCTAAATGGGTTATACTTGGAGTTTTCAAGTTATTGTTCATTCTCTTATTACAAGATTTAGATTTTTTTTTAATTTTCAAACTGCTAAAATACTTACAATATCCCTCTATATTTTTCAGAGTTTTATTTTTGTTTTCTATAACTGTATTATTTTATTTATTATACTTGTTATATTTCTGTGTATTTTGAAATTTTTATCATTCCATAAAATTTTAAGCATTTCTAATTTTACCTTGATTGATTTATTTTACGTATATCTTTGAACATACATAGTTCTTTTAATTAATTTTTTACTAGAGCGTTCTTCACCGGGAGGACAACTTTCTTCTCATTCCTAGGTATGGATTGAATGAAAACAAAGTTATTCTTCCCCTACAATGAAATTTAATTTTCTACGTTTAGAATAAAATAAATGAGAGAAAAATAGATACAAGCAAAATTAATCTTTATAACTCATTATTTATTCAAAATTTTACTTGAAATTTCAATATAAAATAAAATTTCTTATATACATCAAACTTAATTATTCCGGTATACTTGAAATATTGTGAAGTAACAATCAAAAAAGGTTCCACGAATAGATTCCATTCGAAAGTTTAACAATAAAGGTTCCTTTCGAAATTTAGGACCAAATGAAGAAAGAAAGTAACAGAATTAACAAACACAAATTATTTGTTTCACGTCTTATAGGAAAACACAGTCTCTCCATTACCTCATAATGCTAATCCAGGTAACAAATACATAAATAATAGCAAACTAAAGCAAACGGCGTCTTTCTTTCTTTTCCTTAGCGGTCAGTTAGAATAGTTAGTGATCACCCCAGGAAATGAATAACATTTGCAAACCACGTAAGTAAGAAATAAGATTAACTCCCTTGTTTCTGTCTGGACAATAAAACTAATAAATGGGAATTAACAAAAAAGAATGCAGTGAACAAAATGATTTCGGATTTCTATAATATCCTTGGCTATACTCTATAGATGAGACCTATATTAGTTCGTATATAACTGATTCGTTTTTCTCTTTTTTTGAAAATAATATTGTTAGAGCCAATGGTTGAAAAGTTTTGTTTCTTCCCACATTGCGCTTAAAACAGAACAAACACTGCAACCTGAATTTTATACAGTTGTTAGTATATACCACACGAATTATATTTAAAAATGTTATGGTAAGAATTAATTATTGTTGATAAAAATTGTTTTAAAAGATATATTACTTTTCATTATTTGTTGTATTTGACAAAACAGAAAAATTAATTGTAACTTTATGGAGCTTATAGCTTAATTTATTAAAAATAATTCCGTTCTTGGTATAACAAATCTAATTGCAGTTTTGCAAGTGTTACTAGTTCCTACACTTTTATCATAAAAGGTCAAATAATAATACTATATCTCACAATTTAAGTATAGTATGGAATACAAGATATTGGAAATTATTGTGAAGACATCGAGCAAAATCTCGAACATTTTAGGAATCTGAAAAAAGTTATATTCCTTAACTCTAAAAGAGTTTTGATATTTGTTCTTGAATTATTGTGAAATTTCCCTACACATGCTCTCTTGCAGATTATCAGAATAAGAAAAGATCTTATTACAAAAATAAACTTTCAATTCAATACCTTTAAATTTTTAGAAAGGCACTTCAATATCGTTAACTATTTTAATTGCATGTTATTTACAGAATTTCATAAAATAATGATAACTTTAACTGTATGTTAATTTATGGATATTGGAAAGCATTTACATAACGGTACATAAAAAATATCTATGCATTTTAATCAAATTTTAATTTATCATTTTATTATAAATTTACTTCTATTACTCATTTTTAATTTTATATTTTAAAATTCATAATTGAAATGATTGGTATGAGAAATAAGTTTATGAGATTATTTATTTTATAAGATTGATTCCTCTTATAATTTATTTCCTTGCTTGAAAGGTTTCTATAGTGGGAAAGTATCATTTCAATTTCAATTTTGTAATGTTATAGTTTTAACAGGATTGAAATGTATTAAAACTAATAATTATCATACTTCAATATTAATACTATAAATTCATTAATACTGAAACATACAAGGGTTTTAAACATATTAATGATTATGATAACATTTTGTTAAGTAGTATGATTTAATTATCAAAATATTACTTCGAGCAATTCCTGAAATAAGAAAACAGGTGTAGTTAATTATAGTGACAGGGAGATATTCATTTTTATAAGAAGAATCTAAATTTTTGCTTAATATAGAATGTTATTAAATAGTGTAATTCGTCTAAAAATAGAAATTTTGATAGGTATGTAAAAAAACATACTATATGTTTTTAAAGTTTTAAAAAGTTTTAACTATAATATAATGATATATAAAATAATGATTAAAAAATTATAAAACTATTTAAAAAATAACTACATACAATTAGCATAATTTATCATATTATAACTTTACTTTTACTATTTTTAACAAAATAAAAAATATCGAAAACGGATATTTATGAGGAAAATGTTTATTACAGAAAAGTATTTGCATAAGTAAAATTTATTAAAATTCTGTAAAAAGTTTCATAAACAACCGGAAAACATTAGTTCTGAAATGCAAATGCAAGAAAATAGGTATATTTATTTAATTAAAGCCTAAATTTGAAAATAATGCATGGATGCATTCCATGTATTTTGCACATAAATTTATCTAAATACATAGAAGAATTACTTTTTTTATTCAAATACATAGAAGAATTACTTTTTTTATTCAAATACATAGAAGAATTACTTTTTTTATTCAAATACATAGAAGAATTACTTTTTTTATCCAAATACATAGAAAAATTACTTTTTTATATAAATACATAGTAGTGAAATTTGTAGAAATTTTTATTTGCATGTTAATTTCCTCATTTTCTTAATCTAGATACATACATTTTTTTTCTTCAATTCTATAAAAAGCCTTTTTTTCTTTAAATAAATGCATTTAGATTTGCTTCAGTTTTTATATAACTGGTATATAAAAATGATGTGTCAGCTTGTTTAGAAGGATTAGGGATATTTGTTTATTTAATTATCCTCTATAGTGTAGTTTTAACAGATACACGATGTTGAATTTTTCTAAAAAATATTTTGTTATTTTTCTGAATTATGGCTGTAATCAACACAATTTCTATAATTAAATTAAACATTTAAAAAGAGCCCCAGACTGACCTGCAGTTGAATTTAATACTAATTAATCTGATTAAATTAAAATTTTACTTAAATCGGAGTGTCCGAAATTTTCCAAAGTTAATGTTAGTGAAGAATTAATATAAAATGAATAACCTAATTACATTTTAAATAATTAGAAATATCCAATGATAAATAGGAAATGACTTTTAGGCAAATAATATTCACAGAATTATTTTGCCATCATTTCCTTTTTTTAATACATAATTTTAAATCATTTTATAAATATTTAATTCTATATATTTTTATATTTAAAAATATTTTTTTCTCTTTCGTTAAAAAGATGCTATTTTAATTGCAATATATGTGCATGATGAAGAAAAGCAAATCTATATCGAATGTACATGTTTAGCATTATATTGTTACATATAATGTTTTTATAAGTTTTAAACCAATAGAAAATTTTAGTGTTACTAGAGGAGTCATGTATCTGATAAAACTAATTAATCTGATGAACTGAAAAATATTATTTGATAAACTCTAATAGATACTGATGGTAAAGGAGCTTGAAATGAAGAGAATAAGACCTATTCATTGTTATTGAGTGATAAAAAGTACTAATTATACTCATGTCCATAAATTAAGGACAATGCAAGTTAAGGAATAGGAATAGTCAGAAGCAAAACAAATGTGACATATGCCAAGCTTATTTGTTAAACTAAAGGTAAAGAGCAAAAAAGATGCTATACGTTGAATATCATTAATAAAAATGGCGAATTTTTGCTTCCTGGAGCAAATTATAAAATAAAAATAATGATAAAAAAACATTATAACATGGAAGGTATAATGGTTAATATATCATATGTCTTCCAGGCGATGCAATGCCTTCCATATAACTGCTAGGCATACTAAGTATCAAATTATCAATCTGATTTTGGGGAATATTACACCATTTATCAAGCAATGCACTCTGAAATTCCAGTATATATGAAACAGATGGTTGACGGGCAACAACTCGTTGGCCAATCATGTCCCACGCATGCTCTACTGGACTCAAGTCCTTTGAGAATCCTGGCTAGTCCATAAGGGTGATATCCTCCGATCGAAGGCATTCGTTTCCGATGTTTGCAGTGTGAGGACGGGCGTTGTCCTCCATAAACATGAATTCTACATCCACGGCTCCCCAAAACAAATGTTCATGTTATTCCAGAATGGCGTCTCAATAGATTTGGCCCGTCATGGTTCCAATTTGAACATGCAGGTCAGTTCTAGAATTCAGAATAATTTTCCAAAAAAAAAAAACAATCCTTCACTACTGTAATGGTGTCATTCAATGATGTTCCCTTGATAACAGGTACTTGATACTCTCCACTTGAATGTTCGCTAGAATCAAACAGCAAGCTAAACATGAAATCGTCGGAAAACACCACAAAAGCCCATTGTCGGGGTGTCCACAATGCATGCTCTGTACTTCAGCCTAACAGCAGGTGACAGTGAGTTGCAGTAAGTGAAGCACATCTGACAGGCCTACGAGCATATAGACCAATCTGCCCTAAGAGTCTGTACATGAATTATCCGTAAAACTGCCTTGCCCGTGGCTGAAAAGAGCAAATGAGACAGGTCTGATGATGAGCTTCGTTAGTTTCTTTTTGTAGTAACTGCCAAATACAAGTCCTCATTCGGCGTTGTAACTCGGGAGTGACCTGTTCTGTAACTTCTACTCATATTACCATCACCTTAAAATCATTGCCAAAGCCTGAAGATGACACCCTGGGTGATTCCAAGTTCCAGGATACTTCTAGTCATACTCCAGAAGGCCGATAATTTTACCACGTAATAAATCATCCAAATGCATCCTTTGTGTCATAACTTATATCATCCCAATGCATCATTTGTGTCATAACTTAAATCATCCAGATGCATCTTTTGTGTCATAACTATGCGGATATTCCACTGAGAGGCTTTGAAAACGCTTGCGAATAATTTTACTTCTTTGCATGTATTATACACCACACTTTTACACTCTTGATATTATGACATAATGTCGATGTCATCTGGTGGCTTCATGCAATTTTCCTGCGATTTTTGAAGATATGTATAGTTATTTTAGAAAAGCTATATGTATTTTAGTGTTCGATTGCCTCGTGACTCTTAATTAATCTTAGTTGGACATGAACATACATTAACCATCATTGGGCTTAATATGAGAACGGAACAGACGAAGAACGAACTAAAACTTTTTACATCTAGATGTTGAATGCAGTATGCTTGATTCCAAAATAAAATACGTTGTTTAATTCCATCGGTATCCTTTACAAATAAACATTAAAATAAAGGACCTATAAAATATCAACGCAAGAAAAATATTTTTCTGTGCTATTTGATGTCACAATATATGCGTAAAAGCTAGTAAAGAAAGAATTCATATTGTATCAATTAATTTGGTTAATGCAAGTTGTAAATCTCTGCAGTGTTCCTATTTATTCTTAATACCAAACATTACATAAGATATCGCAACAATTTATTGTTATTTTCTGTTAATAGTTAATGATTTCTTCTTTAGGAATACATTATTTTGAAAGAAGTAAAACAATTTGATGTTAGATTGGCAGACTCCTTTGAAAATTCTTCTTTTCCACCCTGATTTTCAAAGTATTTCTATGAATGTTCTTGATGGACCTTTAAACTTTAAAATTCTGAGTTCTGAAGGCATTCTTTATTTGTCCTTTCACATACATTTTATGAATTTTCGCACATAAAATTTTATTATTGCTTTCTTTTTGTTATTATGTTTTAGTATTCTTTATTAATTTTTGTTTTAATTTTTAATATTAATTAAAATGTTCAACATTTTTAAATTCTACCGAATATTATTCCTTTCTATTTAAGTTGCATGTTCTTCTTACCATGATTTAAGTCAGTTCGGTTTAACTCTATTAATAATGAAAAGCCCCAAATATTCGTTCTATCAAAATACAGCAGGCACCCGAAATTCCTGAATAATAATGTGCAGGTGAAATGCCTTTTTAATTAAATGTGATTAAATGACTATTTTATTTACTAATGAAGATTTTTTTTTTACTTTGAGATTTTAGCTTGGGAGGGTTGGGGGGAGCAAAGTGGTTCTCAGTAGATTTATGAGAATTTTAGAGGGGCCGTGTTAGCATTTAATTTGCCAACTCCTTAAGAGTACGGGAAGCCATTTTAGATATTAATGGAACAAGACATTTCTTTTATTGTCGAAAGAGGAAACCGCAAATTCTAATATTTTGCAGTGCCTAAACTTGGTTTCTTGGAAATACGAAGATTAAACGTTTATAAAAATATATTTGGTGAAGACAATAGGTGATACCATTTATTGCAATACCATTTCTGTTTATAGTATGATATAAGTAGAACATCGGAATACTAAAATCTTGAATACTTTAGACATTAGTTGATCAAAATATCAAATATTAAATAAGAAAATTAAAATTTATTTTTTTTTATTAAAATCATCTAAATAGTAGTAAATATTTCCTACTTTTAAATTTCTACATGTTATGTGATAAATAATTAAGAACGCTGCATTTAAGTCTATGTCTAATCTATAAAGAACTAGAATGGTTTTTTTTTTGTTTAGTATAAAAAATAAATAAAGAAAGAAAGAAAACTCGGAAAAAATACAACGCATTATTTCGAATGAAACTTCGAAAAAAAAAACAATTTTTTTAGAATCATATAAATAGAAACTTTACATTTAGGTGGGAATTTTATCCAGATTTCAAAAAATTAATCATAGCGATCTTATTAAAATATGCTTCAAATATTTCTTCAAATAAATAAAATATATCCATGTAGCGATTCTTCATACAATTTAAAACTTGGTAAGCAAATGAATACATTTTTATTTTTTCACAACAGAAATTTCTTATAAAGAGGATTAGAACATAACTTTAGCATGGATTTCTGATTCCAAGAATTCAAAAAATTATCGGAATGAAAACATGTTGATTGTTTGAAAAATGAAGATTTTATGTAGCGAAGCATAAGAATACAGAATTTTCTAAAAATTCATATATTGAAACTCTATGTTGCATTTAAAATTTGAAACGAGAAACTAGTAAATTATTTATCTCTTAATGAATACGTGCATTTTTTATGTGTTTAGAATCACATGTTTAATTTATTTATTTCACTTTTTAAATTTATTTCAACGTTTGTGATAGTGGTTCAAATTTTTAAAAAAGAGCTTAATAAGAAGAAATGTTTCTGAATTTAAGTAAATTCAATTGGCTAAGTCTGTTGTCTGTTTGCTCTCATAAAAAGTGGATAATGTCTAAGGGATTCCTAATATAATTTATACTGTAGTTAGTAATACCACAGAAATATAAATTTTGTGAGAACAATAACCAAGACT
>JAPMOQ010065688.1:274534-307411 GCA_026543055.1 Argiope trifasciata | reverse complement strand
TTTAAAAATATATTTGAAAACTTAATTAATTATCAAATCTCAAAATAATTTTTACTTTTACAAAATTAAATTATATTTGTAATCCTTAAGTGTATTCCATATTTTACCATTGCCTTATCTCTTTTGATTTAATTATTCTCTTTCAATTTATTAAATGTCACTTCAAAACTTTGCCTTTTTTATGTTGCAAAATGATAAAATGTCACTGTTACTTTTTACTAATGATTAAGATTTGGCAAAAACATCTTAAGTACTCCTTAAGAGGTATCCCGGTGTTTAGTTTATCTCGACTTATCTTACTTTTTTATGTTAGTTTATCCTGTTTATATTCTAATTTTATTAAATTATAGTTCTCTCAGACGACAAGTTAGTTGGCTATTATTGGTTATAATTGATTGGGTTAACTGATTATTGTTGATTAATATTATTATTGATATTAATTGCTTAATTAATATTGGTTATAATTGATTGAAGATAAAACTGTCAAAGTTACTGCTGAAATGTATGTCATGTTCCCAAGCTCTGTCAGTACCAAAACAATCAGAAGAAATCTCTTTAAGCAAAGAATTTCTGGCCATGCTGCAAAAATCATTAACCAGTGATGCTAATTCTAGTTATATTAAAAAGTGCTCTTTAATTCATAATGTTTAGGTTGTGGACCAGTGGAAGACATTAATATTTTTAGATGAGGCTTGTTCCCCACTTCTAACCGAATTTGCATCTAACGATCGATATTTCAAGACTATAATACTAACTACAGTTGTTGTTGTCATGTCCATGGAAATGTATCCATGGAAATGAGGAAAGAAACTCTCATATATTGTCAAAGTTCTGAAGGACAACTATCACTACCTTCGGTTCTTCAGGACTGAAAAGGATCTCTATTAGTTGATCCATCAGCATCAGCCAGTCGAGCTTTAAGATATCTTCTGTAATAGAATGGAACTTGAAGATGTGCCTCAGTGTGAGCTGAGTTTTGAGCCCTCTTTGCAGCAAATATAGATTCTTGTCCCATCAAAAAGGATATTCATTCTTTTATAGTGATTTGCTCTTAATCTAGACAGTGCAGTTGCTACATTTCTAGGGAAATCAAAGTCAGTGACTAAAGACTTCCTAAAGTGCTGATTTATAAATCTACATCTGGCCACAGCATTTGCATCTGCAGGTTTGATGGTGGAACAAGATTGAACATAGATTTCGTCCTCTTTCAACGAAGTATCAGCACACTCATTATGTTTTCATGTGCGGGCATCTATTATAGCACACAAGATTTCCTCTTTCACTTCAGTTAATCAAGTATGTCATTTACAGTAGAGACGATGTTTTTGCTTCCGTTTCTGATGCCGATTTAGAGTTTGAGAAAAAGAAACGTTCATGGCTTTAGAATTAGTCACGTAAGAAGGCTTCTTTGATTGCCAAATGTTCGCTAGTGAAATTGGTGGCAAATAAATCTGTGTTAATTCTAATATTGACTTTGTCTCCACATGGAAGAGGATGTCTGCTCTATCGCTGTAGATTGATTGAAATACTGACAGCTTGTTGCGAAAAGTGAAACATGACATATGGTCTTGTGATAGTTTGTCAGTCTTAACTTGGTTTAGTATAGGCTGCATAATAACTCTGATAAAGTTACTTATTACCAAGGATTATGCAAACACTTTGCTAATCAAGTCCATTCCTTGGAACAGAATTTACTACCCAAAGGCCATGATATTTACCAAGAGGACAATGCACCTTTTCACACAGCTTACATTATCCAGAACTAGTTTTCTGAGCACGAACATAATTTTCTTGTCTTCCCACATTCATCTGACTTCATTATTAAGGAACCATTATGGTCTACATTGAAGAGGAAAGTGCGTGTTCGCTATCCACCACTATCATCGTTACTAGAAATTTCAGCCTTTTGCGAGAAGAATGGTATAAAATTCTCTTGGCAACAATAAAAAACTGTATTGACCCAATCCGAGAAGACATTTTGACTGTTTCAAGACATTTTGACATGCAAACACTAAAATAGGTTTATTTTACATTTTGTAAAACAATTTTATAAAAAAATTTGTATAGTTTATTAAAAACACAAATATAAATTCATTTTTCTATAAAGTTAAATATTTTCCAACAAATTTAGGTTCTTAGGATAAATTTTGAAATAAGCATCATAATAGAAATTCTATAAGGTTAAGTAGAACAGGAATAAATTTCTAGAAGAATCTTATCTTGTAGAAAAATCATTCCTACTTTAAATTAAATGTTACATTGAATATGACGTATTTTTTCTCTTAAAAGATATTTATTTAAAAAAACTCATATTTCAATCATTGTATTATTTTCAGCCAACCAAATTGTTTTTAAAAAAATGAAATTTAGAACTCTTTTTAAAATTATTAAAAATAAATATCCGAATTTCCATGAATAAATTTAAAAATGCTGTATGAACCCATGCCACAAATAACAGTAATTCTCAATTCTGAATATCGAAAAACTAAAGTACATGCTTCTATCATATCTTAACAATACTAGAAAATGTTTAAACAGCTGCAACATAACCAATAATTTTTTTTGAGTTATTTAGTTTTTCAGTACGGTTAAAAATGACAAAAAGCTGAGTAGTAATTTTGACATGACTGTTATATCCTCAATATCTAGGTTTTAGTGTTCAAAGATCCTGTATTACATCAGCAATGGCAGCTAATATAGATAACTATTTAAGTCGTTCTCGCCTACCAATCTTTCCTTCTTTTTTTTTTACTTTTTTTTTACCGAGATCCTTTTTTCCTTATTCTCAACATCAGTGTGCGGTAATCCCAGTGGCAAGAAGCATTAACTATGACAGCCTGTGTCAAAAGAATTAGGGCGTTAACATGTTTGTCTCGAATGGCAAAATAACTCCAGATGTTGATAACGGAATCACTGGAGCATTTCGCTTCCTATTCTTTGCTGCAACAAAACGATTATTTTTTTCCATAGCTAAAGATGAAAGAAATAATCTTTTCGCCAAGCACCACAGCGAAAAGCTATTTGCACAGTTGCTTAGAATAAAATAAAAATGGAAAGAAGCAGATAATTTGTGTAAGTGAGGCAGAGAAACGATTAAGTTGTTCCAAATGTCTAGGATAAGGAGAGCTATCATCTTTTCAATAGCTTATAAAACGATATTTTAGGGAAATAAGATACTTCTTTCAGCGTTAAAATGAAATTTTGAGTTACGGAATACAGAAAACAGAAAAAACAGTTTCTCGAATTTCGTGCCGAATATGATCTCTCTATTTTGGAGAAAATTATTGTATTTGTCTTTCAAGAATTAAATTAGCATGAAACGTGTTGTTCTGACAGTTCTGTATGACAAATGGAAAAATATTCTCTCTCTCTCTCTCTCTGTATATATATATGTGTGTGTGTGTGTGTGTGTGTGTGTGTGTGTGTGTGTGTGTGTGTGTGTGTGTGTGTGTGTGTGTGTGTGCGTGCGTGCGTGCGTGCGTGCGTTTAACGATATTTTAATTAATTTCATAATTTTTCGCTAAATTCTGCACTTATTAACTTTATTCTAAAATATCCTCTTAATTCTTGATCCCATTCCACTTTTTCTATTTAATTAATGCAACAGAAAGCTTTATAGAAATGCTATCATCAGGTATTAAAATGCTCTGGGTGAAGGGATAAAAAATTCCTGACCTAAGCAAACTCTGCTGGAACATCCCTATCCCCTTGCCCATGGTCGACACATGTAGGAAATTCCTACTAAAATCTCACACTATATATTCACAAGGCTAAAATTTTCAGTAGCTTTAAATATTAAGTTAAAAGTCTCTTCTCTGTCTTCGACAACGAAACTACCTTTTCACTTCCCTAGAAAGTATAAGGTTTGATTTTTTCTGAAAGACTTAAATATTCTTTTCTTTTTTTAAATACATATAGAAAAAGCAAATTTTGGTTTTCAAATATTGAACTATAAAGCTTAAACTGTCAAGCAATAGCGAATAAAAAGTGACATCTTCATGAAGTCAAATTTAGATGTTTTCATGATAATGTAGTGTAAATTTTTTTCTAGATTTGGGCACAATTTGAATATTATCGTTTTATAAAATTTGTTGCATAATTAACATTATAGCAGTGAAAACAAAAGTGCTTTCGTTACATTATAAAACAATTAATTGTGAGATTTTCGACCTTTTCTTTATCCAAGGAAGAATTGTTCGTGATTAATCTATGACCATGCAAACCTGTGTATGCCATACAAGAAACCGAAGTTACAATTTTGGGAATTTCAAAAGTTGTATGAAATGTATTATTTAATTTCATAAACTTGTAATTATTAGAACAAGAAAAAGAGTATTTAACAGAAAAGTTGTAATACTTGCCACAATTTGACAATATCTGCTGTAATTTGATGTTATCTTGATGCAGCCATAAACATCAATTATGAATAAGAGATATAACTGAAATTTAAAATTTCCATATTATCAATTGAAGGCAAAAGAATGATAGTAAAAAGTAATTAACAACTTTTACAAAAATAAAATAATAAAGGGTTGATCTGTTATATCTGAATTTTCTCCAACACACAGAATCCTATTTGCAGGTGAACGCTTTCCAATTCTTACAAAATTTTTCAATAAATAGATTTATCATCAAGAATATTAATATCAGTTAATAATAAATGAGATTGTTTTTAGTTGACAGAATGAAATATTTCTTGAAAGATATCTCATGGATGAATATGCACATAGGGTAATTTATAATAGCATCAAAATTATCGTAACAATATATCACAGAACGTCATTTTTCTTTTAAAATCATGAATATTTTATCCGAATTTTTTAAAAGAGTAAATTGTTATTCAAATACGCGATTTATGACTCCTCTCTATTTAAAGGCTTATAAATATAATTTTATATTTTCGCCTACTGTCTACATAACACGTTTTTAAAGAATAAATTGTATTTCAATAAAAAACAAAAATCTACTTTTATGCTAATACAAAATTCTGAAATTGAAGAATATATTGTAATCAAGTTGAAAAATCTGAAAAGTTAACAAATATTTAATATATAATTTGAAATTTGTGTAAGATTCAATAGGTTAACAAAAAATATTTCACCTTTAAAAATTGTTTAAGATGTAAAAAGGCAATCTGAGTAAGAAGAAGTTATGAAAATGCGTCCTATATTTCAAAAAAGGTTATTTCTTCTCTCTAAAATGTTAAATGTAGTTTTTTCATTTACCTTTTATACGTATAACGTTATCAATAATTCATATAATAGGAATTTAACTTCATATAAGTAAAAAAAGAGCATGGAAGACCATAAATAAATATATTTTATAATATTTAACACTTTTATAACAAAATTATAAATGCCATGGAAAATTTCTAAGCTTCAAAATTGATGAGGGTGTCTCATGTTATTTTATATTTCCTTTTAAATTTCGGAATTTCTACAATAGATAATCCTTTTTATTTTTTATTGAAGCTCAAAACGTCTGGGCACCATTTAATTTTATTTTTAATCTTACACAGCTTTAATTTGTAATTAATTTTAAATTTCTTAAATAAAATTTAAATCAGTAAATGAAATGGAGTATTATAAAACTTCTTGTTTGGTTAAGTTGTAGTATATGTTAAATTAAAAAAAAATTATTTACATTAATTGCAATTATTAGACGAAATTCTAATAATTGCATCTATTGTTTCGTTATCCTTTGTATCTAATATTATAAACAAAAATAATATAAAATGTAATTTCATAGAAATAATACCGATGCTGAGAGTTAAAAGTCACATTGTATAAAATAAAGAAACAATATTTTAAATTCTAGAAAGTTAATATATGGTAAAGGTAAAGAATATAAAACAGAAAAAGAATATCTTTTATTTTCATCTTCCAGCAGAAAATGGATAATAAAAGGATTAATTACTATTTTTATCTGTCTTATAAACATACTTAAACACAAAATGGAATTTCTGAAATCATGCATATCTTATCACAAACAAAAAATTACCGAGCTTCCTTTAGGAAACACCTGATAGTTTCATGCTTATTTTCACTCTCTGGGCCATAGTGTATACAAAATCCCAATAAGTATCCCAATCTTGTCTGTAATTATCCATCAATGTATTTAACCATTCCAGTATATTCATATAAACTCTCGATGAAGAACTCAACATACCAGTAATATAATTATAAAAAGCAGCATACAGATAAATATAACACGAATAAAATTATGTTTCTTTCACTTAAGTAGAAACAAAAATCTTGATACCTGAAGATAAAAAGAATAAAATATAAGTAATTTATTACCCCAAAGTACAATAAAATTAAATTAAATTAAATAACAATGTGTTCTTTAATATCTTATACTATCGTAGAACTTTCTACACAAAGGTTAGAATTATACGAATGTGCAATCTCATTCAATGCCTCATTTTCTCTGTAAAGAAGAGTCAATTGATAGTTTCTTACTAGTTATTCTGATTCTCATGAGTTTTCAATGTCTTATATCAATATTTTGATAGTAATCTAGGTGAATTTACAACTTTGCATGAAACTATGATACACAATTTTCTACATAAATAGTATTTGACTTAACAACAAAGACAGAACAGCTACCTCTTCACAATGTGAAATATAGAATGTCGTATAAAATATTTTTGTTACTTCACAAATCTGCCGAAAAAAACTTTTTTTTTCCTCGGAGAACCACACAATTAAAATTGTTATCAAAGCTATTACTTAAATACAAATCAAAATATAAGAACAACTAAAATCTAGACAGAACTACTATTAGTTCAATTTGACATTCAAAGCACTATATCGTAACGAACCAATTTCATTTTTCTGTTTTCTTACGACACGGGAAAATTTGCCTGATTTGCGAATTTTAAATGAATAACATACATATACATAAAATAAAATAAATAACATTTTTTTGTAAATATAAAACCAACTTTTACCTCAGCAATATAATTAAGCATTCAAATAAATTATTTCCTATTTCTTTAAAACGACAAAATGATCATCTTCTCATCAACTAATATGACATTTCTTTAGCCAATCTAGCAAACATGGAAAAACACACCAGATTAAATAGCATTCCTTTCCAATGAAGTAAATTACCTATTTTAAATCTCTGAGTGAGAAAGCAGTAATGAAAAGCAAACAGGAAGATGTAGTCGAGAAATTACGAAAAGAGTTTAAAAGTAATTTAAGGTTCCTACAGAATGCCAAATGTGGTTTCAGGGCATTATGCAACTTTTTGGAAGGCAATAACGAGACTCCTCACGGTTTCATTTTACCTCAAAAGGAAGTTGAGCTTAACTTAGCACTTAAATGAATTAGTTGATGATAATTAGTTGGAAGAATACCACGAAGGCATTCTGAGATAACACTCTAAGAAAATAATCGTAAGTTAAGAAAGGAAAAGGGGGCCTTAAAAGTTAATCGCATACTGCGGAATCAAAATCTATTCATCTAGAGTAGAATTAATGAGGGGCCCATTGTGCGACTTTTCTTGAAAAGAAAAACTGCAAAACTGCGAAGAATCCCGTCCTCAATAGCAGTTCAATTGAGTGCTGCTAATATGCTTGATTGTTACATCGGTGACACTGAAATACAGGGCCAATTAAAATAAGCGACGTCTTTAATTATTCTGCTGTTTCTAATGAAGAACTAGAACAGATAGTTAGTTGTATGATTGTGCAAATACTGTTTGTGATCGATAGAGAATCATTTGTTTTAGGGATCGTAAGAGAAGCATTTAATGCATTCTTTTTTCCTTTATTTGGAAATTTTATGCATTTAAGGAGGGATTTTGTGAATTTGCTTGAAGGAGAATTCTAGTGAAATGTGAGAAGTATAGTTTTTCTTCCTTTAAATGCATCTTTTCATGAAACAAATAAATAGGACTATAAAGGTAATTTGCTATTTATATCATTATCGTACATATGTAAAGTGAGTTTAAATCAATAAAGTATAATAGGTTGGTCCCAATTACAAAAGATTTATGGATTTCATAATCTTGAATCTTCTGTTTTAGTTACTTTAACGATTTGACACATGAAAATTACTAAGTTTTTCAAGCAGAATAAGCATTTTTTTATTTAGTGATCCTCTCATATATGATACATTTATAATTACTCCAATAAAACACAGGAATTTTAAGTATATTTTATGTGCTTAAGCTGGATTTAATGAATTTTGTTTAATTACTACTAATTATTAATTCTGTAATACTGAGATTCACGAACTTGCCATCTGCATATACATTACCATATTTACGTATTTCCTCTATAATATTGTTTGTTACATTTCTAGAACTATGCGTTCACATAGTAATCACAACACAGTTAATCAAATTATTTAGTTATCAATACAATCAAGTTATTTTTTCTTCAATATGCAGTAACTTATTTTAAATAATCTCAATTATCAAGAATTAATTTCGCAAAAAGTTACACTCAAACCAATAAAAGCCGAAATCGCATTAAAATATTCCAGAAAAAAAAAAACAGAAATATTTTCGAAAAAATCGATTTTTGTTGGAATTTGGCCACTATTACAATAATTAATACAAAAAAAATTCTATATTTTTTAGTACTTATGATAAACAGCAATGATAAAAAACTGGAAAGGACTATAGTTAGAAATTATTACTCTTAAAAAAAAAAAATAAAATCCTTCATATGCTCACCATGAATGACTAATTTGACTAAAACTAAACGTGTAAAAAAAGTAAAACTTTGACGTGTAACTAAATTGAGAGATTTCAATTTTCTTTATACATTTGATAAGGGAATGCAGAAATGCACATTATTTGGCTCATTGCCCAGCCAAAAAATGCAAAACTTACAATATTTTTTAATAAGTCAAGTGTTTTTATAACAGATATGTAGTGTTTTGATTATTAAAAACTATTAAAGAAAAGAACAAGAAAAAGGCGCATTATCAAAAAAATAGCTGAATAGAAAAATACTCAACATCTTTTGAAATAATTGATTTTTTATTCAGCACAAAATTAAACATTGTATGCGAAATTATCTTTATATACAAAAATTCAATGGATAAAAAGGGAACCAGTTTTTAATAAAAATCTTAAACAGTTGAGTAAATTATTCAATCCCTTTTTTTTAACAGAAAATTTAATAAAAACAATAAATTTTTTCTATTACTAAAAGATAATAAATCTGTCATCACTAGTGTTGCCCATCTATGGCTATTTGAAAGTGACATATAATGCCTGTAACTAATGTATCCCCAAAGAAAACGAAGCCCTTGAATGAAACCAGATCATTTATAGAGAACTGAAGACATCTACTATGGAAGTGCCATCAATTCTGACAAACTCGATTATTTTTCGGTCCCAAAGGAATCATGTGTCACTTATTTGAGTTTGTAGGAACTTCGAAACTACCATTAGGGAAGAGGTTGTCCCCAAATGTACGCAGAGGTGGGACTCGGTGAAAGGATCATTGAGTTGAGGTCGGTTATAATAAAATATGGTGGAAATTTTGCCCAGACTATATATTTGAACGAAAGAACATAGAGTTATTGCTTGTTCACATTCTTATTGCAATATATAAGAAATAGATATTTTTCTTTCTTCATTTATTTTTTTTTTCCTCATACAACGTGATAGTTTAAATTAGTCATATTGATATCTATATAGTTAATAGTTATTTAAACTTACACCTTGAAAGTTTTAATTAATTAGCTAATAAAGAATATTGAAATCATTAAAATTTTAATCCCTCTGAAAATCTGGAAAAAATAATGATGTTTGAAATTAATCAAATCTTGCAGTGTAAAGTATTCTTTAAGGAATGATCATATATCCCTGGCTTCTTTTGATCATTTTAATAGAAATATTTATTCAAACCTGCATTGAATATTTAATATCATAAACGATAAACTTAATATTACATAATGAATAGAATAAAGTTTCAGATTTTTTTCCTGCACATCTCATGGCTGTTGCTCATTGTCGTTTACACCTGACTGAAGACGAATGGTGGAGAAATTTGCAAATGAAAACGAGTTGCAATTTCTACAATAAAATATTTTAATAGCTTCAAATAGTCATTTTTATTGAAGAAACTATCTCATTCAAAACTACTTGCGAATACATGAAGGACGATTAATTTTTATGCAATATTGTAGCATTCTGTTTTCCCCCTACACTATGATCCACTCATTACACGCCGCCATCTGGCGAGTGCTTGGAGAGACAGTCAGTTAAGCCTCTGTTATCGTTATGTGTTGACGTGTTTTTTTTGTCCACTCTCTGTTTTGTGTCTGTGTGTAACGTAACCTTATATGTTTTAATAATAAATTATTGTTACACACAGACACAAAACAGAGAGTGGACAAAAAAACACGTCAACACATAACGATAACAGAGGCTTAACTGACTGTCTCTCCAAGCACTCGCCAGATGGCGGCGTGTAATGAGTGGATCATAGTGTAGGGGGAAAACAGAGTGCTACAATATGTATTTTTCTTCTTAATTAAGTTGGTATTGGAAAGGTCCTTAAGTCTGTTTTTTTTTTTTTCATTATAAAATGTTTTTAATCAGTTTAAACCGAATGTATCCCAATATCACTTCAATAATATATTTTAAAACATTTGAAATATCTTTTTAAATTCAAGCAGTTGAAATAAAATATATATTTTCTCACAAGCAACACTTCCTTTTTTAAAAATTTTTAAACAATACATACAAACTAATTTAGATCTAAGTATCAAACAAATATCATTTAAGTTTTAAAAGAATTGAAAAAATTTCACTTTCTCTGAAAGAAGCTAAAAGATTAATGTTCCTATGTCTGTATCGTTCAAATTCAGCAGAAACTATGCTAAGCTTCGCACTTGCAAGGTTCAAGTTCATTTACTTTAAATGATCTTATTTTTTGATATAATTCAAAATATATTCTTTTTTTTAACTATATACCGATTGATTTCTCTGTATTGTATTGATTTATACAGTATTATTTTATGCTCGTATCTGAAAAGTATCCAAAAATATCATTGCACTATTTTTATGATATCATGAGAATATCAAACAGCCTTGGGATTATCATTGTGTAAGTAACAATGAATGTAATTTGAGATAAGTTGATATCTAAAGACAAAATATTCTCTAAAATCTTTTCTTGATTTCGATCTCATATAGAGTCCAATTATTTGTATGAATATGACGAGTAAACCGAAGAAACAAGCTTAATAATAATTGTAATTTTTTGTTCATAAATTTTTCCAAAAAAGTAAAAAATATGGGAACTTTACTGAAATTTCATTAACTCTTAACTAGGAGGTGTGCGGTTTGTGAGACTGTTAAGGATGGACTTTCTGTCAAACCTGCTCTATTTTAAGCTCAATCGAATAGATTGTAGCTTCCTGTTTCATGATCTTCAATATAGATGCAATTTTTCAATCGGGTTTAGCTGGTGTTTCTTTTTAAATAATTTAGTTGTTTCTTTGAGTGTGGTCTTAAAAACTGTAACTCCCTGTTAGTGACCCAGCGACAAACAAGGCTTTGCAGATAGATCTAAAACTTGGGTCTTGAAATATCATCTAATTTACTGATCTTATTATGAAGCAGTGCTCCAGAGACTTTTAAATGAGTCAGAAAGGGATTTTAGTGATAAGTATAATCGTACAGAAGATTTTTCAACAGAAGATTTCGCATTCAACTATTTCTGATATATTCACACATAAGTTTTTCTAGTGATAATGTATTTTAAAATTTTATAAAATAGATTAATATACGGAAAGAAATATATATATAATTTATAGGTTGATTTTTATACTAGTTCTTAATATGTGTGTTTAAAATACCTTCGAAAACTATGCTATGAAAGTCACACAAGTCGATAAAAAAAGGGTAAATACTACCCATTATCATTTTTTAATATCATTGCTGAATTTTACGTTATAATGTTTTATATATAACTTTATATACTGGAAAAATAAGTATGAATTAAAAAATAAAAAGCAATATGTTTTTTCAAGAATATTAATTATTGTAACATATAATTTGAGAAGAAAATGTTTGTTTCACTTTTTCATTGATAATATATTTTTAAAAAATTTAAAACATGTTTATGTATTATTAAAAAGATCTGAAAAATATTTTGGCAGATTTTCATACTAAGACATACATCAGAAAATATGATTTGAGTGTAAATTTTGGCTTCAACTCCCCAGTTAAGAGTAAAAAATGTCAGCTCATATTCATAAAATAGATAATCAGTTATCATTATCCCCTTTTTCCTATTTCTCATCTCTATATTAATTCACAATAAACACACAAACAAGTTCGAAGATATTCTTTCTTGTAACACTAAAAACCACTTAATGAAATCCACAAGTGTCCCACTCAAGATACTTGAATCTTTTTATATTCTTGCATCCCACACTTCATTATCTTCTAATATTTCTAAAAATTAATAACCAAAATAATAAAAAAAAGATCTTTCTTTACAGTAAAACAATTTATGATTCATTAGCGGTGACTTAAAATCTTCATGAAGGAGCTAATACCAACAGTAATTGGGGGCCTTCTGAAGCACCGAAGTTTACTACATAGGAGAATTGCTTCTAAACCTAGCTCCTTAGCTAATAAGATTTATAATAATCACTTTATGATGTCTTTTAGAATGTCTGCTTAGGATACTAGCTTGTAGCGGTTAAAGAATTGCAGAAGAAAGAACGTTTTCTCTCCTATGATTGATTAAGTTAGGCTTAAAGATTACAATCAGTTGTGTACACTTTCTTATGGTGAAACGTGGTTTATTTAGTAGTATTCTGTTGAAATATTTAATATCGTTGTGCTTTTGGTTATTGATTCCTTAATCGTCCATTTGTATGAGTTATTATAAGCTAGAAAGTTATATTTGATTTGTTGATTATGTTGTACATTTTGAATTTAATATTTATTTGAGTTCGTTCAAGGTAAACAGAAGTTGAAAAATGCTTTATACATTTTAAAGAAACAATTTTAAGTAAATGCATGTCGTTTGAAGAATACCGAAAGTTTCACCATTTATAACAAATTGATATATTCATACTAAAAAAGAAAAATTTTCATTGAAAGCTGAGATGAAAGTGGTTTAGATAGTTTTTCCACACTTATCCTACTTATATGTAAATATAAATACATAAATACGTTTACAAATTTTTTATAACTTCATCTTTCTGTGCAAGAACTCTTTTTAGCCCTTTCAGAAGTTTTATACTGAGCTCAAAGATTTTATGTGTTCATTTAGAATTTCCTACTTCAAGAATATTATAAACTGACATCACTGTAAAGTTATTATTTCATTAATAGATGCATTCCGGTTTTTTAAATGAAAGTTATTTATTTTAAAAATAATAATTCCATTTAATTCGGGTTGCTATAATGGAATAAAATAATTTTTATTTGTATTATTTCTATTAATTTTTTTTTAATTTTGATTAAATTAATTGCTCTGTGTGTAAAAGTGACATCATTTAGTTACAATAAAAGAAAAAGAATAATACCCTTGTGTTTGTATATGTTTTATTTTTTATAAAGATAAAGAATTTCAGGAATAGTTGCAGTGGAATTTGAAGCACTCCAAATGTGTGGAAGACAAGTCAACTAACTTCTTAAATAATTTTATATTATACTTACATTGGTAAATTTTAATCTTAAGCCAGCAATGGCAGTAAAGGCTGAATAAAATAATTCTTCCGAATTTAAAAAATATCAAATTTTGTTAATCATATAATTTAAACACATGACGCATGTCAAAATTGGAGAAATTTAAATAACATGAAATCTATTTAATTTAAAATGAATATTAAATTCTTAATGAAAAAAAAATACTAATAATAAACGTGCTCATATATTAGGTGATTGAATGCGTTTCAATAGCATCTGTTGCATCAGAGAAAAGGTTTGCTTGTACATTTTTAAAAGTCGGATTCTTTGATTTCAATAATACTCACCACCGAATTTCGTTCAGGTATTCGACCACTTCAATTTCCATCACATCAAAAATAGGATGGCAACCCTTAATTTTATGAAACAATGGATTGCGAAATTTTACTTACTGTATTGCTCTGAAATACATTGCAAAAAAAAGTTATTCTCTTCTTACTCAAAGTCAAGAACAGCTATCGGTGATTTCTAAGCAACCTCCAAAATAACAAGCAACTTTTAGAACAAGGAGTAATCAATGTAAACAAACGTAATTATTTCTTTATAACCGTCATAACATTATATTAGAAAATAGCAATTTCCTTTTTACTATTCCAACCAAACGCAACAAACAGCTTACCTTCAACCTTCAGAAAATAATATTCTAAATTAGTTGTTTCATTTTTACAATTCCTTTGAATGAATTTATATGATCTTTAATTTTGATATTTATAACACACGTAATAAACAAAAAAGTTAATTCAGTAATTTTTAATATCAAATAAAATTACCAACTATAAACTACCACAATGATTAACCATCTGACTATCAGACAAATCACAGCTTTTGAAAAAGGGAATTATAACTATGCTCTCATTAATAAATCTGCCAATTCCACAAGCCAATTAAAAACAAGGAAAGAAGCTCCAATCTGAATTGCACTCCTGTACCGGGAAGCAAATCATTTCTTTTTAATTCACGCTAGAGACTCCGACAATGAAAATTAAACAGTAAGACACCAGAAAGAAAATGTGAAAGGTGTTTAAAAGTAATTTAAGGTTACTACATAACGTCAAATGTGGCTGCAGGGCATTACGTAGCTTCTTGAGAAGCACTAACGAGACTCCTCACTGTTTCATTATACCTCAAGAGGAAGTTGAGCTTAACCTAGCACTTAAATGAATTAATGGATGATAATTAGATGGAAGAATACAACGTAAGTACACTGAGATAACACTCTAAGAAAATAGTCAGAAGTTAAGAAAGGAAAAGTGTGTCTTAAAAGCTAATCGCAAGCTGCGGCATCCAAATCTATTCATCTTGAGTAGAATTAATGAGCGGGGCCCATTATGTTGCAACCCTTGAAAAGAAAAACTGCAAGACTACGAAGAAGGCGTCCTCAAAAGCAGGTGAATTGAGTGCTGCTAATATCCTTGATTGTTACATCGGCGACACTGAAATACAGCGCCAATTAAAATAAGTGATGTATTTAATTATTCTTCGACCTCTAATGAAGAACTAGACTAGATAGTTATCTGTATGACTGCACATCCTCAGTTTGTGATCGATTTCGAATCATTTGTTTCAGAAATTTTAATAACAACCTTTAAAGAAATCTCTTAACTTTTATTTCGGGATTTTATGAGCTTAGAATAATTAATTAAATAAATTCTTTGTGTATAAAAATTCGATTGAATTGTAAGATGTTTGTTTTTTCTCTTCTATGCGTGAATTGATTTCTGTAGTGGGTTTTGAGGCAACTTCCTCTCGTAATAAGAATAAAGCTTTTGATCTAGCATCTGAAAACGCTACTAACTTATGTAATATTTCGCAAAATTGAATGCCATAATCAGTATTATTTTACACGAGAAAGGTAAAATAAATATTAACCGAATAAAGAACTGAAATATTTAAAAGTATTGTAATAAATTGGATTAATTAAATATATTTAATTCACGAAAAAAATAAATTTCTTATAGAAAAACTTAATAGTTCCGTCAACCAAACATATATTATTTTACAGTAAAAAATAGAAATTTAGACATGTTTATTTTATTTAATCTTACGAAATTAATAAAACGTGTATAAATATTATTAAATTTGAAAAGTACTTTTTAACAGGTTTTAACGCTATATTCGTTATGTTTTATAACATTCAGATTCAAAAACTATAGGCATTTATTGATATGTACTTTAGGAATTTAAGAGCTTCTTTGTAATACTCAAGTGCGAAATTATCAAAAAGTATTAAATGATTTTTATGTAAAATTTTAAATTTGTGAGAGCAAAAAAAAAAACTGAAAAAGCATTACAACTGAAATTAAACTATTATAAAATATTACTGATAATATCTAAAAATAACAAGCATAAAGTAAAAATTACGTTCTATAAAATAAGACATTCCTACTTTAAATATTCATTATAAGATTATTTTAAATGTTTCATACTACCAAATCTTTACAATTTTTTTATAAAAAACACATTGGAACGCTACTGTTTTAACAATTTTCTAAAATTTATCCTCTTTTATAAACCTTATAAAAAAATTAAATGTAAAAAAAAGTTTTAGGAAATAATTAATGCTGCTTTTAAATTATCACTTTAGAATTTATGAATTAAGTATTCAATTTTAGTTATAATTTGACACATATTTAATTAGGAGCATTCCTCAATATTCGTATTGTGAATCTAGAGAAAACCAGATAAAAGAATTTACTTTAAATAAAAGTTTTTGTGTCCCTTCAATGACATGTGTCGGAATTCCTGGCCTTGCCATCATATTTTGTAATCCTTTCGCGCATGCGCGCTGTTGACATCAGGATAAAATACCCATGATCATATAATAACAGAAGTAAGATTAGTTTAGGTTTGAGTTTAGTTGATGATGTGTATAAAAGTGGTTGTGTGTTGTATAAAGATTTCCTTCACGTAAAATGAAATGTATGTAAATATATGTATATAATTATCTGTACCTGTATCCTCGTACTGCAAACAAAAAATTAAGATGAAAATACTTGGATTAATGATTTCGATGCTTATTCGATCTAATTCTCTTGTGAGTACCTTGATTCTATCTAATTTAGAATATTTCGGAATGGCAAGATAAGAGTGAATTTTCTCTTACATTTCGATAAATTTGTAATTGGGGCCTAGAAGTCCCCAAAACTTCCATGATAAACAGAAAAAAATATATTCTAAGAAATTACATTTGATGATAAGTTAGAAATAATTTTATAAAAATTGTACATAAATTTTAGTTTATTAAATTTATTAAAGAATGTCAAAGAAAGTTTTCTTGTCACAATTTTCATTCAAATATATGAAATACACGCAGGAATTTCAGTGAAAGTGGGATAAAATATGCTTAATCTTCTCTAATCTTTTGAGAAATCATACGTTTTTAATAATTTATAAGAGGAAATATCTTTTCCAACCAAAATAATAAAATTGAATAACTTTCAAGATTTTAAATAAAACTGTCTTCCGGGCAAAATAATATCGAATGAACGTTTGTACACCGAAACTTTAAAAAAAATCTATATGACTTTTCATTATCTGTTTAGATAATACATCAGCAATATGACTAAAAAGATTATTTCCGTGTTGAATATAACCATCTGCCCTAAAGTCCCTAATTTTGGATGTATATATCCTATATATATATATCATTCAGAATGAAAAGCTTTCTAAATATGAAACTAAATACGGATTTAAAAATTTTTATTATTCAACATTAGAATTTCAAAACAAGTCTGTCTTGCATAATGCTTTTTTATTTTATTCATGTTCTTGGTTCTATATTTTGATAAAATTCAATGTAGTCTTATTGTAGTTTGGCTTACTTCAAACTTGCTGTGATCTTGCTTAAATTAGAATTTTCGATAATAATTTGTTCATTATTATTATTGTGTAATTTATTGACATAACTTTACTTGTAATTATTCTTGTCTTCAAGATCTCAATTTCTTCAGATTTTTCGGGTCTTTGTGGATCAATATTTGGACGAAAATTTGATAAACCTCATAATAATAGTTTTCTTTTCTATTCAATTCTTATATTCATTCTATTCATAAAGATTTAAATTAAGTAGAAATACGCCACTTCTGTTGAAAATGCGTAGAAAATTCGAGCTAATATTCATACAATCAGTCAGATGTTTATTTAAATATTACCTACTTAGCAATTCATAATACTACTTAAATTCACGAAAAGGTATTTCTTTTGGTCTTTTTTCCAAAAGTTTAAGCATTTCTCTTTTTAAAAATGCTAGGAAACCAAAATTATATGTGGCACCTCTCAAGACAATTGGAGCTTCCCTTATTTTCCCACCAAGTACTTCATATATTACTAACATTTAATTATCTATATATTAAGAAGATAGTTTCGTTAACAGTGAAACAATTTAAGTTTCATTGACATTGACTTGAAATTTCATCAAGATATTAACCGCGGAAATGGGTTCTTATGAAGTATCGAAATTTACTACCCAGCAGAGATGCTTTTATACCTGGCTTTTTAACTAATAAAATAATCACTTTATGAAGTCTTGTAAAATGTGTGGATTAACTTGATTAGCGTACCAGATTGAAAAGATTAAAGAAAGTTTTCTCTTTTATGATTGATTAAGTTAGATTTAAAGATGATGGCGAGTTTTATACACACTTTAAAATTTGACACCCTTTTTAGCAGTAATAGTTACTTTTGAGTGGTTCTCTATACATTTTTAATTTTAGAGTTCCAGGCTATCACTTCCTTGATCTTTATTTGTGAATTGAAAAGTAACCATTTATGGTCACTTCAAAATTAACTGTTATGGTTATAAGGAATAAATAATTTTTTATAAGCTTATAAGCTTTTTTTAATTTAATTTTTTTATTTTACTTAATTATATTTTTTTATTTATTTATTAATTTTATCATTAAATTAAATTCAAATCAAAAGTTCTATCCCATTTTAAATAAATTACTATAAGGAAATTTACGCCTTTTGATGTATGAAGATTGCATTTTTCTGTGGTCTAAGAACTCAAACCTTTTTTGTGTTTATTTATGTTTCAAAATGTCGGCGTCATGCAGTTATTACATTCTTAACAAAGGGATCCAGTGCTTTCTTTGAATTAAAGGATAAATTATTTTTCTGTAAATATTAATCCACTTAGTTTCTGTTGCTACAATGGTATATATATATCGTGTTTCTGTGTTATTTAAACTAACTCTCGTAGATTTTGGTTGAATTAATTATGTAAAAGTGATATTATTCCTTTTTATTAAAAAAATCATAATTTGGATCTATAAATGGCATAATAAATAAATGTCATTTCTACCTAATATTTTGGTCAGTTCATCTACATTAACCCATTTTATCCCAATTTATTTATTTTGTTCAAATTTGAGAATAATCATATTTTCTGAGGTATATTAAACCTAAATATACTAAATATAACAAAATGTAAAAAAAAAAAATTTTTTATATAGGAAATCTGACCCGTCCTCTAAATAGGACACTGGGATAAAGGGGATAAAATTTGCACTTACATGTCTCAGTGTTATTTTCATTAGTGAAAAGCAATTTCCGACTACAAATTTTTACAATATCCGAATAATACTTCATTATTTACATAAAATTTCAATTTTCAGTTGAATATAATACTAAACTTGGTGGAAAGGCCCAAAACAAGCCTGACAAAGTGTTTTATCACATTTCCCACAGTATGTTTTGGGTTTCCCTTTGCAATCCTCTCTTTGACAACGGCGCTGTTTCTCCCTCTTCAACAGAAAATGGCCAACACCATCCTTGCGGACGTCGTCTTCTGCACTAGAAGGCATAGAAAATATTCTGGGTCTACCTTTTGTTCTGTTCGTAGACTTTTTTAGGTACACCGTTGTTATAGCTCTTCGGAACTCCTTCAAGTTTAGGGCATCACTTTTGTTGACAGCTTTGTGCATTATCCATGCATTTACCACTGCCATGTCCAGTGTACGAATGAAAAGTGGCCAGTACCACTTTTTTCCACGTATCTTGACGGCATACAGTCCAGCCAACCAGTCGTGGTGATCCACCCCGCCCATATGTTTGTTGTACGAATTTATCAAATTAGGCATCTTCACGTTAATTTTATCTTTGTGTCCTTTTACTCGCCTTTTCACATCAAAGAATGGTTCTAAAGTGCTGAAATTTGTAGCAGTAGTGACAATACTATTGTCATTCCATCGCACCAGGAGAATCTCTGAGTTCTTGTCATATGCAAAATCACACGTGCCTCTTTCTTTCTTCCGCATGGACTTAGGTTCCTCTAAGGGGCATTCGCGGTTTATCCGATTTTCTCGTATGGTTCCTGTGGCTCGATAACCCTCTTCACCAAGACTTTTCAAAAGATCAATGCTCGTAAAAAAATTATCAAAGTATAAAGTGTAACCTGAAGGATTCCCAATGTTCTCTATTAGTTTCATCACAACACGGGTACCAAGAGGAGTATCTTTTCTTGCATGAAATTCCTTACCGCAGTACAGGGAAAAGTTGTAACAATATCCTTCGCTTCCACAGAGAGCCCATAGTTTATATCCAAAGCGTATCGGCTTACCTCGGATAAACTGTTTCAGACTATTTCTACCGTAGTACATGATAATCATTTCATCAATGCTTAGATTTGCTGAGAAGTGTCCGAACTTCATAAAATTATTATTGAGCATGGCAAACAAAGGTTTTACCTTGAACGATCGGTCCTCGGGATGCTGACTTACGGTACTATTATCCACAAAGTGTAAATAAGATTTCAACTTTTGGAAACGGTTTCGTGACATTGCATTTTTCACCAGGGTAATTCCAAGGTCTTCAGCATCTGACCAGTAGTCACGTTCACAGGTATTTGAATGATAACCAGTTAGAAGCAAAATTCCTAAAAAAACACGTATTTCGTCAGCACTGGTCAAGAAATCATGTTCGTTTTTTGCATCTGTTGCATATCGCACAGTTTCTTTTACTATGTGATCGTAAACTTCGTTAGAATAAAACTGCTCAAAAAGTTCCACTGGAGATTTTTCTTTCAATGTAGTTTCCATGTGCTTGAGCAAGTCATTTGCAGTTGAATCAACCTGTGTTTTCCATTTTGAATATTGTGGTGATTTCGTCTTTATCCAAGATGACTGATACTTTTCAGCTTTTCGTCTGTGCTTTGTTGTCGAAACACCAGCGTTTGTGGACGCTTCAGTCTCAATACTATCTCCAACTCTGACTTCCAGAGTCCCAGGAACGTCATTTACAACAATCTCACCAGTATTTACTTCCGTGTCGTCCCCTTCATCTTCGTCAGTTAGTTCACTGGCATCTGGTGGTAACACAGCAATTTCAACATCGCTCTCATCTGAATCTAAACTATTTAATAGTTCCAGTGCTTCCTCTAACTTCAAAAACCTTTGCACAGACATCACTCTTTAGGGGCAGAAACGTAGGGAGGATTTTTTTTTCTAAACTTCTAGTTACAAATTTAGAAATATCTCATCATTTATATGCTTATCGTCCCACTGTCCTTTTTGGAGGACAGTTAAAAACTAACGCGCTACAACTTACCTAATAACAATAAAGCTTTAACCAACCAGCAGGATTATAAACGAAGACTGCTCTCACATAAAAACTGACCAGCCAAGTGTTTAAAACAAACTGAAAGGGAATTCTGCAATCGCAAAGAACAGATACATATGACGCTCATTAATGTCAGGAAAAAACAAAGTTAACAGATGAAGGCGACGGACGGGCGAGACAGAACTCATGCTAACAGAAGCTTAGACATAACTTTACATGTTCCAGCTGATAAAATATTCGCAACAAACAACTACTAATTTCTACATGCTATTTTTCAGCTGTCCTCCGGATAGGACAGTGGGATAAAATGGGTTAAAAGAGGATTGGTCTCCAAGTTTGAATAAAATGACAGTCGATGATAAGTTCTCAACGTATAAATCAAATTAAAATTGATTTCAAAATCATCTTTTCAATTTTTTTTTACTTTTGTTTTAAATTTCATTTAAATTTAGTGTTTGAAATTTAATTTGGTTTTCAATTTCATGGTTGTAAACTTAAATTTCCAAATTTAAAAAATCAGCACTTTGCTCGTAATATATAAACACTGGCGCAATAATATAAAAGGTTTTTCTTTTAAAGCTTATATAGTTTTATTTTCATATAGTTTTTCAAAGTTTTAGAAATGTGTTTATCGTCATGGTCTTGGCCGAATGACATCACCACTACCATAAAACTATGGCCACGCGCACTAATACTTTACTCTACTAATAATACTAATAATACTAATACTAATACGCACTAATACTCTTCTAGAGAGCGCAGTTTTTGTATACATTTATTATATAGGATGTCTCAAAAACCTTGAACACGGCTTTTATTAGTTTTGTTGATCATAGATATATATTGTAAATTGCAATGTTGCTTAAAAAATTACAAAATGTTATGAAATCGATTAAAATTTTCAGTAAATTAAACTTTTTAAAAAATTAAATTTTTAAACGGACCCTGTATAAAATATAGCCTTTAATAAGGTCATGTACAAAATATCAGCATTTAATCGCAAAAAGTTTCAAAGATAAGAAACAACATGAATGCTGAATTAAACCACTTGTCGATGCCTGGATATGAGTTCGCAAAGAAGAAAAACCATGTCGGATGTTCGCGTTTTAGGGGTGACACACAAATTTAAAAAAAAGTAATGATTTAATAAATAAATAGTATTTTTGCTATTTATTGGTTCAAAAGTATTAAAAATATGTAGAAATAAAACTTAAAGTAAATATTACATAAGTGTTTTACAAGTTCATTGACTTACCTATTTTTAAATTATTTTTTGTAAAAAAATTTTAAAGTATTTTTCTGGAAGCACTTATAGATATTAAAATTCGAAAACTCAGCCTTCAATTAGTATGAAGTTATTTAAAAATACTTATTCATTCTTATCAGTATAAACAAATGTTTTTTATAATTATTTTAACCAATGTCACATATTTCCCTTTACTTTTAAAATATCAGAGGTAAAAATATAGCATCTGTTTTGAAGTTTATCTGATTCGAGTAAAGAACTCCTACTTATTCATGTAAATTTAAGGGCTCTCACCATGTCAAATTCAGTGAGCTCTTTATGAGCAAAGTTTGTGTTATCAAGTTTCACCAAAGAAATATCTATATTTCTTGTCAGTAAGATTCAAGAATTCGTTCTTTTTTCTTATTCTACTGAAGTTCAATTCATAGATTAACATCACATTTTTTATATGTCTGACGAGTATATGAAGTTTCAGAATCCTGCGAATAATAAAGCAAAAAATCGGCTCTGAGTTCATGAATGCTCGTATAGTGTCAAAGTATAACGTCTAAAATGTCAAATTTGATGATTAATTCACTCTCAAAAATAAGCAACCAAAATTATTTGTTGGATACTAATAAATATATTTCATTTTATTTCATCCTATTTTAAGCATCATCACCCATTAATATATACAGTTTGTCTCAAAAGTCTTGACAACGTCTTTTATTCGTTAAATATTGATCATAGACATATACTGTAAAATTACAAAGTTGGGTAAAAAAAGGTGCAGAATGGTATGAAATCAAATAAAATTTTCAGGGGATTAAGCTTTAAAAAATACAATATTTAAATTTCTATCCATAACCCATTGTAAAAACATTCCTTAACAGTTAAATATATCCTGGCCTCTAACAAAGTCATGTACAAAAAATTAGAATGTCATACTCAAAAGTATGAAACTACATAAATGTTGATTAAGACTCCTTTTCGATGTCGGGATATGAGTTCTCAAGGAGAAAGCATCATTTCGGATGTTTGTGTCTTAGGGGTAATACAAAAATTAATAAAGAAATTAATGATTGAATAAATAAATAATAATTTTGCTATGGATTGGTACAAAAGTATTAAAAATTTGTAGAAATAATAACTTAAGGGAAATATCACATACTATTTTTTACAAGTTCATTGACTGAGCTATTTTTAAGTTATATTCTGTAATTCATGATGAAAAATTTTAAAGTATTTTTTAGGAATCAGATAAAGATTTTAAAATTTGTATTTGAAACTAAAAATTTGAAGCATATTTTATTTCCTTATGATGCATTCCTAGGACACTTTATCTGCACTGAAGCTGTAAACACTTGCATTTTAATTTGTGATTGACCTTTCACCAACTTTGTTTTAACAATCAACATATATTTGAGAATTTTTATGATAAAATTCTGAAATTTTGTACATGACCTTATTAAAAGATTGGGCAAATTGTACTCATAGGTAATTATTTTGTACGAGGCTTTATAAAACATTATTTTTTTTTTAAAAGTTTAATTGCCTGAAATTTTAATCGACACAACGTTCTTCTTCTTCTGCGTTCGGCTTTTATTCTTGAACACTGTTTAAAGAATAAAAGCCGGGGTTAAGGTTTTTGAGACATCCTGTTTATGTTTCTGTGACGAATAAAAACTGGAAAATCTCAGTATTCTCCAGTGAATTTCAATACGTCGATAAAGGGCTCAATCTTTTGCTATACCTTTTGTACGTTTAAATTATCGACGCTTTTTACAGTGAAATAATGATAAGTTCCAATTCAAATAGAAAAGGAATGATGACGAGAACAGAGAAATGAAAGGTAAAACTGAAAATACTTTTGAAGAAAATTTAACCAATCATCATTCTGAAAATTGAATCTAAAGAAAGATACTGAAGAAGAGCTAAAATCTACCAAGTATCATATCAAGTCTTGATTGACAATTCTGAAAGTCATTGTGAAAGAAAATTATCGTCAGGGAACTCAAATCTAACAAATATAACAAAAGTTTCTGTTTATTTTGTATTCTTATTTAAATTGTAAATTCCGTTTTAGGCTCTACAGATGAATTGCATGCACATTTTTGTAGTCTTTTTCACATTTCACGTGCCGTATAATAATATTTAAAAGGCTGGCGTTCTATTTTAAGATAAAAAATATTTTTATTTAGCATTCTCAACACTAGGAAGGAGCTGTGCTAGATAAACGAAATTTGATAGGCGTGTTTATACATCTGAAAGATGACATCGATTCAAATTTCGAGCTACTCGTGTAAGTGTGGCGCTAGTAGCGACACACTATGAACATGCAAATGAGGTTTGCATTAAATAAGCGATGTAAGGCTCGTGATCGTTATTTACAGTTGAGATTTGACGTAGTGGGTTAATGTTAGTCAAGGATGCCTCTGAGAAGACGAAGAAGCCATTATCAACAGCTCACTGAGTTTGAACGAGGTCGTGCTTTTAGGCTATGAGAAGGTGGGTTTTCTTTCCGCGATATTGCTGAAAGACTTGGCAGGAATGTATCCACTGTGCATGAGTATTGGCGGCAGTGGTCAAGGGAAGGTACTGCCTCAAGAAAACCAGGTTCCGGGCTGCCACGTGGTACTACTGAGTGGGAAGACCGTCGTATTCGGCGTATGCCTGAAGTTCGAGCTGCAGTTGGCACCACAGTGACTCAATGAGCTGTTACAAATCGGTTACTTCAAGGACAGCTCCGAACCAGACGCCCTGAATAGTGCCTTCCACTGACTCCAAACCACTGCCGTTTGCGACGTGAGTGGTGTCAAGCTAGAGCTCATTGGAGAACGGAGTGGAGATATGTTGTGTTTTCTGATGAAAGCCTTGGTCGAAGTGATAGCCGTTTGTTTGTTAGAAGGAGGCCAGGTGAACGCCTGCTAGTGACCTGTCTGCGGCCTAGACACACAGGGCCTACTCCGTCAGTTATGGTTTAGCGAGCAATTTCGTATGACAGCAGGAGCACTCTCGTGGTTATCCCACGCACCCTGACTGCAAATTTGTATGTCAGTCTAGTGATACAACCTGTTGTGCTGCCATTCATGAACAGCATTCAAGGGGGTGTTTACCAACAGGATAATGCTCGCCCTCATACCACTGTTGTAACCCAACATACTCTACAGAGTGTCGACATTTTGCCTTGGCCTGCTAGATCACCAGATCTTTCTCCAATTGAGCACGTATGGGACATCATTGGACGACAACTCCAGCGTCATCCACAACTAGCATTAACCGTCCCTGCATTGACCGCCCAAGTGCAAAAAACATGGAACTCCATCCCACAAACTGATATCCGACACCTGTGCGACACAATGCATGCACGTTTGCATGCTTGCATTCAAAATTATATATATATATATATATATATATATATATAAGAGACTTCAAAGATATAAATTAACTTTGCTGTGAATTGATATAACAATAAATATCAATTCACAGTAAAATTAATTTAAAATATTTCGTCGATAATTGGCAGAAGTTTCTTTTTTCTCACCATATAATCAAATTGACTTTTAAATCTTAAGTAATTCATTTGCTCGACATTGGTGAATATTAAGTGGGAAATAAATTTTTAAAAATAAGAAAAATATTATACACCCCAAAAAGTGGAATAATACACACCAAAATGATAAAAATGTTAACCCATTAGCTCATACCCACAGTGATTAATATTCATTAACTCAATTAATTACCTTTTGATTCTGAAATACGTCAAAGTCATACGTTGAAAAAAAGAAAACACATGATTATGTAATTTATGGAAATGTTACAGCAAGTTAATCCTAAATAGACAGACAAAAATATGCACTCCTTGTACAAACTTCAGAGCATGTTGAAAATAGGTTCTTTTTTTAGTTAGAATGCTGAAAATTCAGTAATTTTTCAAACGAATCTATATGCATCTTTATTATAGAAAAATTTATGTGTGAGAAAATTAGTTAAGCCATTTTCATCTAAGAACTTCGCGATAAATTTTTTTTCTGTTATATGGATTACTTAATTTGATTTATATTATGCTGATTATAAAAGAAAAGCTATTACTGAATGCTGATTATTTAAAAGAAATATATTTAATTAAAATCATTTATTTAAAAAGCAATCAACTATTCGCAGTTTGAATTTACTTTAGAGACAAAAATGACAAAATGTAAAATTTGGACCATAACACAACTAATTAAAAGATCAAACTCACAAGCAACTAGTTACATATTGTAACAATAACAATAAATTTCCCAGCCGTATCAAACGAAAACTTTTCAGTTCATAAAAATAAACGATTAAGTAAGCTTTAAACCTTAGACCAATAAAAAGGCCTTCATATCGGAGAAACTAAATGAAACAACGCGTCAACTTAAAACGGCCCACAAAAGACGTCAAAACCTTAAGCCTAACTTAATCAATCATAAAAGAGAAAACTTACTTTCTTTCGCTGTTCTTTAATCCATACAAGCCGGCACTCTAATCAACTCAGTCCACATCTTTTGTAAGATCAGCGAAAATGATTATAATGAATCTTATTAGAGAGCGGTGGGATTAAAAACATTTCGCTCAGGTAGTAAAATCCGAAGCTTCAGAAGGCCCCAATTACCGCTGCTATTAACGCCTTAATGAAGATTTCAAGTCACCGCTAATGAATCGTAATTTGTTTTACTGTAAAGGAAGCTCCCTTCTGACTATTTAGGTTATTAATTTTGGCAATATGAGAAGGAAATGAAGAATCTGATGCGAGAATAAAGGAAGTTTCAGGTGACTCAGGTATTGCATGTGTAGTTTTCGCTGCTTGGTGTTTTATTTTAAAGGAAGAAACCCCTTATCAAGTCTCTCCAGATAACCCAGAGGGGTCTCCCCAAAATATTCTAATAAATTTTCTAAAAATTTTGTTTTTCCAGAGAAGTATAATATCAGGTATAATAGTTCCAGAATGTTAACCTCTTGCGTGAATTTAGCATGTTAATTGAATTTATTGAATGGTCGTTCACTATTATTTCCTGGAATACATTTAATAGTAGTCAAAAACTGGATTTATATTTAGCACCTATATTTAACCATTATTAAAATCAAAATTTCAAATCCATTCGACAAACTTCCAGAATTTTATGATGAAAACACACAAAGATATGTTAAACCAAAGTTGGTGAAGGGTCAATCACAAATTAAAATGCAAATGTTTACAGTTTCAGTGCATATGACGTGACGCTGGAATTAACCATAGGAAATTAAAATATGCTTTATAACTTTGGTTTAAAAAAAAAATTAAATACATGCTTCCCGAAAAATACTTTTAAATTTCATATGAGGAATTACAAAATATAGTTTAAACATAGCACATTCAATTAACTTGTATAAATACTTATGTAATCTTTCCTTACAATTATTATTTCAACAAATTCTTAATGCCTTTGAATCAATAAATAGCAAAATTATTATTTATTTATTCAATCATTACTTTCTTTCTTAATTTGTGAACGATCCCTAAATCAGGAACATCCGACTTGATTTGTCATCTTTGCGAACTCATATCCAGTTAACAACATGTGATTTAAGTCAACATTTATGTAGTTTCACATCTTTGAGACTTTTTGTAATCAAATGCTGATTTTTTTTAATGGCCTTATAAAATGGTTGGACACATTTTTCTCACTGGGAATATTTTTAAGCCTGGCCCGTATAAGAATTTCAATTTTTTAAATTTAATCTCATTGAAAAATTTAATCGTTTTCATAACATTCTGCACCTTTTTTTACGCAACTATGTAATTTACAGTATAAACACGTGATAAATATTTAAGGAATGAAATTCGCGGTCAGAGTTTCTGAAACACCATAAAACACATGAATGTACGTTCTTTGTCTATTTCACATTTTCTCCGAAGCAAGTGGGCTGATTTCAGTCAAATTTTGCACAATTTTCTTTAGAGTAAAAAAAAAAATGTGAAATTTGGAAGCCCCCAAAAATATCAGTTAATTATAGATTACCTAAATTATTATCGTTTTCTGTTGTAATTATTTGCAGCAAATAACCCTATAAGAAATAGTTTTATACCCTTTCGAAATTCAGAAATTTACCATCTCAATGAATTTCATTCTATTTTTACATTGTAAATCTTTCAAAAAAATTTAGTACATTAAATTTATTACTAATTTGAATATTTGAATTATTATTGTTTTCTGTTGTAACTATATGCAACGATTAATCCTACAAAAAATATTTTAATACCTTTTCAAAATTCAGAAGTTTCATTTTGATGAATTCAATCTCATATTTACATCATAAATCTTTCAAAAAGGTTTATGTTAAAATTATTGTTAATTTGAATTAAGTTAAAATTATATTTTAAATTTCAGTTTTGTTTTTTTGTATTTGTTTCAAGGTAAAGATTTCCTTATGTTTGAAAAGAGGTTCAATAAAAGTAAAGCCCTTGTTAGTAAAAGCTATCGTTTGCGCTTATGAAAAATTAACGAATATTTCACAATTTTCTCCGGCAAATTATTCTGAATCAAGTTTACTTTATTATAATTTTAAAATATTTTCCTTTTTGACGATACCAATTTTATTTTTATTTAATTTGCCTTTTAATTGCTATTTATTCTTTAGAAAAATCAACCCAGCTGATTTTGAAATAAAGACACACTCTTTTGTTGAACAACATTAATAATTTCAACAACTCTACTTTCATTTTTAAAAGTTATGTCTCATTTAAATGCATATCTTTTGGCATCGGCTTTCAATGACATTGAAGTAGTGACTTAATTTGCATTTAAAGTTAAAAAAAATGGTGAATTTTTGACATGTTAATAAAAAAAATTTCGCTTACAAATGAAACAGATTTTAATGACAGCAGCGGTTTCAACCTATTAAAATTAAAATGTCACTTGTATTTTTATAATAACTTCAGAGAAAATTATCTCTAAAAATGCAATTTTACGGCATCTTACTTTTTCAATTCTGCATAATTATTTCATTCGATATTAATTATTTTAAAAAATTGATGCTAATGAATAAGAAATAATTAAATTTATAAGCATTCTTCTTCGACAATACGTTTGTTTGCAACATTAAAACTCTGATTGATCTAACAATATTTTTTTAATCTCTCTACTATATTAATATATATTTGTTGGCAATATTATTTGTTCTTTTAAAGTGGCGATTTAAGGATGACCAAAAGAAAACTTACTTGAACATCGTAACTTTTCGGTGATATAAATTTCAATTCTGCGTAAGTATTTCAGTCGTTATAAATTTCTTTATAAATTTCAGAATAAACGATTAAAAATATTTAAATTTTATGCATTTTTGTGGCAATACAATTGTTTACAACTCAATACCCTAAAAATCCTTTTTTTTCTTTCATATTCACATGAATACACTGGCAATATTTTTTTGTTTGTTTTTCTTAAACTAGTAATTTAACGATTGCCAAAAGAAAACATGAATGCTTTAACAAATCTTACAAAACTAATCTTCCGTGAAAAAATAAAATATTATTTTATTGAAGAAAAGCAAGAATACATGGAATAACTGTTGTCAGAACATATGAGTGAATTCTAAGAGAAAATTCTAGAAACAGATAACTATTTGTATCACGAAAAATACTGTTTCTGTTGTTTTCAAGTTTTTTTAATGAAAAAAAAAATTATTTAATTAACTATCGTTCAGAATATTTTTGAGCTGTTTTTGTTCTCTTGAATAAAATTTGCAAAACTAAATTAATAATTTTATGAATAAAATAAAATTTTAGGGGATTTTAAAATCATCTGATTCAACGATATTGCTGACATTTTAATTTGTGTCGCTATTCTAATTTTAATTCAAAACATTTCAGATACTAAATCCATTTTATTTTATTAGAACTATCAAATGACCTCATTACAGAAGATAAAAGTATTGTAACAGTTTGTAGAAAAAAAAATGTACATTAAGAAAATTACACTGAAAGTATTTTAATCTTATGCAAAGCTGAGTCCAGTATTTTAAAATCAACTCGTTCCGAAATTGCAGTATCTTATATAAGTTACTCATTAATATTATTTTGCAAAGAAATGATGTTTTTATAATAAATTATTCACAATTCGGGTATTTTTAAAGAAACTCTTTTTACTATGCATTCGTTGAAATCCCTAAATGCACTTTATTTCCCTGAAAGAGAAATTTTGTCACGAAAAGAATTCTTCATCGCCTTTTTTATGAACCAAATTTAAAAATTGTCCAGAAAACTTATATGGGAAAATGCAATTTAGCATCTCATTGCCATACTTATAATATATTTATTTCTAATTACTAGAGTACTAATGAAAAGATGTATCGTTTTTTACTTAAAGCATTTTCTTTTAACTAAATTAATCTAGCATTCGTAGAAAGAATATTATATACGAAAAGATTTTATTTCAGTGTATGCAAAATAAAAATTTAGTAAAATAGAACATCTAGTAATTCTTAAAGTGACAATTTTAAAATTGCATTACATTATTTTTAGTGTTATTGTTTTTATACCTTTTTTATTATTTTTTCACTGGTATATTTAAAATGGGAGAAACATTCCAATTGCACTTAACACTCAAATGCTGTTTCGTACTAGAAAAAAATGAAAAACGTTCGTCTTGAACAAAAAAAAAATAATCTTATGCGGAATTTATATTTCGAATTCGGTGAATATAATTTTTTTCTCTATGCTTAAGAAATATTACTAAATTTTATTTCTTTTTATTGTTGAAAGATTACAGATATAGTGAAATGTTAGCATTTTGTTTATGGCGCTATTTGAAACTTTATATAGAAAATCATTTAATATTTATATGATTTTGATAATTTCGCATTTGGAAATTACAATGATGAGTTAAATTTCTGAAAAATTTATCATTTAATCTTTAACTTGCTCTTTACTCTATATTAGGAGTTGATTTTTTTAAACTAAAATGTATCAAATTTATTAGTATATTATTAGATTTTTTAAATTTCACACATTTTTTAATCAATAAATCCATTACACATTTGGCTATTTTTTTTGCTATAAAAGAATATAAGTGTAGGATTTAATTACTGTTTTTGTAAGACATTTGCTTATTTTATATCATTACATTTTTAAAACACAAGTGAAATTCTCTTATAATAGGTAATATCTAAAAAAATATGTAAAACATTTAAATTTTTAAATTTTATTTTATAATTATTGAATTTTAAAACAATATTTTTAAGCATGTCAGTGTTTTGTTTATATTACATCCTACTCTTATTCATGTAAAACAATATAAATTTAGATATTCAGTTTTCACATATTGTTTACGCATTTCAGTGATTTTAGATAACAAATTCATATGGTATATTTCTATTAGGAGAAAAATTCTCCTAAGTTTAGAACACATTATATAGGCTGTATTTTCCCTCAAATAGCAAACAAAACAATAAGCACGCCTGCAATCTCTTCTCAGACGTCTACAGAAAATTTAAATCTAATAACTTAAACGAATTTTGGAACATTGTGGTTAGATAACAGTTTTATTCTTTCACATCTGTGGGTAAATAATGTTTATTTTATTTCTGGCCTTAAAAGTAGAACTCTTAGTCTTAGTCTCTTATATATAAAGACAACGAAAAGTTTTGAGACAAAGAATACTAATGAAATGACTATCCTATATTTTCTAATTTTACCAACTATGCAAAATATATTGTTAGGGATTCGCTCGTAGTGAGTATACGATGTGGAAACACAATCAGCAGGCCTCAATAGCTCAATATGACATTTATTTAAATAATAAGAACACTAGCACGCGATTGAACAGAGAGCAAATATACACAGCCTAGAAGAACACAGGACACCACACAACAACACACTACAGTAAAAGGGAGCCCATAAATAGTAATCGACCACAAAGTGACCAGACAGAATCCATCAGGAGAGGGAATCCTCGGAGCTTCACACAACGATTTCTCCAAATGTCTGAACTTCCCACTGTCCCTCGCTTTAACTGTATCATTCATTGCCACACGACAAGACGCTGCTTCCACTGTAGACAACAGGACTCGGCACACAGCAGTTCAACATTCGCTTAAACTCTACACAACGTAGGCACTCCACCGTTGCTTAGCTATCCTTTTGAAGACAAGTTACTTGTCAACGACACCGACTAGGCTTCAATTTATCCTGCAGCTTGAGACTGCTGAACTTTTATAGCTCATGGGAAGTTATTCCTCAGTTCCTATTGAATTGTTCGTTAAAATTCTCGAAGTTTCCAGCTTTATCTATTTTATAATTTATATTGGGTTGTTCGGAAAGTCATTTCGTTTTTTTTTTTTTTTTTTTTTTGTCAAAATGAAAAGAAATTTTCGTTTAATGAATAAATTATTTATTAAATTATAAAATTGCC
>JAPMOQ010065688.1:250228-274134 GCA_026543055.1 Argiope trifasciata | reverse complement strand
ACTCAAGCCTTGCTATATCAGCTCTTAAAACATAAAATGATTTTGCGATTTAAGTATGAAATTGGGTGCGAAAAATACAATTAAATCCTCTGTCGGGAAAAAACGAAATTACTTTCCGAACAACCTAATAAATGGTTCGGCACCCGAGCAGCATCCAATGCAGACAATTGTAAATCGGTCTTTTTCTTGGTAGAACTAAACCTTGCATTACAGGTTTGTAACACTATATTAGGATTTCTGATGTGAAATGACTCACTTTGCTATCCGTATTTTTCAATGTTATATAGATCATTGTCTTATTGGAAATAAAGAATCTAAACTTTTTGTGCCATTTATTTTTCAATGCTGCCTTGAAACAGGAAATACAATTCAAAGGAAAAAGTTAGATATAATTCGAAAAGGTTTAGGAATATTTCTTTGATTTTTATTTTACTATACTTTATGAGGACTATAAAGGATAGAACACTTATATAAGGAATTGCGATACATTAAATTAGTTAACAGGCATTAAATTAGTTTATGACTTCCCCAAATAATATATCCTCGAATAAGATTTGCATTCAATAAGACGCTTTGACTGGAACGCTTATTTACAGTAAAATAAAAGGAAATCCATACATAAATTTCTCTATTCATTTGAAAAGGAAACTATATAAAAAAGGATATAATAAAACATCACAACATTCTTAAAATATATTTTTTTAAATTTTCAAGTGAGTCATGGTTTTCGATTTTATTGCATGATAAAAGCCTGACGTAATCGCTAAAACCTTTTTCACCATATATTTTGGAGAATTTTTGTATATTAGAAATCAGCTATTAGTCGAGAAAGCGATTTGTAGTCATGATTTTCTGTTTGTGGAGGCAATATGTCAGAAATATAAGTTTAAGGACTGAAATTTTATATTCTTAGTATGCATCAAAAATGTTGATTTATCTCATTTTTGAAGAAAATGGTCTGTAACATTGAATCGATCTCTCCTTTATTTGCATTAAAATACAATAACATAAACACACTCTTTGTGCGCATAGCAATATGATTTTGTACACTATTTTAATTATATTCTGGTAAGAAGTGTAGACTTTTGGAATTATTTTTTTTTAATTTTCTGTGTGTCTCTTAAATACGTTAATTGCATTTCATACATTGCATTTAGAAAGGTTTCCTTCAACGTTTTACCAAACTCATGCGTCTTTGATTTCTTTAAATAAATCATTATATGTAGATGAAAATATAAATCTAAACACTGTGGAGTTTACAAAATGAATGCATAGATTTTGAAGGGTAATGAAAGTTTTTAAGTCAATTGAAACTGCAGGAAAATATTTCTGACTGGGATTAATTAGAAATTAACAGCTTGAAAATAAGACAATAAAGTACCTACATGATATATCTTACAAAGAATCACATAAATTTTATACTTCAAACTACTATTAATTCAGAATAGTGATAAAAATCATTCAAGGTTGGTATATTAAATGGAATATCCAATATTGTCTTATAAAAATTAATTTAATTATAAATGAAAAAATAGAATACGATTTTCAAACTAAAAATTATTCATTACAACAGTTTAAATAAAATATTTTATGGCTATACTATTACCAAATAATGTTCATATCAAAAGATTACCATTGTAAAATTATCAGAAATAGTGAACCTTCGATTGGTTCACTTTATATAAAAAATAAATATTTTATATAAGACAGTAGCTTACATAAAATTTGTTATTATCAGGGAAATAATATAATTGAATATCAAATACATATTTCCAAGAACCCGCCACAGAAATTAATAAATTTTTAAGACTGAAAGCTCAAACTCCATATAGTTTGACAGAATATTTTTCCAAAACAAAATTCATTCTCCTCAGCTCATAAAATCATCAAATAAATGATAAGAGATTGATTTAAACGCAGTTATTAAGATTTCTCAAACAAATGATTCAAAACTGATCATAAACTGTGGATGTGCAATCATAGAGATAACTATCAGTTCAAGTCCATCAAGAGAAAGAGTCGAATAATGAAACACATCACTTATTTTAATTGGCCCTGTATTTTAGAGTCACCGATGTAACAATTAAGGATACTAGCATCACCTGGTATTGAAGACACTTTCTTCGTAGTCTTGCAGTTTTTCTTTTCAAGACTTGCCACATAATGGGCCCAGCTCATTAATTCTACTCAAGATGAATAGATTTGGATGCCGCAGCTTGCGATTAACTTTTAAGACACACTTTTCCTTTCTTAACTTCCGACTATTTTCTTAGAGTGTTATCTCAGAGTACCTTTGTGGTGTTCTTCCGTCTAATTATCATCCATTAATTCATTTAAGTGCTAGGTTAAGCTTAACTTCCTCTTGAGATAGAATGGAACAGTGAGGAGTCTCGTTATTGCTTCTCAAGAAGCTACGTAATGCCCTGCAGCCACATTTGACGTTATGTACTAGCCTTAAATTACTTTTAAACTCCTTTCGCATTTTCTCCTCGGCGTCTTACTGTTTAATTTTCATTGTCGGAATCTCTACCTGGGAACTAAAAAGGAATAATTTACTTTCCGGTACATGAGTGCAATTCAGACTGGAGCTTCTTTCCTTGTTTTTAAATCGCTTGTAGAATTGGCAGATTTATAAGGATGGCCATAATGCTGTTGATATTTTTTAAAGCTATGATTTGTCTAATTATCATTTGGTTATTATATTTCTTAGGAATTTATTGAAAATAAGTTATTAGTTTTCTTTGATAATACTATAAAATAATTTTCTTTTCTCTTATATCTTTATTGTCAATAATACTAAGGAAAGGAAGGAAATAGCTTTTTTTATGATAAAATGAATGTTGAAGAATATCACCTTGTTTTGTTTGATTTAAACTAAATCTGTTTGTCTCAAAAGTTATTTACTGTTTTACATGTAATTTCAATACCGTTTATTTGAGAATTTCAGTAAGAAGAGAACAAGAACTTCAACTGAATTGAAGAAAAAAAATTATTCAATGCGTTAGCGTATATCGCAGTTCTCTTCTCGTTAAAAACTGAGCATAATAAGAGAGGTATTTACCACCAATTCCAAAAGGAACTAAATTTCGTTTTAGACACAGTAAAAATACTGTAAATAAAGCAATAAAAGCACATACATCTCTAATACTAAACTTATAATACATGCCTAATAAATCATTCAATAACTGATTCAATAAGGAATCAATTATCCATTTTGAGAATGGTAATTTTAGTGAAATATTATATAATATTGATATAAAATATACTTGTGAATATCAGTTCAATATTTGTTGTTGCTTTTGTATTTTGTTTGTATCCAGTTTCTACATAGAGACACATTTTGGTCTTGTATGTTATTTTTCTTCTCTGCAACTATTTAAGATATTCTAAACTCTTGGGTGAAATGTATAGGAATAGGATGATATAGAAATAAATGCTTTTTAGTTTAATAGATCCTAAGAAGATCTAACACTTTTTGAAAAACATGGAATCATTTGCCAACAAAATGTTAACAAAATTCTTTTGACGAATCTCTCAGTAAACCACCAGAGGTTCCCTACAAGTTGTAGCAATTTTTCGTAAATTTGAGAGTTCTTAACACTTTCATAAATTTCCAATCGATGCATGATCATTGAGAATGAATGCAGTACAAATATAATTTAATCATTTGATATATGTTTTAATCAATATAAATCAGGACATGAACTTCTTATTTTCACATTTATGATCATTATCTCTGAAGGTAAATTAATCCTGTAGTTTCTAATATATATATATATATATTGTTTGTTTTACTTTAGGTAAAATAAATTATTCTACTCTTGGCTACTAAATTATTTATTTGCCTTCAAACCATTCTTGCACATGAACTATATTCAAGCATCTGGTGCAATAGATGCAAATTAAAATTTACCAAATATTTGTATTTGAAATTAATAAGATTCTCTTTTTAAAATTGAAAGTGGTGGCAAAATAATTTAGTCAGACAAAAATTTATACAGCACCTAATTATTTTCCTCATTTTAATATTAATTTTAAAATAAAAAATGCGGTAGGAAATCTAAATATCTCGGTGCCAAGTGTGAAACTGAAAATAAAATTAAAATGATAACTTGAGCTTCAAGCCACAAAATATCAACACTCAAAAAAATTCAAAAATTTTAAAAAATATAAAATAATAGGAAATTTGTCATAAATTTTGTGGTTCATAAATTTTCTTTAGCATTTTTTATATTATTTTATCATTTTTATCATATCATATTTATCATTTTTTATCTAGTGACATCCATCTTGAATATTATAAAAAATAGTTATTTTGTTTTTTTATCTGAAATCCTCCATCTATCACCATAAATGTAAAACGTTAATAAATTTAAAAAATGAAAATTTTGTTAAGAATCTCTTTTTTATAGAGATAAAATTGCTATTTTTGAAATAAATGGAACCTTTTCATAAATATCTTGTTGCTTTTTTGACATTGAAAATCTGTTGAAATAAAAAATACTCTTTCTTAACCCATTCATTTCATAAATTTTCATGTTTGTTGACTAAGTATTAGTTTTTCGGCTTTTTCCTTTACTTTCCCGCATATTCGCAACATGTTATTTCATTTTATATTTCTGCCTTAACATAAACGTATCTTTTTCCATTTTTATTGAAGCACACTTTATTCTTTAAAAGTATATTGTTAAAATATTCTGTGGAAGCATAACATCATTTTTATATTAATAATGAAAAAATGAATCCTATATATGGCTCCATTTATCCTTAAAAACTTTCAGTATAAGATGTTCATAATTCTAAAAAATATGAGGTCCAGTCTATCACATTTGCTGATGTGATGAAGTATTACCATATTTATATACATCTAAGAGATACATTTCTGATTTATTTCATTCTGTCATATTCAAAAAATATCATTTTTTAAATGGCTCTAAAGCAATTATTCATTGAAAAATTTTGTAAAAGCTGTAAGAATCGAAAAATGGGTTTCGTCGTTGGATTAGCCGTCTGGGTCATAGAAGAAAATTAGATAGATTATTTATTGATTTAATTTTGGATTTGTTGCTAATTATTTCTTTCGAGTCGTCGTCTTTTATTGATTGATTTGAAAAGCTTAATAATTGCTTAACATTTTATGTAAGCTTTATTATTGGTATCTTGAATAAATTTCCATTTTACAAGAAATGCATAGTTATAAATGCATTGCACCATTCATGTTCATAATGTATATATTTATCTAATTTTTAAGGCATAACATTATGAATCAATTTATATCATAAGAAAAAAGCAGCGTACAAAAATCGATGCATATAAAAAAATCCACCGTTGTTTTTATTCAGAAGAATCGTCTGTAAATACAGCTAATTTTGAAAATTTCTTCTAACCCCATGTGCAACTTTGGTCCTCATTAGCTAACAGAAAAGCAGATACTGTTGTGACACGTTTACGAATTGGACACACTAGATTCACCCATATTCATTTGTTGTTAGGTGAACAGCAACCATTGTGTTCGCGATGCAGTTGTCAAATGTCTGTACAGCATATTTTGTCAGAATGCCCAAATTTCAAAGCCCGGCGCTTGTACTTTTTTCAAAAGTCTTCCCCTTCATTATCTTTTCTCCTTGATAAAATACCTCATGCCCAACTTTTTTCCTTTTTAAAGTCTATAAAGTTTTATCCATTTATCTGAATCTTGATTACGTTTTAGCTTCTCCTCATATTCCCTTCGGTATTCTTTTAAAGTAATATAATTGTGCACATTGTTTGGTGCAGTATAGTCAACATCATGTCTTTTGCGCCAAAAAAACCTAAACAAACAAACAAAATCTAGACGCATATTTTATAATGATATCTACTCAAAACGGAAAAAATATCGTCTTATCTCAATAAATAAAAATGAAAGAAAAAAGAAAAGGAAATAATTGTAAAGGCACTAAAAAGATTTGAAATTCTTTACAATAGTAAAATATATTAATATAAAATAAACTTAAAATATTTTTTACAAATTAATTAAAAATAAAAATAAAACATTTTTAGTAATTTAACTGATATTATTTTTTTTTAATTTAATTCTTAAGATAGTGCAAAACTTATTTCTGTTTCATACTTTCAACAAGAAAGAATCTTGGAAATCTGTCTTAAATTTTAAATTAATTAAAATTCCTGGTAAAATTCTGATCCATTTTTTAGAGTTGTACATTCCAGAATCTGAAGAAATTCTAAATAAAAATTTTAAAATTCATTTAATTCATATCGAATATTAATTATACTTGCTTCATGTTATGATCGATTATCACCTAAATTTATTTCATTTTGATTATTTAACATGAAGAACACACGAAGGGAAGTTAAAAAGTGAAATTCTGAAGTTCTGAAAATTGTGATGAATAAAACAAGAAGGAACGTTTTGACAAAGGAAATAATATTTTATTTTTCCTTAAAAATGATTATTTTATTTAATCTAAAGTTCTGAATTACAGTATAATGCACAAGTACTGAACTTGATTTATAAAATATCATTACCTACACAAGCACTCATTTATTTTTATTAGTATCAATGATACAAATAAATGTAATATAACACTTTAAATCATAGACAGAAAACTGAGTAAAAATACTCTAAAGATGGCTGGCTGCAAATATTTGATATTGTTTCCAAAATTTCTGTCTCAAACAGTCAGAAACCATAATAAGAAAATATACAAAATTAATTTTGTTGAAGAAATTAAAGATTATTTTGAATACAATGAATATAATTCAACCTATACAAGATATTTCAATTAAGTTTTCAATATATCATTTAGGTAACTTAAATGCAATAAAACTCATTTCCACAAATTGTATCATTTTATGATAGTGAATTATTATTTAATAGAAGTATATATTACTATTATATTATTGTATCTTTATGTAGTCTCTTTTAAACTATACGCTGACTATTTGGGGATCAACGTCGTTTTTCCAAATCTTAATGATTAGAAAAAGTTGACATCTTATCTATATAACAGTTTTCCAAGCTTCTATTACACACTACCGAGAATGCATGTTCATCAATGCCTTTAAAATAAAATAGTCTCATTTGCAAGGCAGTACTTCCATGATTCTGAAGTTTGATCCTGGACCTCTAAGAAACTAAAATCGAGATTAACGCTCTACTGCCCAGATTGTTTGATCTGCAGCTTCACTCACATCCATAAATTAAGGGCAATTCAGAGTTACATGGCAATCAAATTCTAAACCACATATATCACCCATAAAATGACTACACACATCTTCAAAAATCATATGCAAATTGCAGGAAGCCACTATATGACAGCAATAGTACGTCACAATGACGAGAGTGTAAGGTAAACATGAATAAGATATACATCCAAAGAAGTAAAATTGTTCGCAAGAGCTTTATAAGCCTTTCAATTCAATAACCACATAATTATACAAAGGATGTATTTTGGATTATTTTTTACATGGTAGAATTATCGGCCAGATGGAAATATCCGAATAATTTGGAATCGCCCAGAGTGTCATTTGCAGGTTTTGGCAACGATTACAAGATGATGGTAACGTGCGTAAACGTTACAGCAAAGGTCGACCCCAGGTTACAACACCGAATAAGGACCTATATTAGGCAATTAATGCCAAAAGAAACAGACGGAGCAACAGGCCTGTCTTTCAATTCTCTTCAGCCACTGGTACGACAGTTTCAAAGCAGACCGTGTACAAACGTATCAGACAGATTGATCTATTTGCTCGTAGACCAATCAGATAGCCTCCACTTACTGTAACTCACGGTCTCATGAGATTTTCTTAAAATTGTTGGAAACTATGTAGCAAGGTTTCTGTTTCATATGTGGGTATTATGCAAGATGTATAAGAAAAAGGAAATTGTTATATTGCTAACTATTCATGAAAGGAATTGGATATTTAAGTTATTATCAGTTCCAACATGTCTCCAAACTGGTTAACAGAAATATTCATGTGCATGATAAAAAGAGCATGTGTAAGAGGTTATTGAAATACTTAAAAGACTTTAAAGTTTGATAGATTGGAGAAATTATGAAGAAATTATGCTTATATAGTTTAAAGAAAATTGAACATACCCAATATTCCCTGTAAACTAATTAGTCACCAAAGGCTTCTTTCAGATAATAAAGAAAGATACTCTTTAATGCAATTAAAACTGTGTAAGTTGTGAAAAATCACTATTATTTATGAAATGAGACGTTTTAATCACATCAAAGATAAAAAAAAAAAGGTTGATAAGTGTTCGGAGTTTCCCCATGACTGCTTGTTCTACACTTGAGAAAATGTTCTTATACTTCTCAAATTATAATATTCAAAACTTAATAACTTGGCAAGATTTAAATGCATAAGATGAAAAATTTTCTTTTTTCTTAAATTTAAAATCAGAAATGTCAAAACATTTTAGCAGAATATTAAGACCAAACAATTGTATAAAATTGTGAAAGCATAATTTTTTGAAGTATATATATTGGATATTATTATTTAAGTCGTTTAAATCTTTTTGAAAATAAAACTAAAAACTGAATTTTATGATGAATCAGAGAAAATGTTATTGAACAGTTTTATATATATATCATAAATTGTGAAAATCATTCTGTAGTCACATAATGCCTTAATATTGAATTATTCTATTTTCCTTGCTCTTATTTTTTTATCATTTCATAAATTATTCATTTCAAGTGAAAATGCTTTTATATTAACTGAAGTTTTATAATTTATTTTTAATTTAAACATATTTTACAGGAACGTAGATAATTATAGATTCAATGCAGTACAATGAACCGAATGCTATAGCGTTTCCTTAATAGTGTCATGTAGATAGAACCCAAGAAGACACAGGAAGTAGAGTTAAATCCATTTATTAATTCAACTCTAAATTAAGAACACTGTGACTGAGAGATCTTCAGCTTTTATACAAGTAAGGAAAGTTCCAGAATACCTTTCTGGAGACAGTAAGAAAAGTCCAAAGCACTTATCTGGTAAATAAAAGAAAGGTTCAGAATCATCTGGAGCTAAGAACTAAGAACACTGTGACTGGGAGATCTTCAGCTTTTATACAAGTAGGGAAAGTTCCAGAATACCTTTCTGGAGACAGTAAGAAAAGTCCAGAGCACTTATTTGGTAAATAAAAGAAAGGTCCAGAATCATCTGGAGCACGAAATAAGCAAATCAACGCAAAATACTTAAACAAATTTTAAGTCTACTTTGATTCGAATACATGATCTAATGACTATGAGTCTAGGATCATAACCATTCAGCTATGCAGACTCGGGAACGACTCATTCAATGCCGCAATAGTATGAGTTAGGTGACTATCAAAATTTTGAAGCATAAAAATATTTTGCAGAAGAGAAAATTAAAAAAAAAAGGAAATTACATAAAAATTTTGATTTAACAATTTTAAGAGCATTAATCTTGGTGAACCAGCAAATCATTAAAGCCTCTGCGTGGTATAATTTTTAAGCCTCTTCACAGTGAGTTCATGAATAGAAATTTCTGGTAGAGTATTTATTTGGTGAGAATAAAGCCCATGTAAAATATCGACATATTTCGCATTTTACCTTCTTATAATAAATTGCAATACTTTCTTTCAGATTTACATTATTTGTTAGCAGAAAAAGTTTTCTTTTCAGAAAAATTTTACAATATCATTAACATTCCTGCTGATATCAATAATTCATTCTGGAGTTTCACAAAATTTAGGTTATTAATAATTTGTTTAACAGAAATTCACGAGAAAGATTTTTTCGACCTTGTAGAAAGCATAAGAGCTTTCGTAAGAAACCCTTAATTTTGATTAAAATCTTTTCTTATTCTTAAAACATATAGGGTTATATTGAGCCAATTTAGCATTCAATAAGGACTTTATTTACCTAAATGTTTTATATTTGTTTAGTCTGAAATTTCCATCCAGATAAATTTGAAACACTTAATTGTAGCATATAAATTAAAAAGTAACTTCAAACTTCCATAATATTTCTGAAAAAAAAATAATAATTAGTATTATTCTTGTTAAGAATCCTAGTTGAAAATAATGTATCTTGTATATTTTAGTGAAATAAAGAAATATTCAAATAACATTTATAACCATTTGATTCTTAAAACATTGACAATATCTTACTGAAAATATGAATTTTCAAATTGAAACAATGAAATAAGTAAAAAGACATAGATTTTGACAAACTTATCGGCATTCAATTCTTTAAAATATCAATTTAAACCGAAATTCGGGCCGACGTAAAAAGGATAACAACACAAATAAAAAAATAAGTTTTCTTCAAGCTATTCAAAAAAGTGACAATGATAACATTTTGACTAAAATGTTTTAATCTTAAATATTCATTTTTCTGACTTATCCGCTCTTTATTATTACACCAGGAACGCTCGATGTCACTGATAACTGCTTAAACCCAGTTCACTCACAATATTTATTTTTTCATTCCAACCTGTCATTCTTTTTTTTACTCTCGACATCTGAGTGCGGTAATCTCGACGGCAGGAAGCATTAACTATGACAGCTTGTGTCAAAAGAATTAGGGCGTTAACATGTTTGTCTCGACTGGCAAAATAACACCAGATGTTGATAGCAGAATCGCTCGAGCATTTTCGTTCCTTTCTCTCTGGTGTAACAAAACAAATATTTTTTCATCGCAGAAAATGAAAGAAATAATCTTTTCTAAGTCTCACGTGTAAAGCTATTTGCAGAATTGCTTAGAAAAAAATAGAAAGAAAAGAATAATTTACTCAAGTGAAGTGATGATTAAATTTTTGCAAATTTCTTTGACATAAACATCGTAATCTAGTGTAATAAAGCTTCCAAAATAGTATGTTCGGGAAATGAAATGCTTCTTTTAGACAACATATGCAGGAAATTAAAAAACGTAAAAATATTTCACGGAAATTTTATGCAGGACATATTCTGTAAAATTAGACGGAAATTTCGACCTTGTGCCCTTTATTATGTTTAGCCACTTAAAGTATTCTTTTGCACTTTATCACCAAACATAAAATATTTATTCCCATATATATCAGTTAAGAAAGCAATATTTTAATATATCGTGTTGAAACAAATTTATGTTGCTCCGTTTTGGAATATTCACAACTTTGTATAAGTATAAAAGTCAATTATCCAAAATTATGATTAATATTATTCTGTAGGATATTTTCTTATCTCCATATTATATATTAATCAAAAATCGATTTCATAATGAAGCTAAAAAATAGATTTTATAAAGCTGTATTCAATTTATGAAACTGAATATTAAATCTAATTATCATAAGATTATACATATATTAGGCAAGCTTATAAATTCCCACTATTATCGAATATCTAACTACCTTGTACTCCAAACTATCATGTTCCAGAGAGCCAGTTCCATTCAGATTGCAAACATAAAATTATGCATGTATTAAACAAACGTATCATTGTATTATCGTATATATATGTAACCTTTATTACAGGCTTCCATGTACGAGAGAATCAATGCAACCTAATTACAAACATAATATAAACATGTAAATTAGACACACTTGTAAATTCATTGTACTATGTCAAGCTGCTGTATGTATATGTAACCTATATATACTATGTATTCTATATCAGGATGTATAGTGTCAATGTCATGTAAACAGTTTATCATGCACTGGGGAATCAATAAAAGGAGTATACATTAATAGAATATTGAAAATCTGTATAATCGAATCGAGAAGCAGAATCATACCAATTTTCAAAACGTATATATTTCTAAAACTTTTAACAATAAGAGTCATCGATTATTTGATTACATAGCGTGTTCCGTGACATTTCTTTTGATACTTTGTATAAAAGAATATTGAGAAAAATAGTTTTTCTCAACTTCGAACATTTCAAAATCAAAAGTGGAGATGTGTTTTAAAGATAAATCATTCATCCCCGAAATTTTCACGAATAAAAACTTTTTAAATAACTCCATCCTTTAAGGATCAATTCCATAATGATGTTGATTCAAGAGGACACCAAGCATCCGTCGTTTGATTTCTTACTTTTAACTAACCCGTTAAGAACTGCGAGCACGTGTACGTGATCACATTTCGTATATGAAATCAGCATTTGCCACTGCAGGAGCCCATGATAAAGTTACGTGATTTCAGTTTAGAACATTTTATTTAGATGACACTAGACACTAGTTGAAGTCCGTTACAAATTCAAATATTGTTTCACAGAGCAATTATATTTACAGAATAATTAGAATATTTAAAACAGATCTTTATTCTGTCTTTATTATTATAAATAACTTTATTTATTAAAATGTTACTCCAATAAGAATGTGTTTTTTTTTATTTCATTTACATTGAATTTCGCAATTGTTTTTTTTTAAATTGCAACTATTTTATTAAAATATATTTAGATACTATTAATCATAATAAGTTATAAATTTCAACGTATTTATTTGCAGTAATGATTTTATATAAATTTTTAATTAAAATTAGGCTTAGAGGAAAAAACTTCCACGATCTGTGGGTGCGTACACTCTAGGAGCGAGAGGGTATGGGGGTATGCTTCTTTTTTCTTTCGCCAGTCCTGAAGGAGTTAATTAACTCGCACCACAAAGAATTGCGAGATTATCGTTTGGTTTTTTTTCAATCCCTTTTTCAGCTTCAATTTGTAATATGCAGCCTATGTTTATTGTTTAACGAATATTTGTAAAGCTTATATGTGCGTTTTTTCCTTTTTAACCTCACTCTTAGGAACTGCGAGTGTTTCTCAAAAGATCTGCAAATATTCTGTAAATACTAAAATATAATTTTAAAATTAAGGTACATCATATTCGTTGAATCCTACCACATACGATAGCTTCCGAAATACTCCAATAAAAGCGTACTTGAGGTCTCACTTGCTACTGTTTATTTATTATTTTTAACTACCACAACATGAACAATATAAGGGGAAGATTTTCCATGAATAAAAAAAATTAACTCCCACCAGTTTTAGACAGTTTTCTCTGTCCCTAAATGAAATAATTTGTTATGCAATATTTACTTAATAATTAAATATATGTATCAAATCCTGTATTAAACAGCGAATGTCTGATTTGAAGTCAAAATCTATGAGATCGATATAAACCAAAAAATGCAGTTAGATAGATGAATGTTATTTAACATAAAATTTTAACTTTAGATTTGTTTATCTGTATCAAAATTTGTACCTCGTACATTAACGGAACTGCAGACAGCATATGTTTGTGTTCGCTACTATTATATCTCAAACCAGCAAAGTGATAAATGATTATAATTTTGTATGTTGCATTCACATCAAAACTATTAAGAAGAATTGAATTTTATGTTTCATTAATAGTATAAAATGTATTCAAAAATATATATGCATTTTCTATTTTTTGTATATGAAGCACATAAAAAGTTCTTGAGGTTGTCACAGATTTTGAAGTGAATATTTTGAAAATCTCCATTTCAAATATTCCTAAGTCCTAAAAAAGAATTTTTAGAATTATGTATCTCTATCTGTCTGTCTGCAAACTCAATATTTCAAAAAGACCTTGAGTTATAAAGATAAAATTTGGTATGTGGTATTTACATCAAATTTATAGATTTTTGTTAGTTTTGGACTAAAGCTATCAATATGAAGTCGAATCGTTTACTGGTAAACATGATAACGACAAATTTTAAAAAGAAGATCAATAAAATTTGACAACAGATTTAGCATTTACAACGTTTTGGGGACATCAAATATTAAATTAAATCAGCGGAATAGTTAGAATTTCGATTTCGAATTTGCAAAATTCTGCATTAGAATAAGCTGAAGGGATAACGGTAAAAATTTGATGTTGAAATTTGAAGATACGATGAAGAAACGTTAGAATCTGAAACTAACTATATTCAAACTAGCAGACAAGATGTAAAAAAGTCGATACTAAATCGATAAAGTTAAATGTAATACATGATGTTAATATCTTTTACATACTTGAAAGTATATGCATGAAAACTTAAGTGGCTATCCGTCTGTCAATCTCATATGCATATAACCACGATATATCAGAAACACAATGTATAAATGAAATTTCATACTTAGTTTTAGAATCTTATCCAATTTTGTTTCAAATCCTTCCAAAATATTGGCCATCAAATATGAATTACATTCACAGACGTGCAACCGAGATCTGAATAACATGCGATTTTAGATATATGAAATTAAATGCAAGATTTGTATTGTTTTTTTAGCAATTTTGTTAACAAATTTTGAACAAAATCCATCAAAGGGGTGACGGCCTATTCGAATATATTTTCGCTTGTATGTACACCCTATAATGCAAAAATGAGAATGCTTAGGTAAATGAAAACTAATTTGATATATTATCACTAAAATTGTAATTCTTCTATTCTCAAATTTTGGCTTTTGATTTTAATTTAATTTGGTCATAACATATCCTCAAAAAAGTTTATACAGATTTCTATAATAAGATATACAAAACGCTCATACGAAATATTGAAAATAAAATCTGTACACATATGAAAATAAAATCTGAACATTCCTAGCGTTCTTTCAAATCAACAGTTTCATAAGGAGGAAGATGACAGCCTTTTCACAGAGTGGAAAAGGACTTCTTATCTGCGCAACATTAAACCCCTTTGATAAATCGACATAATGAATTTAAAAGTTGTAGTATGTCTTTTAATGATTATTACTACTTCAAAATTTACTCTAAAATAAAAAAATTATAAAACCTTAATTTAAAACTTCTCCTATTCATTTTCTTACTTATAATGTCATAAGTGTTCAAATTCACTTTAAATATGATAGAACAGTATATCAAAACAAAATATTTAGTTTTATTTACAGAACTAATTGATTCATTTTTATCATATGCAATGCACTGATAACTTCCAATTTAAAACAACTGCAACACTTTTCAATTTAAAAATGTTTGTAATAAATTTTGCTGATTACACAATATTTAAACAATATATATATATGGCCTTTGGTTTCTTTCCAAAGCTGTTGGATGGAATAATGACGGTTAAATTACAAAAATTGAAGTTGTAAATTTGAAGGAGGCATATCTAATAAAAATCGTTATAATTGCTATAATATTCTAAAATGAGCTGATTCATTTCTAATTTGTGGATATAAATTTAAAAAATAATACTTCTTAATGATAGAATGAAATCCCCTACATAAAACACCTCACCAACATTACAATTTATCAAAGTGCTTTTATATAGATGAATAGCTACTATTTTTCTCAAAAACTTGAAATTATGAAACTTTTAGGAATAAAAGTACAAATGGGCATTTAACATATTTTCCTTATTGAACCTGTGCAAAATGTATTTTTGTATGTTTTTCACATATTTGCTGCACAATACTCCATAATTCCACATAATCCACTTCTAGTTCAATAACTAAACGGAGCAACATGCTTTAATGTTAATATAGAATCAGAAAATGAAGTAATATTGCTATAAATCTATTAAGGTTTAGTTCTAATGTAGTTAGGCAGTATAGTAAGAAAACATTTTATAGATATTTTAATGAAATGCCAAATCAATTACCATCCCGGTTTTGAGGACAAATTTGGTCAACATTTGTCGATGTAATAACAAAAAGAAATAATCTTGAAAGCACAGAATGGGGTAATATTTCTCTTCAAACTTGAGATTACACAATGCTTTTAAAAGATTCGATGACCTTTGATGGAGACTATTTTAAGTGAAGGTCTCAGTAAGTTGAATGAATGCTCTTTTTCTGACTGTTGATAGTGGATCAAACTGCTGAACTGTACTTTTAACTCTTATTGGGGATTTTGCTTCCTATTACTTTTAAGAAGATTACTATTTCTTTAATATCGATTTTCTGTTTACTTGTTTTATTGATTTCTGCAAATCATATATTTTGCATACATCAACTGGGCTTTTCTGCTTGTGTATCATGCTTTCTATCAGATAAAGTAATCGTTCCAAGGAATGAATTACCGCTTAATCCAATTGCGCTGTTAATTTCTCGTTTGAAACTGATTTGGCTCAGTACGCAGAAAGGGTTTTGTTTCATAGGATGAAACAAAGATTGATAGCTTAGCTTTTTTATATACATTATTTCTGAACCTGCATGAAATATAACCTAAAGTTCTAGGATTAAACATTTTGTATGTATGTATATATATATATATATATATATTTGCAATTTGAGGAACACTCTGGAAGACATTCAATTAGACAAGACATCCAAAGAGAGAAAAACGAAATCTTCAATTTCAAAATACTCACACAACAAAAAAGAGTGTACTTTACTCATTTATAATAATAATTTTATTCAATTATAATATATCTTATTTATATATATTATAATTTATACCAAAATAGCAATATATTTACATAAAAAATATACAATATATTTCCATATATAAATATAATTACCATATATAAAATTCCCAGCAATCTATAAAATTTTAAGATGAATAACTGTAAAAAGTTGTTAACTATAATATACGAAGTAATTTATTAATCACTATAACAATCAACGTACTTATTCTAAACTCAATACTTTCAACATAAATGACAAATCCGATAAAATAACCTTGTCAACACTGTGATAAAACGATTGATTATATAAGTCGCTCTTCTTTTTAAAAACATTAATGGCTTTATAATCCTCTAATCATATTTCTATTAATTAATAGGCTGTCTTTTTAAAAGACACTCCAGACATGATCATATATCTTTATGGAGAAAAACATTATTTATTTTCAGACTCAAAATCACAAGGCAGCGATTAAAAGCGACCACGAAACCGCTGTAATGAATAAACGAAAAGAGGTGTCAGGTAATTTAGCAACAAATATGGTTTCAGGGCTAGATACAACTTTTTGAGAATCTTTAACGAGGTGCTCCACTATTTCTTTTTACCTCAACAGGAAGTTGAAGTCAAGCACTGACGTGCATTAGCACTTAAATGAATTAATGGGTGATAGTTAAATGGAAGAATACTACGACGGCACTACGAGATAACAGTCTACGAAAATAGAAGGAAGTTAAGCAAGGAAAAGGGGGCTTTAAAAGTTAACCGCATGCTGCGACATCAAAGTCTATTCATCTTGTGTAGAATTAAAGCAAGGACCCATTGTATTCAAAATAGTGTCTTCAGTTGCTCATGAATTTAGTGATGCTAATATCCTTGATTATTACTTCTTGGTTCTAAAATACAGGGCCAAATAATAAAAAGGAATAAATGATGTGTTAATTATTTTGTCGCTTCTTATAGTGGGAACTAGAAATGCTCTTGATTTGCGAGATTGTACAGTTACTGTACATGATTAATGTTCTGTCATTTGTTGAAGGAGCCATTTAAAATTAATGTAAGTTTTTGGAATGTTTAAAAGGAACGATTAAATTAATTCAGGATCTTTGACAGAAGATGAGTGGGCTGAAATTCTGTTTTGAGAGCACTGCTATTGATTATTTTATATTATCTATTAATCATGGAAGAGGAAATATTAAATGGAGATTACACTGCAGGAAATAAGAAAAAGATCTTGAACAAAATATGTAATATGGTCAATCTTCGTAGTATGTCAAAGATTCAAAAATAATTTAGTTTGATTAATTCTTTGGTAAACAATTTATCCCTTCTTCCTATTAAATGCCACGTTTGTTTCTCGTATTTATAATCATTGTAATGACAAAAGTGTAATGACAAGCGATTTTGTGTCAGTTTTTAACTACAGATTTAGGTGTTAAAAATCGGTATTGATCGTTCTGAATTTAAAAAAAAACTAATTACCACACTGTCTGTTAACAAAATACCATACTTAAGTTTTACATCACAGCTGTTAGTGATAGTCACTAAAGCACTGAACATTGCCTGCAACTTACCCTAGTGATAGCGAGTCTTCCAAGTGATCCAGGCGTTCCGGGTTCGAGTCCTAGTTCGTGCATGGTTGCTCTCTATCTTTTGTCATATTTGTGAGGTATGTGAAAAAGTCACCTTCCCTATAAAAAGAGGTTGTACAGGCATTGCATATGTGTGTTATCTTCATATAAACTAGACCTCAGAATTCCGCCTTCGGGTGCTCAGAAACTACAGCACGTTCAGCTTAATTCTCTGAAAGGTCGTCAGCTAGCTTGTAAAGTGCTATAAAAAACAATGACACTGAGTAGTGAAATATATAGGGGAAAAAATGGAATAATAGTCATTTCCGAAAATCTGTAACACCCATTTAGAGGTTTAAGTTAAAAAAACAACTAATTTATCTATAAACTGTAATCGGTTCTCCACCTTATGGTTTATTTGCCTTAAAAGTAAAAACCTTGCACTAATCCTACGTGTATCAACAGAGACGAAAAAACAGTTAAATGCATTTATTTAATACATCTTTTGCTGCAGCGTATGCATATTCAAGTGCTATTAAAAAACTGAATGCTAATTGTATTTTCATTACATTTAATCTGTTTAATCGCAATTTTTAATGCGATATAAAATTAATGTAGGTATTATATAATATATAATTAATGGAGGTATTATATAATATAAAATTAATGTATATTATAATATACGATATAAAGTTAATGTATTATTGTTTTAATTACTTATACTCTTTTGATTTTGATTTATTACCAATATTTAAATATAATCAAAAAAGTATTTATAATATTTATTTGGAGAAACAGATTTGCTGACATATTCTCTAACTTATTACATTATTCATCTATTGAACAGTCGAGATATGATCGTTACTTTCTTTCTATAACCTATCGCATATATTTATTTAAAAGCATCAAAAAAAAAGTAAAGGCATTTTAATATTGACATAACTCATTGTAGCTACATTCTTTACCAAACACTAACAATCGCGGAAGGGACTCATGCGTTTCCTTTTATTAAACAAGAGTGTCTGAAAAACTACATAAACAAACAGCCAAGGCATCATTTATCATGTAACCAAAATAAACTTTCATTTTTGACAGATTTAAAATATCTGAAGGGAGTCAAAAATAAACATTGATGTGAGGTTATAAAGAAAAATACATCCAAGTACTGGCGCTCAATCCAAACTTCCACCACGGGCTGTCGCTGTCAAATTTTAGACAGCTGTCACAGTATTACCATAAAAGTACGCTCTTTGCTCTCTCCGGTTCCTATCAGGAAAATAAGCTCATCTTTTATTAGGAAAGCGGGATAGAGAGATGCAAATATGGAATTGACAGATACTCGCAAAGGCATGCTGCTCGTTATTTTAACGATTTTAAATGAAGTGTCTATATCGTTAATTTTCTGAGCGTTGATTTAAAAATTGCTGAATTGTATTCAAATTCTTGCATACTGCCACATTATCTGTAAACAGAGAAATTCACTAGGTTTTTTTTTCTAAATGAATATTTTGCCGTTCAGACTATCAATTAAAATCAACTAGCTTGACATGTAAAAAGCCATAACAGGGTTTTTAAAATTTTAATTAAATGCTTGATTAAAAATTAATCAAAATTTTAAAATTTATCTTTAAAAACTATATTTAATACAAAAATGTATATTATTGCAAAAAAAAAACTATTTCTTATACCCATTAAAATATAGAAATGTGGTTTTAGATAAAGCATTTTTTTATTTCTGTATGCAAGTTTTATACCCCTTTTTCAACTTCAAAAATTTTTTTAATATTTCGCCACAATTTTTTAATCGTTTTAACAATCGGATTTATAATGAAACATATTGTGCCTACACTAAATACGTTTCTGAATGTTGCTATATGGAATAAATGAAAACATCAAGAAAAAATAGAAAGATACTTTAAGTGAGTTTAAAATATTAACATGTAAAGTTTTGAAATATTAACATATAGAGTTTTGAAATATTAACATCTTACACCTGACCTCTTGCAAATGGAATCAAATTGCTCTTTTCATAATATCTTGACCAGAAAAAATTAAATCCATCTTCTTGGGGCAATTGAACAAAAACTTTAGTTTTAAAAATATTTTGTTAGGGCTTTAATCTAATTAAAAACTCTTGAATTGTACAATTCATTGAATCTTTTTTTGAAAACGTGTAATAAAAAATTATATATTTTAAATCATTTGGATAATGAGCTCATGCAAAGATAAATGTTGGTTTAGCATGTGGATAGAATTACTGTGCACTTTAGCAATATTTTAAACCAGAAAATTTATCAATCACTTGGCTACTGAAGATAGCCTTAGAATTATTAAAAATATTTTATAATACCTTAATTTAATACTCTATTTGCATATTTTTACTGAAATTTCTAGCGAAAATATTTAATATCGAATCGTATATATTGTATTTAATAATTGTTTATCATTTTTAAGTTACTTATTGATATCTGTAATGTTTTGAAATGTTGCCCCATCTATATGATTAATGTAATTAATAGCCTATATGTTTAATAATAGAAAATAGTAACAAATTTGCAAAGCAATTCTCTGTCCAATGAAACGATATAAATGTATAACATTTTTTTCAAAACATTATTCAAATGTCGCCTTTTACAGGAGATAGTAAAAATATTTTGTTTAAAATATTTTACGATATTAGGTAGCAAACACAACAACCATTAATCTACGAAAAATGTTTTTTCCTGAAGACAATGAAAGGATATAATTTATTGCTTTCTTTCATGCGATCCACAGAGAGGCTGCAGTAGTTGCTTTTGGATGGGTTTGTAAACAAGGCTCCCAAATGTATTGCTTGCATGGAACCACATAGTTATATACATTTTTGAACGGTTTGAGGTATTTTTCTAGATACTTGGCATACATAATATATACTAAGACATCAAATTTCAAGAAATAGATGATTCAGAAACCGGAACACGAAACTTGAAGATGCGTTTTTCAATCAATCAAGTTTTGTAACGGTAAGATGGAGCAGATATGAAAACTACAAGTTATGGAAATATTACACGAATTAGGAAGTCGAATACAGAATGACACAGGAATAATATTCGTATAAAATTTCACACTTATCATTCTCTTTTACCTTCTCTCATACGAAGATACAGAAAATAGTAATGTAATTAGGAAAATAATTGAATTAAAAATGTTGGCGAATCTCTTCGTTTTAATGACTTTGATACTAAAAATATTCTTTTGAATTACGCCTACATTTTGATACAGGCATTTTGAGCTAGAAGAATAAGAATTAGTGTATTGTCCTTACACTATTTGTATAACCGATTTTGAATAAAATACATTCAGAATAGATTTATTTGTCTGCTCGTCCGAGTACAAATAAGGGCAATAATTAAAAAGCTGAAAGAAATTAAATAAAATTTGGTGTAATGATTCAGAATTTAAATGGCAGATATGTATCAAATTTTGAATCAAATTCTTTAAGGATCAAAACTCCATTTTGTGGCAAATTCTTAATTCATTTTTTAACAAAAGGAGTTCGAAATTGATATTTTGATATCTTTACTAAACTAGGAGGCATAAAATTTTATAAGCAGGATTTTAATAATAAAAAAATATATGAAACCTTGTGCAGCCTTTCCAAGATAATGAAGATCTGATTTCTCCAGATCCAATACCAGTATAATTTATTCATTCGACTCCCTCACTCAAACGCTTCTAAAAGTTATTTTAACTTATCATTAAAGTTCAAGAATTCATTTTCTCCACCGAAATTTTCCTTTTCTCTTAGTTGTATTGTATTTTGTGTAGTTGCTTAATGCTGCTATGTGCAAGTTTTAAATGCTAATTCCACGCACACCCATTTAGCTGACAAGAAATCTAAAAAATTCCAAATTTGAAAGTGATAAAAGGAAAGAGAAAAATTTTGGAGCTTACGACCTTGCCAGTTGCCTATATGATGTGTGGAAATAAAAATAAAACCTTATATGGAGTAGGCGAGAAAGATTCAAGGAGGTAACTACATTTGTTTTTACTTGGGATTGTTACAAAACGTTCCTGATTGATTTTGTTGGAGTCTGCAAAGGCACGCGTTACTAGAATCATGGCTGCTGAGAAACACAAGAATTCGTCAATCCTTCCAAAGTCGCAGCTAAACGTGAGTTAAACTTGTTAATCGAACCGTAGACGTTTATTGCAATATTTATAAGCTAATATATGTGAATTTATTATATCTTCTCACTTTTCATTGTGCGGCTATATCCACCTTTCTCCTGTAGAAAGAAAAATTTACAATGGCTTTGAAAGACAACAAATATGTATTAAAATCCTATTTTTAATTACAGAAACTACATATTATCCAAAGAACTAGAATGAAAGAATACCAATTTTAGGAAGTTAAAAAAGTGACAAATTGAATTTTTATTTTATTATACTTTTTTATCATCACAATTAAATAAAGCCTTTCTTTTTAACAACTAAAAATGTTCTATTGTTTAATCTTTAACATTTCTGAAATGCCGGAGTCCTGGCATAGGGGTAGCGAGTCTTCCACATGTTCTGGGTTCGATTTCCGGTTCATGTATGGTTCTTTGCCTCTGTTTCATCTGTATGAGGCGTGAATGATCCCTCCTGTTAAAAGGAGTTGTGCAAGCGTTTGTGGGAGACAAAGTTGCTCTCCTGGCTCTAGTTGGTGCTACTAAAACCAGAGACACACTTAAATCGCAAAATCGTCTTAAATCGCTGTCTTCGAAACAACGGGCTTATCCAATAGCAAGTGTCAAAAGAAACTCATTTCTGAAATAGATCTCTTTTGTGTATTATTTACAAAGATTGTGATCAAAATCAAATAATTTTGTTAATCAAACTTAAATAAAATATTAACCATATATTTTAAAATCAAAAATCGTGAAGTTAAAAAAACTGACAAATTAACATTCGTAAAATAAATCATGTATTTCGTTTACAAAGATTTGGATTAAAATCCATTTTTTAAAATTAAAGACCGATCATGTTTTTTGTAAATCGAATATTATGAACTTAAAAATAAAGTAACAAATTTTTTAAAAAATGCTTATTTCCTTTTTTTAAATATGTGTTTGTACATATTTTTTTAAATATGTACAAACATTCTTTGACATTGCTGAAGTAATCGTTTTTTTTTTATTTACATCCGAAGAAAATGATTTTCTTCAAATATTTTCAAAAATAATTCAACAAAACGATTAATTTTAAAATTATGGAATTATATTAATTATATGTTTCTTCTATTTATCACTCAAATGATATTTCACTTTTCTGTTCTATTTAAAAGCAATGAAAATCGAAAATTTTCAAAATTCATTTACAATATCAATATATCTATTAATGGAAAAATGCTTACCTAAACTTTTAAATAGCAGATTTATGTAATTTTATTTTAAAAAAATTGCAGCTATGCGTTTTATAAGTATTTCTATATGTTTTAAAAATAAATGATAAAAAATTTCGATACAAATTACTGAATTATATTGCAGGTTAGTTCTGATTATTCCATTGATGGATATCGATATTAGATATCATTCATCTTCAAAAGAATATAATTTACCTTAACCTCATTCTATAAGATAGATATAAAATGTAATTTATCATTTCAAAATTTAACAAGAAAGTTTAAAAAATAATTTCATATATTGATGCAGCTTTCTTCTCTATATTCAACAACTTATACATAATTGAAAATAATATTAGTAATTAAGTGTCTTTTAAACTACATCTGCATTGATATCTTTTAATGTCTAGGCTGAAACAAATCTATTTTATAATACAGAGATGTTCTAAATAATTGCATCATTTAAATAAATCATATTTTTTTTTCCGTGAACCAGCTGTAGAAATAAATATTTGGAAACAACACAGAATGAAACTGTTATTTTTTGTTAATACTTCCTTTGCACACTCATCATTGAATTTTCACCGAAAGATGGCACCTTGTGGAATATAATTGTAATTATGTTTAATGATTAGATTAATTTATTTTTTGACGATAT
>JAPMOQ010065688.1:115604-230228 GCA_026543055.1 Argiope trifasciata | reverse complement strand
TATTTTATTTATTAAAATAAAATTTATAATTTTCAATTCATTAACAAATATAAATTTAAACAGCTAGTTGAGGCAAAATCATTTTGTCCTTTAATAATTTGATTCAACATAATGTAATTCTATTAAGCAGTGACGAAAATTAAGGTCAAATTGTTGATGGCAATTTACTAATTTCATTATCAAAGAGAATCATATCTATTTAAACTGTCCGATAAATGTATTTAAAACTAAGAGAATAAATTTAGTATTAATTAAGACTTTTTAATGATATTTTAAATTGAATTAAATTAAATACTATTACATTTTATTAAATTCTTAACGATTTTGAATTTCACTATTTATTCTGATTCTTACTTTAAATAAAGATATAAATTATTTTGAAAAAAGCATTTACTTTTTTCTTAAATATTTATACTACCAATGGAATTTGAACAAAATTATCTTCTGAAAAAGTTAGCAGCTTGTAAGATTTAATATAAATAATAGATAATTATTCGATCTAAATCTTTGAGTCCTTGATAACATCAAGATCTGTATAGCTTAGAATAATTATTACATACATGCATCAATACCTTAATATATTCTTAACTAGATACTAATTGCAATATAAAATGAAATGTTATATATTTTTTTGATATCAAATCTTTATTTTTTCTCAGTGTGTAAGATAATAGCTGAGAGTTTCCCTTCTCTGGATTAGGAAAATTGATTCAATTTACTACTTCCAAGACCTTATCCAATAAACAAGATTCTTAACAGTCGCCTTTGCCACGTTAAGATAAGCCAAATAAGTCGGCTAATCCTTTCTTCCAATTCTTGTACTTCTTGTAATTCTTTTCCCTCCATTACAATTTCTCTTCATTAGAGCTCTTCGTTAATCATTAACATTTATTTTATGTCGTGGTCTAGCCATGAATGATTAAAGCAGCCATTACGTGAAATTAAAGCCATGTTGTTGCAATTGCAGATAACAAAGCCATTAGTTAACGAAAAAAATATTTCTTCATTTTCCGTAATTAGTCTCGTCGTAAATGTAACATCTGATAAATTATAGTATTATGAATTCGCTTCTTTATTAATTATAGATGAAATGTTTCATATGTATATTTCCTTATAAGTAATTATGTATGCATTTATATTATATATATATATATTTCAAATTAACTTATGAATAAGATAATTTCTTTAGAACATAAAATACATCGAAAAAAAGGAAAATAATAGAAATTTTAATTTACTGATATTTTTTTCTTATTTTATTAAACCAATCTGTTAAAAAAAGATAAAATAAACGACTAGTGTCCTAATATTATCAAAATCTAACTTATAAATATGGCAGTTTCGTTAGAAAATTATAGTTTTCACCAAAAAAAAAGAGAATAAAAAATTCTATTTCGGTGATATATTTCCTTCTTTTATTGTATAAATCTGCAAACATTATAGAAAAATTAACGGCTAGATTCAACTTAATACCGATGAAATCTAACTTATAAACATGACAGTTTCTTTAGAAAATTATAGAGAAGAATTGAGTTAAGAGTTTAAGAGTTTTCTAAGGAAACAGAATAATAGAAATTTTATTCCGATGATATATTTTCTTATTTTATTGGATAAATCTGTAAAAATACAGATAAAATAAATGACTAAAGTCAACTTAATAATATTAAAATCTAAATTCAAAACATTACGATATATTTTAATTTTATTTTGATTTCTGAAAGCTAGAAGAATAATGAATAATATTCTCTGAAAAATAATTTTTAATAATTCAAAAACTATAAAACACAGCAATTTGATCTAGAGAAATGAATCTCCCTATTTCCTTAAACCCAAAACGTCCCCAAAATTTCAGAATAACTTTAAAATATATAAATTTATACTAATTATCCTATGATTTTAAATGAGCAATTCTTATATGTATATAAACTTATTTCATTTATCTCGGAAACGGCTCTGAAGATTTCGATTAAATTTTATATTTAGATAAAATTTTGATTTGCAAGTTCAACTATATAGGTGTCCTTCCTGAAAATATGATACACACACACAAATAAAAATCCTTTTTCTATCTGTTCTCATTCTGATAATGTCATATAATACTATATTAAAAAAATTCTGGTGCTTGTATTGATGCCATGGGAGGATACCTCAGATTTTTGAAAAATGGTGCTATATGACATTATCCGAATACAAATCAATTCGGTTCAGATCCAATATCAACAATGCAATTATTGTGTTAACAAATTCGAATAACATGTTTAGTTTAGTGTATTCATTTCTTTTTATTTAAATGACCAGCTCATATGTAAATAAGAAAGAAAAATATCCGATGTAATCTGTATGTGATTTGTATTTAAATATTTTCTCTGAGAAAGTACAATTTAAAAAATAAATGAACAAGGAGAAAAAACTGCCATTGAATCTCGATCTCACATGTACTAAGATTATAAAAGTGCAATATGATATTGTTTCCCTTTCAACATGTGTATTAAAAGCTAGAAATGAGTATCAGAATAAACATCAAGTTAAAAAGAAATAAGAAATATTTTTGTCATGTTTAATTAAATCACATTTAGAAATTTGAGGCTGATTAAAACAATATATTTGGAAATCTAAATCAGTATTTTCATTTAAACTGGAGGCCTCGAATGCTACGTTAAACCCCAACTTTTTTTAACAAATATGCAGTATGGTATTATTCTGTTCCTTTTATATTATATCTTTGTTCCTTATCATTTGTTTAAGATAAATGAAATCGAAAACAGCTGTTTGCAATTTTATTTAAAGCACAATTATGTAATAATTATACTTTAATAAAATGCATTTGGTAAACTAAATCAATATTTCCATTTAAACTAAAGGGTCAAATCCAACTTCTTAAGCAAATATATTATGTAGTATTATTCTGTTGCGTTTAAAATATGTATGTTTTTTGATGCTCATCATTTTTTCAAGATGAACTACAAGATAATAAATAATATTTTTTTAAAAATTCAATTCCTAGTAAGGTCAACATAGAAATTTTTATTTTATTTACTTTTTATTAAATAACTATCAAAAAATTATTAAGTATCTAAAAATGATTGATTTTCACTAAAATTGGACTTGCATTCTCCCTCTTTACGTAAAGAATGCTTAAATACTTGAAATTTACCGATTGCTCTACCGCCTGTTGATTACAACTTTCATTACAAACTGCTAAAACACAATTTAAAGTATTAAAAATGAATCATATTTAATTAAGGAATTAATATTTAAAAAGGCTGTAATAAAATCAAGTATCATCCACTACAAGTTTTAAAAAATGGAACTTGAATGGAAGAATAAAAATTATTTTATTAACAATTGAAAATCTGAACAAGGTATATAAATAAATAAACACAAAGAGAGTGTGAACTGATATTAGGAATTGAAAAAGCAATCGTGAGCATTTTTTGTCTTATTTAAACCACAATTAGGGGCTTAATTTGGATTAAAATAATACATTTAAAAACCTAAATCAATATTTCCTTTCAAACTAAAAGACACGAATGCTACGTTGAATCCAATTTTTTATACAAGTTTTCTAATTCCAATGTATAATCACAGAAATCTTACCATTCCATATTAAATTGCTTTTTAAATTTATTAAAGGACGAAAAAAGGAAAGCGATAGCATTTTTCTTGTAAAATAGGAAGAAGAAAAAAATTAATAATCCTTATGGGAATCTAAGCACATGGGATCACCAGTTTTTCCAATGAGTAAATCTCACCTGCTTCACACCTCGGAGCATCAAAACTTCCTTCAACCGTGAGATACTTTTAAACAAGGAAAAAGAATTTGGTAACATATCAAAAGAGGTGAGATAAATCCAAACGAAAATGGTAGTTTTCTTTTATTTTAGTTTTCTAAGCCATGCTATGATACAGCACCTTCCATTAAATTCCTTTTTCCGTTGAGAGCTTTCTTGTGAGATAAGTTCGAAAAAGAAGTGTTACAATAAAGTAAACGACAGATAAATAGATGGTTTTTAATTCTTTTTTTGCGAGAGAAGTCAACTGTATCGAATAGTAAAACGCAAAAAGAAATGTTTTCTTATGATTATTTTTCTGTTAAAAGTCTTTTTTTTTCCTTCTAAAAACATTTGTTTTCTTGTATAAATGACATTTCACACAAATTTTAGTAGAAAATAAAAGTATTATTCTCCTAGGTGTATGAATAGAACTTTAAAACAAGTAACAAGTAAGAATGATATGTCTTGATTTTAATTTATGGCCGTAAATCTCTATGATTTAAAAGAAATATCATATTTGATACGAAGAATTATCATTTATCATATTTGATTTTGAAAAAATTATCATTTATGGTATTTTATTATGAAGAATTATCCTTTATCATATTTGATTAAGAAGTGATATCATATTTTATTACAGTTTATTCTTTGTCTGAATTTTGATTTTCAATATTATTTTAATAAATGATTTTGCATGTAAGAAAAATATGAGTACAAAGCTCTTTTATCTGTCAAATGAAATGACGCTAGATTTGTTAGATGGATTGATTGTAAAATGGAAAAATAAATGTCATGAAATTAAAGTTTCAAATCTTTGAGATGAAGTTTTAATACTAGTTCCATAAAAGTCGGATACAATACTTACTTTGAAATGCATGGTTAAGCTGGTATAATACGTTAATTTATTATACTAAGTTATCATAGGAATCCTTTGAACCAAGAGATTCATTGAAAATACTAATTTTTGAATACACTGACATCCTTAAATAAGACCTTTTGCGAATACTTATTGTATTCTGCAAATATATTTTACGATCAAGCATAATATGACAGCATCATTGTTTATTGTTAGTCTTAGTTGTATACTGTAGTTAATTTCTGGGTCCCAACAAACAAAACTTGGTCTACCATACCTACCCCTCTTACCCAAAAGAGTGTAAAACCTTGAAGGTCTCAGGGGAGAAAAACATTAATTATTCATTGAAAGGCTTATAATCATCTCCAGAATATGGGGGCAAATAAAGGTATTCATTATTGTTCATTTGATTAAAATAAAATATTTAAATTAAATAGATATCAAACCAATTGTAGGTTCAAGAGATCAAATTGAAAAGAACATATAGAAAGCAGTAAACATAAACAAATATCAAGTGCTCAAAAGATGGAAGACTTTGTAAATGTAGTAGTATAATACATATATAGACATATAGCAATATCAGACAATATACCAATGTCTAAAATCATATACCTATTCCATTAAATAAAGTGAAAAATAAGTGAATGTGACAAATACAAGGTGAAAATACAAATCAGAATGATAAGCCACCCACGTTAAACTCAAATTAGCAAAATCCTTTAAAAAAATTCCATACACTGCTGGATCAGGAGATTTAAGTGGTCATAGTCTAAAAATCTACATTGACTCATTCTCTAGTAAAATGCTGACTCAAAAGGTAATGCAAATATATTACAAACTGAAGTAAAAAGTAAATTTTTCGCCATTAATATCGCAATTTTTTAATCTGGCATAAATATATAATTTTATGCCCCAACCAAAATTTTTAAAAAAATTAGAATCATTCATTATTGTTTCTTTCTTTTGTAAAATAATGGAGAATGGAAATAGGTGGTGTAGCTGGTTCAGAACGATTTATTGTTTCTCTCTTCCATTTCAAGCTTGCCTTTAATAGAAAAAAAAACTCTCTGTCTAGTCTATGTACAAAGAAAATTCCCAATATTTCTTTTTAAAATATTTAATTATTTATTGGTTTTTCCTTAGAGAAGTTGTTCCAAGAATCCTACTTTTTAAATAAGCCATTATAACTGTACTTGATTTTTCTTTACTATATTAAAAATTCTCAAACTATTTGCTGAGTATCTGGTTAAAACGGAAGTTTTTTTCTGTCTGTCTGGAGTTAACTATATATTTAATCTAGATAAATATATTTAATCTAGAAGAAATATAGTAATAGATAACTGTTATTCAATCTACAGAGTATTGTTTTATAATTTATTTTTAGCTCTAGCAATGTGTATTTGTCAGAATTTCATTAATTTTCTTCCAAAGGTTTTTTTAATATAATTACAACTTTAATGTAAATTATAGATGAATAACACTAAAAATTATAAATTAAATATAAAACATTATTTAAAAGCATGACACAATATTCGTTAAAAGAAAATTGTGCTCATATATTTTGCTTTATATAAAGCATTTAAAAGATTCTCTCCATAATGAAGTTATAAAGAGTATTTTCCTTCTTTACAACTACTTTTAAATGGATGGAATTCGACATATCTAATACTATAATACAAGGAATGGTTGCCAAGTCGAAAATCACCCCAGAATTAATAAACTCCGGTAAACTTGGGGGGTCTGGGGTTTTTGGCCACGAGGAATCGATCGGCGCCGGTTTTGAAGCGCTAAGGGCGAGCAGTTCGGAGTTACAGATAGGATATTTTCAAACTTTATTAGTTCGCCATAATGGCTACTTAAATTTTCAAGCGGTAACGTGCTGCCATCTATATCCAATATGGCGAACTAATAAAGTTTTATGTTTATGCTGTTATAGATTTATAATATGTTCCTTATGTATGTATATATGTTTGGTTTTTCTAAATAAATTTGTCAAAAATATTGAACTTCAACACACTTTAATCTTTACCTTTACTTTACCTTTGTATAGAATAGTTCCCTTTCCAAACTCTAACTTTGTTTAGAATAGTTTACAATGGTGCACTTTAACCGGTTATCTTTTCACCAATGGTTTCACAAATTTTCTTATGGCATGTATTGTTTTGATAAATCACAATTTAAAATTTAAATCTTCGAATTAGCTTCGATACCTGTTTTCTCCGAGCGGAGCTCGGTCAGCCGCTGGTCTGAAAAAATCGACAAATTAATGATAAAATGAAAATAAACTTTTGCGTAGTTAACATTATCTTAACAATAGTATTTCTTAAATTTGAATATAATTATTGTTAATCTAAATTTATACTATTGAAAACGTTTCTCTTCAAAATTTGAACAAAAGAAAAAGCTTTTTACATAAAAGAAGCAACAGAATCGTCAATTTTCAATATACTTGAGAAATACTTTTAGTATAGCGATGTATATTTTAAATTACTGTATTATGGGAAATAATTTACCAAATTCTCCTCTACTGTATTATGTAGTATTTTTCTTCGCAGATTTAATAAATTTGAATTAATGTGACGACTTGACGATCACTCACTTGATGATTGTGGCATTTCGTAATTTTTTAGCAATTATTTTTCACTTATTTCATTCTTCTCGTTAAATTTTTGATTCTTTTCTGTGATATTTTATTTTTATTTCAGCAACTATTGAATTATATTTCTTTGAAAATCAATGCAATTCAATGGTATTAACTTGAAAAGAAATTGAAAATATCTACAAATAAATTCTTCATATTTCAATGATGTATTTTGGATTAAAATCTATAATGCACCTTCTCATAAATCTGAAAATTCCAAAAAAAGTCTGATCACTAATGTGGCAGGTTCCATCAAGCTAAAATAGGTCTAATAATCAAAATTAAAATAAAATCTTTTTTTACTGAAATAAAGACGTAATTTCCATAATTTTTTTCAACAAAGTTTTTTAAATTTTTCATTGGCTGATTTTATGTGCAACTGTTTTTAAAATAAAAATCCCAAGAAATTAATCCTTTCTAATGCTTCGGTAAAGGATATTCCTGAAGTAAAATTAAAAATGCTCCAAAAAATTAAAAAAAGAACAAAACTACGAATAAGAATTCTAAAAATAGAAAACCTCTGAAACTGTCAGATGATAAACTTTGCATTAAAAGAAACTTAAAAATATGAAAGGTTTGAAAAAGGATTAAAAAAACAGTTCAAGTGAAAGGATTTTCATTAAAAAAAAAAACAGAAGAATTAAAAGTACTAAAAAACGTATTTCCAAAAAGAAAGCAGTGAAGTAAATGAAGCGGAACGAAAAAAAGTTAATTATTTTTTATAATCATAACCGATATATGCATGTTAAAATTCGAAAACTGAATGTTCCGCAGTTTCTTAACTTCAAGCTACGCTCGGAGAGAAAACTGATTAAATCCATTCATTAATGTTATTTTTTAATCTCTTATGAAAGAGAAATTAATCGACGGATTGAAAAATGAAATCGAAAAAAATACATTATACATTTTTTTATCATTTAATCTTTTTCCAACAATGAATCTTTTGAAGTCATGCTTGATTTTTCACTTCAGATACATATTTGTACTTTTTAAAGGTTCAAAATACTCTTAAATTTAATAAATTATTTCTTTATAATAGAATGAGATCGCTAGACCTAAATATTCACAGCATTCTTATATATAATAATGCTCTCTTTATATTAGAATAAAATTGGTATACCTAAATATTGACAATATTCTTAAATCTAATATATACTTCCTTTATATTAGAATAAAATTTCTAGCGTTAAATATTCACAATATTTTTAAATCTAATAAATGCTTTCTTTATATTAGAATAAAATTTCTATGCCTAAATCTTCACGATATTCTTAAATCTAGTCAATACTTTCTTTAGATTAAAATAAAATTGCTGGACCTAAATATTCACAATACTCATAAATCCAATAAATGCTTTGCTTATGTTGGAATGAAACTGCTAGGTCTAAATATAAGAGTAATAAATAAAAAGAAAATGTTTAATTAGTGTTCCAAATATTAAACTAGAAATTATATTCTGTATTTCTTAGATTTCATACTTCCTTGTCAAAATACTATAAACTCACTATCTGAAAACCGTTCTATTATGGAGGCAAAGTTTAATTAAAGTAATTTACGGCATTTAAGTTTTGCGAATTATTGAATTAGCATGCTTTCATCTATAGATATTTTTTATCAAATTTCAAAGCTCTAATCCAAGGAAAGCGAATTTAAAACCAATTATAAATTTTATATTTGTAAATATGTAGTATGTCAAATAGATTTGATGGATAGAATATTGCTCTTTTGAATTCATGTATTTTTCCTGTAATCTTCACCTGAATATAAATAAAGGTTGAAGTGACTATGTACCTATTGATGGACGGATGTTCTTCAAGAATATTAAACTTTCTTAATTAAATAGACCAAATTCGACCAACCTTTCACAGTAATTGCATGACATGAAAGAATATACTGGCAGCTTTTGGGAAAGCAAAAATTAATTAACTATTTAATTAATTACAAATTAACAAATATGGTATCGATTTTTACATTTTGGATCACTATTATATTTAATCTTTGAATCAAACGGTATGAAAAAAATTGCATACTTTCATCTGGAGAAATGTATATCAAATTCCAAATTTCTAATAAAAAATGAATCGAAAACCAATTATAAATTTTATATTTATAAATATGTAATATATCAAGACAATTAAAGAGATGTCATAGATTAATTATATCTTCAAACTTTGAATAGTACTTAAATATAAAATATTAAAATTACTAAAAATATAATTAAAAAAGCATGAAGGCTGAGTTTTGTAAATAAGTGTTACCCAGTATTTTTGTTAATAAATCGAACATAATAACTATCGAATGCTCCGAAATAGTGTAGACTAGGACTTTAAATTGTATATAGACTAGGATTAAGCATGTAGAATCCAACAATTTCTGTGAATGAATATGCTTTAGTGTTTAAGAAACTAAACAAAATTGTGAACTTTTTTTTCTTAAATTAATGTTTCAGTTTGAAACTATTCAGTGTATCTTAAATGAGGGATTTAGGGAATTTAAAGCTTCATTCGATGGCAAAAACAACTAAATGATTGTTAAATTTTGAAATGATAATAAAGTTTTGAAAATTGCTGAAATAGCATCATTTTCATCTAGTGTGATGTATATCAAATATTAGAGCTTTAATCGAAGAAAAGTGCATAGAAAATCGATTATAAATTTTATATTTATATCTAGTATATATAATTGTAGAGGTAGCATAGATTACTTATAGCTTCAGAATTTGGTCTCCAATACAAAGAAAAAAAATCGCTTGAACTGCTTATATTTCTTAAGTGCAAAAAGTAATATAAATTAAAGAAATAGTCTCATCTGATATTTGTAAATAAATATCAACCAGTTTTTATAACAATTAATAAAACATAATATCGATTCATCGGCAGTATTTTTTTCAAGTAGCATATGTAGCTTAGACAAAAAAAATAAGCGTTTAGAATTCAACGATTTCTATGAAAGAATGTGCTTTACTATTAAGAAATTAAAGAGGAACAGTAAATATATTTTATTTAAATTAGCATCCAAGTTTTGAAACTACTCAAGATATACTAAAAGGATGGATTTCATAAATTTGAAACTTCAATAGAAGACAAGAGCTGAACAAACAATCTAAGTCAATGGTGCAGATTGATGAAATTATGCTTAATCTACCCACTTTTAAACAGGAGGATAGTAATTAAGTAATCCTCTAGTAATTTATTGAAATAAAAATTATCAAAACTAGTTCACAATATACAATATTCCACTTGTAGACTTCTTAAATGCTGTCAAGTAATATATGTAGCTCAACCAACAATTAAGCATCAAATTGATTTATTTCAAATTTAAAAAAAAATTAAAACAACAAACGCAGGAGTGAATTTAATTTAGTCAGATTAACGTCCCATTTTTAAAATTATTAAGGGATGGAATTCATGAACTTAATTCTTCATTAGATGGTCAGAGCAACTATTGAAACAATGTTATATACTTCAATTACTAGATTCCACACCATTGATGTGACGTGAAATAATACACGAAGTTAGATTTAATAGCTCAGTTCCAAATAGAAAATAGAAATTTAATGGATTTTGAACAAGCTAACATCTGACACTAAATTGAGATGTCTTCCACTATTCTACTATGCTTCACGCATTATCTTAAAAGGATTATAATGTAAATTTATAAATAAATTATTTGTAGGGAAAACATTTAACACCGATTTCAGGATGGAATAAATTCTAAAGGTCTCATTTAGCTTAAAAATCCGAATACCTCCAATTTATATAGGTTATCCTAAGAAAAAAGTATCACTAATAAGAATTCAACTTTTACAGATTAATAAGCTTTATTTTTTTAACTAATCAATAACTTCACCGCAAATTTTTGGAATTAAATTGAAAAATGCATGCATTTACATCATTATGTAACTTTTGCTTCCTTATCCAAAATTCTCAATTATAATTTGGTTAATGAACTAAGTACTTTTAGATTAGCTGGGCGTAAGCAAAAAGTCCCAAACAACTGACATCCGTACCCTAAAAAACTTCGCCAAAAGCGTTTTAGTGTTATGCCTGTGTGAGCAGGTGTAGGCGATTGTTTTAGCGTAGATCTTAATTAATGGCAACCTTTTACTTTCCCATAATAAGAAAACTTATAATTATTTTAATACTTACAGCATAGCCAATTTTTATCCATAACAACAAACTAATGTCATTTTTTATTAATAATAATGGGTAGTAAACTAAAGTTCAAATAACAAAATATAAATTTTACAACAAAGAATTATGTTGTTAAGAATGTATATAAATAATTGTACCTAATAATTTTTTTAATTTTCATCGTTACAAGATTTTTTGTCAAAAATAGAATTTTAAACTTTTTAATATGAATAAAAAAGGGTTCTAGAAATTTTTCAATAATCTAGATTTAAATATTATAAGCAACCTAATAAAACTTGTACATAGTTAGAATCTCTACATACTCAATTTGAGGACTGTAAAACAAATATTTTTGTATAAAGAAATTTTGTATAATAAAATATTTACCACAAATTTTTAATCATTTATTACTTTAATGACTATGCATAATTCATTCTTTTGAAATTAAAGCAGATTTTTAATAATGAAAGTACGAACTAAGTTTATTTTTAAATGGATTGAAATAGCAATGATTATTTGAACATCTTTTCTGCACGCTTTGAAATTTCCTGCTTTTTACCAAGCCTTTCTTTTCTTCTTTAACATTTTAAATCAATTTTTAGAGAGAACAACTTCTTCATACTTTAAAGTTTTCCTTATAAGCACTATAGAAATTGCTATGAGATTTAAAACTAAATTGAATTTAAAGTAAAAAATTTTTTCCGTGTTTCTAAAGATGCTCTCAAACCCTAGGATATATGTCTTCCCAGAAAATGCTTATTCTTTTTTGGTAAAATCTTCTTGATATCTAAGAGTTTCTATTTCAGTAAAAGTCTGCGTAGTCTTTCCGTCTAAAAACTTTATTGCAGTAAAAGTATGTTTAATTATCTGATTAATTTATTTATGATTCTTAACTGGTGCTTTTCAAAAACGATGCAATATACAAAACTTTTAAAATAATTGTTTTCAATAAATAGGAATTTTATAGAAAACAAAAAAATTATTTTCCCACCGAAATTCATAATTTCAAAAAAAAAATCCTAATGCATTGATTTTTGATACATTTGAGCACCACAGTATTTCTTTCTCAAAAACATGTTTTAAATTTCTTTTTAATATTTTATTGTTATAAATAATACGTAGTTCTTTGATACATCTCAAAGTTTAATAATTATTATTACCATAAGTGCTTAAATTCCATGCCTCGAATTTGGTGCTTATGACAAAGTTTTGTGACTAAGGAGTATCTTCAAATATTAGTCATCTTGTTATTTCAAACCAAATAAGGGTTTTTTTATTGATTCATTTAAATTTTTTAGTCACTCTAGAATTCTTAAAAATATTACCATCGCCCATCAACTGACTAATAGTGATTGATCGCCAAAAATGGTGTGCTGAAATATCATATCTAACTATTGATAAGGTTCTCCACTAACTTGCCGTTAAGCCTATATATAAAAATGTCTGTGTGTTTGGTGGTATCCCCGGAACTTGTTCGTTTATTCTCTGAAAAAGATGTTGTTGTTTCTGTTGGCACTTGTTATAGACAAGCCCGCTGACAAAGTTGGCGAATTTATAGCAAAGTTTTTAAGTCTCTTGTTTTTCTGTTGCTCCAATTAGAAACACTTAGCTTCTCACGCTTCAAAACCCTTTTTGTTTCTTTCATGCAACTACAGATCGTAATTTAGACTTGAACCAGAGAACGATAATCTCTGACCCAGTACCCCCAATGTGAATTACTCTCGACATGAAGGATTTTAGGAACATGCTCCTATTTCCATACACGGTAGGTAGGTATGTAGGATTTATTGGCACAAGAGACATGTGAGGTCGTTCTGCGCCAATCATGGGATTCAAATTAGGACCACATTAATATGAACCTAACCATTAAATTATAAATTAAAACCAATTGAGAAAAAATATAAGTGGTGTAGCAATCAGCTAATAAAATGTTAAGTTCATTGAATAACAGAAATAAAATATTTTTGAAACAAATTAAAATTGCGAATTAATGATACAACTCCATAATGAAGAAATAAAAGACATTAAAAGCTTGAAAAGCAGCTAGATAAAAGAGAAAAGTTGAATCGCTTTTAAAATTGCAAGAATATTTGGGTGGTTGAATCGCTTTTAAAAATGCGATTATTTAGCTGGTATTTCTCATCCACCAAGTTGGTTAGAGTTATGGATGCTATAATGAAAATACTGACACGATGGAAGTGGCAAGAAGGGCATTTACTTAAAATATGCTTAATACTTAGATCAACGTGACGCGTCTGGCACATTGATGCTCTTTGATATATATATATATATGGAAAATTTTGAAAACTGAGTATTCTAATTTGTATCCTTATTCATTGAATACTAATTTTGAATACCGAGTTTAAAAATTTAACAAAAATTTCCTCACCAAAAACATTTGCTAACTCATTTAAATGCATTCATTGTTAATATACATAAAAATCAAAAAGGAGATTATGTATTCCCAGAAGTTTTTAAAAACAACTTTCAGAAAAAGATATTTTTTTCACAAACTCCTATTCCTTGTATAAACTAGTACGCCGCTATGGTTTCGAATAACCAATTCTTATTACAGTTAGAAACAACTATCATCATTGCTCTTGCAAAATTAAAAGTATTGTTATTAGAATTTTCTTACAATCTCTATTTATAATCAATATATTTATCATTATGAGCGTAAATAAAACGCCAAATGAACATGCTAAAAGTCAAAAATACAGTCCATCTCCCAGATGGAAAATCCTGTATATTGTGATTCAACTTTCCAATATTTAGATAATTAAATAGTTTCATAATAATATTATATAAAAAATTTGCATTATCAAATTTCTGCATATTGGAAAACATGTCAGTATAAAGAATATAAAACTGTGATAGTGGTTTTTTTTTTTTAATTTTTTAGCATCACTAGGGCATTTCATTTGATGGGCGGTTGAATTTACGTATTTTTGGATGATAGGTAAAAAAATATCATTTCTTACACTTATTTCTAATTTCTTCTATATATAAAGGCCCGAAAATTATTCATACATAGAATTATCTAAACATTTGCACGAACAATACGAAATAATCTCTAAAAATTGAATTTGACACGTTTTTGAAAAAAGAGGAGCAGTAAACATTCATGAAAACTGTCCTCGTAATATTATCATTTTAGACAAAAAGATTTTTTTTAACAAAAATTATAATTACTACAACAGTGTAACATTTAAAAAGTCTTAAACGGTTTTTTTTTTATTTCTAAGAAAACTACTAATAAAAATAATTTTTTTAAGTTTTTAAAAAAATTTTAGTTAATAATGTAAAATTAAAAGTTTGTCGTTTTTCATTTGAAATAACTTAATATGATTTTTAAATGCCAGTTATTTTTCTTTGAAAATTCAAAACAAATAATTTTGTGAAAGTCTTGTTTACTTTCCTAAATGAGCAACTTTTTTTTTAATAGAGTTTATATACATTATAGACAAAAATTGAAATTCCCATTGTTGTAAAGCTAAATGACCTAAATTATCGCTCTTATTATTAGTTTATTTTTCATTGTGCAATTATTTATTTTCCTTGAACACAAGAATTGCAAACGAGCATCTACTTTTTTAAAGGTATTTTCTTAATAACTAAAAAGATATAGTTTTTTTCACTTTTTATATAAATTCCTACTGATAGTATGTGAAAATCTAACAATTAACAAAGTCGAATGCATACTCATCATCCAAGCACAATGAGCAAAGAAAGATGAGGCGCTTCATGCGTCCAAAAATGGAAATAGAATAAAGCATGATACTAAAATAGCTGTAGATATGTTTCAGTAGATGGCAGCACATACAAACTTCAACGGATTAGTTCTAGTCTAAGAATCTCATAAATTTTCCATCTTTCAGAATCTCAAACATATATACTATTTGCTGGATATAATGAGTCAGATATATAAGTATTTAATTGCTGTCGGATGTACTCTATCATTTTATGTACTAAATCACTTGACTTCGAATTCAAGTAAATTCAAATTATTATTTTTCTATTTACATTAATGTAAATACTATCATTTATTTTATTTTTCACTGGAACGGTATAAAATAATATAATTTTCAATTCAATAAGGATTTTTAAATTATTTTAAGGATTTTTCTTTGACATTGTTTACGTATATTCCCATAAGGATGATAATTTCTTAATTATATACTGCATTCTTCAATTACATTTATAAAAAAATTTTAATTACAACTAATTGGTCCTTTTTCTATTTTCCCATTTTGATTAGTAATTTTCATATTCTTTGAACATTATGAAAAAAATGAAACTGTTTAAATAATAAAAAATAAAAGAATCATATGATTGCTAAATATTGTCTTTTTGCTACTGTTTCTTTTTAGTAATGGTCTTTTTGCTACTGTTTCTTTTTAATAATGGTCTTTTTGCTACTGTTTCTTTTTAGTAATGGTCTTTTTGCTTCTGTTTCTTTTTAGTGATTGTGTTTCTGCTTTGGTATTTCGTATAGTTATCTCAAAAAAAATATTTAAAAGTATCTGCTGATTTTTGCGAGTGTACTCTTTGCTTCACATTTTTCATTTATTTCATTGTTTTATCATATTTTCGAATAAATTAAATCTGAATATATCTGTTGCTGGACGAAAGTGGTTTTGTAAATGGTTAGTGAGCTAAACGATCCGTGAGTAATGGCAGTTTCTGGAGGTTGGTGAGCATAAGCGAGCAGGGATGGAACTACCTAATTTTTATAATTCCCATTGTAGTTTAAAATGAGAAAAATCATTTAATTATATATGGTGAATTTCTGGATGATTACACTTTTGTTTTTCTGTGTGTATGCGATAAATAAACTTAAAATTTGTGGAGAAGAAATTTCTGTCTAAAAAGATAAATGTGTATATAGCGTCTGTAAAGAAAATAGTAGTAAGATATATTGAAAGGGGATTATTTTTATGAGTTAATATATCCTTTAGTTTATTTTTTAGCATAAATTTCAGTTTTCAATTTATCTTTTGGATTATGTCATATGAAATTTTAAATTAGTATCAATTTGTAATATAAAAGATTCGATATGAATTTCAAATACGCAAAAATGATTCAATATGATTTTAACGAATATTTTAAAAAATTAGCTTAATTTTTTGAACTGCGTAGAATTTACTGACAATTTTAAAGGCGCGTTTAGACAAACGTCATTCTAAGAATCCCTCAAATAAATAAACTTGTATATCTAACTTTATAAAAATCTTTAGCTTCTATTATTAAATCAGATTTTGCAAGAAAATAAATCGTTAGATTTTTATGTAATTTATACAACGTATTTGTTTTATTAAACATGACCTCAACAAAAACATCAAAATTCATTCTTTTAATCTTTTTTCTCCTTTTTTTCCTTTATTTCTTTTGATTCAAATGTATTAATCCTTCCAGGGGCGATGGTCAGAAAAGAGGACACTAATTTTAAAAATCTCTGTCAAGGAAACTATCGGTTTAAAAACTCAAAAAGTTATTGTAAAAGTACAATTAGTGTCTTTCCTAGTGAATAGATGGCAACCCGAGAAATTTTATATATTTTTGTATTAATTTTGTTAAAAATACCTCGATCTTTTTATCTGAAATATGGCATATTTTGAGTTATTAATTGAAATTTTATCAAAATCAGTCACCCTTATTCTTACAATATCTGAGAGGTTTTAAATCACAATTATTTCGAAGCTTCAAATTAATTTAAGAAATACCAAAGTGTTTATTTTGTGGTGGGGACACTGCCTATCTAAGACATATGTTTCTTCTTCCGTTTCTTTCAAAAAATTTAATGCCCACCCTTGATAGGTTTAATGATTATTATTTAAGAGGAAAAGAATGATTTTTCTTTGTCAAATTTTGTAAACATAATTTTTTTATTAGAACGTCGAAGGTTTTGTTCAGCTCTACACACTACGAATATCTCAAAATTATTTTTGTATAAAAAAATTCTTCCTCTATATTTATATAAATGAAAAGAAATAAGAAGAATTTATCCAAATATAGTTTTAAAATACTTTATTGTAATACTTCATAGGCGCATGCAAGCTATAAAGAGCAAACCAAAACAATTGTTTTGTTTTGTTTTTCAAAATATTCTATTATCACGTGAAAACTTAACAAAAAATGAGTTTATTACTTGCTCATAAGTAATATGACAGAATCTTCTTCCTAGCAGCCTGGAGGAATAATCTTCGATTCTCATCGTTAACTTTATTCAAATTGTCGAATACTCCTTTGCACCATCGTCTGGCAAATCCTTTTTCTCTCATTCGCTTTCTAGAAAATTCAAAAGAAACAGCTCCCATTGCGCATTCTTCCACCGTTCCTTTCATGTGTTCAGATTCTTCTGAAAATCTAGGTGACCATTCAGCGAAACGTTCTTCTGGCGAGTAGTAGTTCAGAGTATTCATAGAATAGAGCATAAAGTATTGCTCTCTGACTTCATCTATTGGAACGAAGTTATGCATGGGTGAATGTATTTGATTCATGTTATCATAAGGCATCAGTGTCTGACTGAATCTCATGCTTCGACTGATGGGTGAAACAGGAAACAAAGGAATCTCTAACGCAACAAGAGAGTCTTTATTCAAAGTGCCTTGTAAATTGAGTACCGCTGCAAAGGCTGAAGTTGCTCGACTGAATTCAAAACGAGCCTTCGGTACATCACCCTCAAAGCAGAATTCAAAATACCTCACGGTACCAAATACTTTCAAGAGATCCAAGTACATATCCTTGGGGACAGTGGTATCTAATCCATGAATGGCCAAGTTTCTGGATCTAGGATCGCATTCTTGATCGAGTTGCTTGCAGTAGAGAAAGAGAGTGTTGCCATCGTACAAAATGAAATTCGTCCGAGAAATGATTTTGTTGACTCTGAATGCTGACAGTCGAGCCATTTCTTCGTTTTCGTATGTTAGAATGACAGCTTTCTTATCCGGATTCTTAAGATCTGGTATGATTTTTCTGCCGTCAGTCTTCCAAAATAGAATATCGTGGAAGAAGGAGAAGAATTGATCCATGTTGATATCGGCTGGAAGCTGACCGATAATAATGCAGTTTTGAAAGTATATTTGCTCTGGGAAGCTTTGTTGAATGACATTTCTGTAAAAAACAAATAACGCTTTACATTAAAATTTAAAAATTAAAATAGAAAAAATTAATAATTTAACCCTTTGCAATTGGATAGTATCTCAAACACACTATTAAAGATGGTGCATTTGCTATGAACATTTTATTTATTTTTTTTTCCATTTTGATTTTTTTAAATGCCTATAGAATGGGAAAAAAAGATGTAGATTAATTTTTCAATGATGGTTTAAAACAATTATGTATATTTATTTTGCGGAGGAATAAACAAATTTTTGTATTAGGTGAATAATTATGAATTGAATTACTTTTCTGAGTGCCGAGGGTTAAATTTTAAAGCAGTTAAAGACTCATAAAACATTCACATTTTAAGGAAACACATAATTATGTATCACATTAATTAAATTTTACTCACAAGTCGTTTATGTGAATTGTGTTTAAAAAAAGTTTCATTACTAATTTGCAGCTTTCATTCTTTTAAAAAGGGCCATTATTATAATATTTTAAATTAACGAGCAATAGTTTTTGAATAGGATAGTTTAAACTGTCTACGATTTCTGATCGATAGAAATGTAGTTACAACATTTTTTCCAACAAAACGGGCAGCATTTGAGTCTTGTCTATAAAATAATATACATGAAGAAGAGTTAAACTTTGGTAATAAGGATCTTCATGAAACATTTTGCTTTGATATTGTCGGTGTGGATGGAGATGGATCGGAATTGATTGTGAAACATTTTATAAGCCAATGGAGCCCAAATATGCATGTGAAGAATCGATAACACAAAGAACGTCCTTATCTGGTATTCTGAGAATACTTATCAAATTCAATATTTGTCTTTGCATTCGTTTTACAGTATTATTGGGCTTCACTACAACTGTATTTCATTTTTCGTTGAAGACATCACTACTCGGGTATCATAAGCGTATTTTATAAATGCAGTATGTTATTAAGACGTATAGGTTTGTGGTCATTCCATATGTCCAGCAACCCGGATGCCTCGTAGCATTCTAACAAGATGATGTCTCCTTCACATTTGCAAGATAAATTCAATGATTGTTGTGACATCATTTTACTAAAGGTCTTGTAGTTCTTAAAAGAGGCCTTTGGCAATGCGATATTCAAGTTCACCAAACTTATTGCCGTGTGAATTTTAATCTCTTGGATTACATGGAAGGCTTTACTTATTTGACGTTCTTTTACACATACTCATTATATCTATCGTATTAGTTATATGGTATTGGGGATCATGCTATAGTACAATTTCACAAATTAGACAAGAAGCAAAATGGATACATACATATAAAACCACCTAGGCGACAGTTGCATACTATGACTTTGTTGTATGTCAATATTTTTCTAGAGTAGAAATTTTTTTTAAAAAAAATTAACAAAAAATGTAACAATAAGGGAAATTAATACATTCTTTGTAATATATGTAATGTATTCTTTTATTGGTAATCTGATATTTACTTTGCGTTAAACGGATGGCAGAGCCTCAGTTTCATCTAATTGTCTATTGACCTTCTTTTAGCACCGATTATTTTCACGTATTTGATATATTCAGAAATATAAAGAAGTTACACTTCTTCCATCGTCAGATTTTCCAATCAAATAAGTATACTTTCCCCTGAATCATTTTACACTAAGATGAATGTTTACAGCTCAGTTATAAAAGTTTAACCACGTATCTTTTAGCTAAATTTTTAATTTTTCGTTTATTCATGATAAATTTTAGCACCTTTGTTTTTCAATAAGAGAAAAAAATCCTTATCAATTTTTCGAATTCCAAAAATTAATTAAAATATAACAAATCTCTCTGCTACCAGCTTCTATTGAGACCTCTTAGATTAATAACATTTTAAACTTTTAAATTATCAACAAGGTATACATTTTTTGAATTTCACTTCGTTATTTGATTTGAGTGAAAAACATCAGTTGAATGTAAGGAATTTACCAAAATTTTAAAAATACAGATATCACAAATAAAAATTTTGCTACGTTGTTAATAATTAATAAAAATGCGTGATTGAATGTCTTGAGGATGAGTTCGGAGCTCGTTACATTATTTCGAAACAGTTTGTGTATCAAATATAATTAAAAAATATCATATTTCTGATGAAGCTACTGATATTTTGATTAGAAATCCTAACAACTGTATTCAGGTCCGAACTTATTGTAATCTATAAGGAACTTCAATATATCGACACGTCCTCAGAAATTATCTTCGAAGACATTTGAATTTAAACAACAGTATTGCCTCAATATATCGCCTTTCACATTGGAAAAAAGTGGGAGAGGGGGGCAAGACATGAATATCTTAGACCTTATTTTCAGGAATATCGGCAGAACATTCTATACACTTTCAGTGGGTCTTTTCACATGTTGGTTTAAATAGTAATGACATAGTGGATAAATTATCTAAGACAGCCTCAGCTGACATATTTCATGGTGATGCAACTCTTACTTATTTTGAAATCTGCTCTATCAAAAAGATGGAGTCAAATTCATTTTAGAGTATCCCACCTGCTTACCCTTGGTACTATGGTATGATTCACAATTGATATCACCGTCTGGATATCTATAGAAAACAACAAACGGCTTTCTTTCCTTTTTCGAGAGGACACGCCAAATGTTTTAGGTTGTCTTTTTTTTTCCTTTAATTTTTTCGTTTTGGAGATATTTTTGGTAACATGAGCATCTATGTGACTCTAAATATTATAAAAAGGAAATAATAGAATTTTTTAAAGCAATCTTTGCTTCCTTTCATTTACGAATTTCAAAGTAGTAGCAAGAATTAAGCTTGATTCATGGTTTCGGGTCGATCTTATTTTAGCCAACCTTTGGCGAATAATAAGAATTTTTTGGCGAAAGGTAAGAATTTTTTTTCTTAACCTTTTAATTCTAATACTTTCGATTTGGCGAGATTTTGAAAAAGTTGCCAGAGGTGGGCTAAAATAGGATTTTACCCACGGTTTCTCTTCTAGTACCTCAGAATCATTCGTTTTGACCGAAAATTCTCCAATTAACCAATTATTCTTCATCTTGAAACGCTCATAGCCGGCGTTTGAATTTACAATAAAAATATATCTGGATTTGACTAGAAATCTCCCTAAAATAATCTACCTTTTGGGACCATACATTAATCTACAGTTTAGGTATATTTCAACCAAATATTATATTCTCCATGTTTTGTTTTTAAAAAATATAGCTAGACAAAATTCTAAGTTGTAAGATATGACAATGTTAAGTTTATAATTCCACTGAAATTTGCATTTTCCTTCATTTCAAACTGTGGAAAGATATAATTGTATTGCAGTCGTTTCAACCAAGCAGCACATAGCAAAAGGTGCCAAACGTTCGAAAATTTGAAAAATGTCCTCCATTTTAGTGGCTATTAGAGAAAAGGGGTAAAATCCTATTTTAGCCCACCTCTAGCGACTTTTTCAAAATCTCGCCAATTTTTTAAAATCACGCCAAATCGAAAGTATTTGAAAGTAATCGAAAGTACCAATAAGATTAAATGGTTTTCTAACGGAGTTTAAATCAACCAATGATGTTCCGTAGGGTTGCCGCATTTCTCTTTAGATGTTGTCAGGGTTGCCAATTTAAAATCATTATCGCTGGTAATTTGGCGAGTTTTTAAATTGGCGTCAGAGGTGGGCTAAAATAGGATTGACCCGAGAAAAGGCAACAGATAAATTTAAGAATTGTAATAAAAATTGTAAAAAACTAAGCAATGGAGTTTGTTCTTAAATGGAATCGATCTTTCTAATTTTTGCCTCAAAACCAGAAAATGAGTTTTAAATTCAAGATTGGATTTAAGATTCATTTAACAATCTTAAGAAAATTCATTACATTTCTTACACATTTGTATGTAACAGCGATTTTTAAAAATCAGCATTCGGTTATATTATCTTTATGTTCAATATAAATTGTCAAATTGTAAGAGATAAATAATACTTTAAAAAATATATGGAATTAAAAAGTAAAATTAAAAACTTACTGGTCTTGCACTGGACTTGACATCTTGTATAGAATATTTTAATCAAAAAAATTGTGAATTGCTTTTCGCTAAGCTTTTCGGGGTTAAAGTTGCAGTTAACAGACAGCCGTCGAAAAGTATTGTATTAATTAACGTGAAAGTTAATAAATACTTCACTTATGCATGTATTTCTATTTTTTCTTTAATTTTATGGCGAAAATTTTCTGATTATTAAAAATTTCAAGGTGTTTTTATTAAATCAATTTGTATACATATATATATTCATATAATTTCATTCAAGTTTCGGAATAAAATAGTGAATTCAGACCTTTTACGCTTTATATTTCTATTATTATATGTATTTATTTTATTTAACTACGCACGTGCGAAATTTTTAATGAAATTCTCTTTTTAATATAAAAGGGTAATAAAATAATTATTAAACTCTTGCAAAAAATAACCATAAATTTTCTCACGTGCTCTTAATTCTACTGCCAAACTTTTATTAAAGTAATTTATATGCTCTATAATGCATTAAAGAAAATTTATTTGATTATATTTATTCTATATGGAATTTGTATAATTGTTAGAATAAAATATTTAAAAATTTTATTATTTGAAACTTGAATTTCCTGACAAAAAAAGAATATAAATTTTGTACAAATTATATTCATTAACTTTAATTCTATATTCAAAATTTACAAACCCAAAAATGTTAATTTAGTGAAAGATTCAGTGCACTACTATTGCATTTTATTGTGTTACATGAATTACGATTTTTATTTGATTTCGCTTAAAATATAAATAATTCCGCTTAAATACAAAATATTTTAAAATTTTATTCTTTGAAACTTGAAATTCCTGACAAAAAAAGAATATCAATTTTATACAAATTGTATTCATTAACTTTGATTCTATATTCAAAATTTACAAATGCAAAAATGCTAATTTAGTGAATAATTCAGTGCACTATTGTTACATTTTATTGTGTTACTTGAATTACGATTTTTATTTGATTTCGCTTAAATTCTAAATAATTTCGCTTAAATACAAAATATTTTAAAATTTTATTCTTTAAAACTTGAAATTCCTGACAAAAAAAGAATATCAATGTTATACTAATTGTATTCATTAACTTTGATTCTGTATTCACAATTTACAATTGCAAAAATGTTAATTTAGTGAATAATTCAATGCACCAATGTTTAAATAAGAATTTTACATTTTATTGTGTTACTTGAATTACGCTTAAATTCATTTTTTCGCATAACTAATGTACAATTGTTTTCACTATGCTTGTTCCATTTGATTTTCTCATTCAAGTTATTTTAAAAATACATTGTCTCAACAAAAAAATCGTAATATTGGCAAATCATCAGCCCTGAATTCGTTGCCATTCCGGATTTATTTTCCGTCGGCACCACATTAATTCAGAAAAATTGGAATTTTAGTAAACATTTTCATGTCGTTGCCAACAGTTTTCCGCCAGCTGGAAACTTCTGTACCTAAAGCATCATTTGTCGGTGATTATTTAAAACTAGCGTTACGTTTATTGAACTCTGTTATATTAATGGTATTAAACTATACTATCTTTGCTACACTGTATTATATCAATGATATTATATTATATTTCTACAATTTCTTTCAACATTTTCTTCCATTACGTATATTCTGAAAGTTATTCAATATTTTAAAGTTTCCATAGTAATATTAAAAAGCATCTGGTACAATTCGAATACATCCAAAAGTTATTAATATCACTAATTACTCCTTAAATTCATCATTAATCTTTAAAGATGAACATTAACAATTGAGATTTTCTCAGAAAAAAAATGCACAACCACATTGGTATAATGCCCACATTTTCAGAATATTGAATCACAACTTGAAGCCAACGAAATATCTCGTGTTAAATATTAATATAAAGTCTTCCTTTTAAAACAGCAATTCCTTTTCTAAAATATCTTGTGCCATTTTACAAATTTTATACTTAATACCGTATTGATTATTAAGTGCTATTGCACTAGAATTATTTCCTAGTCCATTAATATATTTAGAATTAAGTTTTATTGCATGTGTCATCTATACTATTATTATAAATGAGAATGTTTGGATGGACGGATGGATGTCTGTGACTCAATCACGCTAGAACGGCTTAACGGAATTCGATGAAATTTAGTTCAAAGGTAGATAGGAATAGAATATAGGCTTCTTTTTATTCCGACTAAGGTATCCGACTACCTCTATGAGTTGGAAGGCCTGACCTATCATCCTGGGTCACATATTTGTTCGACTAAAATTTGTCTTTAATTTCAATTTTCTCAAAACTTTTATTTTCATAAATATTCTGCACCGTTAAAATGATATCTCAAAGTCATCAGAGGTATTTACATACAAATTTCAGCCAGTGTTTTAAATAACATCATTAATGAAATGAACCAAAAGTTTTATTGTTGGTGAAATATTTTTTTCATTTATGGGTTTTTTTTAGAAAAATTAAGCTGTGAATTTACCGAAAAAATGCATATATACGTATATTTTTACCCATAACTTTTTTGAATCTCAATATTTTTCTTAGATTTTGGTCCATTTCATTCATGATTGTATTCTATAACTTGTTTAGAAAGAAAAATAGGATTGCTGCATTACCATTTTGTTTAGAGTGTTAAACTTTTTGGTAAAATTTCATTAAAATTTACTATAAATTTTCCCATTTCTCAAAATAAATTATGTTTTCAAACGATTTTTTTTGTATTTGTAGTGTTTATAATTTACAATACATTGAAAAACATAAATGGTTTCTAAAAATCCAATTTTTCAAAATTTTTTCTTCGAATGTAGTCGGATACCTTAATTGAGTAGTTAATTTTTTATTATTTAAAAACTAACTTTTGCGCCAAAAAGCTATGGCCGAATCCCGCCAAAATAAGGCACCAGTTGTTGTTTTTTTGTTTGTTTGTTTGATTTTGTTTTTCTCAACAGAAATTAGGTTAGAAGCAGAATTTGGACCGATAATTTCAAACGATTCTATTTACTTTCTTTATGTTTGATGTATTTAAAATCAAATGTTGTTAATTGATCGATCTTTCGGATTCATTCTGAAGTACTTTTAAATTGAACGAAAACAGAATAAAGGAATTAAAACATTTCTAACTGCATTGCATTACTCCAACTAGCTTAGGAAAGTCAGAAATATGAGTTACGCCAGCTGGCCTTGAAAGTTCGTGTGTAATTATTGGCAAATGTGTTTTCATTTAAATTAAAAGTGTATTAATTAAATGTATAATGCAAGAGTAATACTGTTGTAGTAGTGTAGTAATTATGTGTAATACTGTTGTAGTACTGTAGTAATTATGTGTAATACTGTTGTAGTACCGTAGTAATTATGTGTAATAGTATTGTAGCTATCTCAATCTCAATCAATAAATAAAATGGATTTGACCGGACATGATTTGCTGTTTTGTTTTATTTTGAGTACACAATGTAAATAAATTGTTTTTACTTTAGTTGTGTGTTTTTGTTATTAAATTTTATTTATGTTATATATTTTTCGTACATGCTTATACTTTTAAATGTATAGTTTTTAGGTTAGGTTTGTGTTTGTTTTTTATTTGTTATTATTTGAAAGTTTTTTGTTCATAAACATCAAAATTTCCACGTGAACAGGGTCACTGGTAATGGCTATTGTTTCATACTTTTCAAAAGAGCACAAAATAAGCGAGATAAATTATGGGAAATTTGTAAATTTCAAAAACAGTGTTTATGAACAAAAATACTTAAAAAAGGTTTTCACAAGCACACATAATTCAAATTAAAGAGCATTTTAATCGTATCCATACTATTTTCTTTCCTTAAATGTTCAATGTGAAATTAACTAACCGGAAGCTTTTTGCACCTCATTTCAAATGCGAATAATCTCATGTGCACAAATTAAAATTTTGCATCCATACATTATTATAATATGAGAGCACGTTGTTGCTTTGCCTTCAGGTTTTTGAAGCCTCAAAATGTGTAGGCAACAAATTGCTGACGCATCAAAATGCGTAGTCAAGAAATTGGTGATTTATTTATTGCCTAAAATATTACAGCACAAAATTGATTTTTACATCATATTGAAGTTCAAAAAATAATCAATTCACTAATACTGACATAAAAACTAATACTGTTCTCACCTGATAACTTGAAATTTGAGATCGTAAATTTTCTTTTTTATTTATTTATTTTTATTTGAAATTTTCATGATGACAACATGTATAAAGAATGATGAAATACATAAACTATACGAATATAACTTTGATCACATATTGATTTTAAACCTTATTTATTACGTAAAAATGTGTTAGCTTTTCCTATTAATAAGCACTGGGGCTGCGTCAATTTAAAACCTTTTTTTAAATTTATGACAAATAAATTATATTAATTAAGGATGTTTCTGTGTCTTTACAACTAACCTGATCTACTAGATGAAAGAAAGCTAATTTAAATATTGCATAATATATCCTTTTAATTTGCCTATCTTTTGAAATATAGGTATATAATTATGACCAAGAGACAAACATAACCAAACAAGTTTATTTGAAATTTTGCAATATCGCTTTCATTACAAACATTTCTATATTGATCTGTGATTCTTCAGAATTTCATTCTATATGTGACTTTCACATCATTTCAAATATTTTCCGAAATAAAATCGAGTGTTTGTGTATGTATTTTGTGTATGTGAAGTGTTTACGATGAACAAGTCTTATTTTTGCCTTAGCCAAGTATAAACTCAAGAGCTTAATGTATTGATGTTTTAGAAATCGATATTAGAATAATTTTAACTATTTACAAAAGACTTTGTATTATTCTAAATTAACAATCAAAATACATTAATAAAATAATACTTAACAAAATAAGTTTATTTTTAATAATACGTCATAGTGAATTCTAAAACTCATGAATTTAAAATGAAGAAAAATATATTCAATAACTTTCAGAATCTAAATTTTTCAGTAGCCAAATATAATTAAAGAAATATTTTAACTGTATTTTTCAGCAATTCATTTCGAACAAAACAATAAGATTTAATCTGCACAAGCACGTTAAGAGTGAAAGAGAAAAAATTATCTTTTATTAATATGTTGCCCTTTTATTGACAAAAACTCAAATTAAAAATAAAATATTATTGCAAATTAAATATATAAAAATGTAATTGTTGACACGTGTCTGCATAAAATGAAATAAGTTTGAAATATGTTTTTTTTTTCTAAAATTGAAAATGTTAAGGAAATTTTTTGGGACTTTATATATTATTAATTAACTAAATTAGCTTTATTTAAGACAAATAGGGTTTAATATATATCTTATCAATTCAAGGTCCAGCAGTTAATTTGTAAAACTTTAATAATAGAAATGCATCAATAAAAAGTTTATAAATGAATTAAATAATTACATAATATATGTATGAATCTATAAATGCTTTAAAAAATTTAGAATGTTTAGTTTTTAAATAAAAAATAAACTACAAGCAACTTAGTTTTTGAAACTGACTGATTTATGAATATTTGAAGATCACTATTCAATAAAAGTGGGTAATTTTAAAGCATTTCATCGATAATTCAAAAGATGATACTCGAATCAACATCCAGGATTTCTCAAAACTGACTAACATAAAAATGCAAATGTTGAATGTTCCAAACATTTCTTTTCGAAACTTCATAAATCGATCAAATTTGATATCAGAAGACAGAAATCTTTATTTATTCATCTGAGAGTTGAAATGTCAAGAATATTTTGTTGAATATAATTAGAATATAATTTATTATGACTAAATTATGTATAAAATTCAAAAAATATTTTTTTAAATCATGTTTATAGACCGAAATAAAATAAAATATTATTATTCGCTTCATTTAATTGATTAATTCTTAAAATATTACGTAAATTAGTGTAATTATTCAGTCGTACACATAATGATTCTCTTTTAGTTACATTTAAAAAATACTTGGTTATGGTAAAAAAAAATTTTTTTTAATATCAATTTGCAGCTTAATCATTTCCAACTTTAATTTAAAGGTGAAATTTCGCGAGAGCTGACAGATATATGGTTCATTACGGGCTTAAGGCCTTTATAGCGGCATGAGCGAATTACATGACTATCAAAATTTGAACCTTAAAATATTTTGATGAAGTAGCTGTTAAAAGAAAAGTTACATAAAGTATATTGACAATAATAAGTCACATAAAGATTTTGATTGACAATGGCGCTACATAAGGTATTTAACTGATAATTTTAAACAGCAGTAAGATTGGCGAACTAGCTTGTTGCCAAAGGCGACTAGTGTAAAATAAAAAAATAAATGAAAATCCTAATATGGAATGATTTTTACTTACGCAAAAAAAATTTCAAAAAAAGCAAAAACATGTGACTAAGTGAGTATTTTGATGTTTGAATATATATATATGTGTGTGTGTGTGTGTGTGTGTGTGTGTGTGTGTGTGTGTGTGTGTATTCAACACATATTCTTCAACTTCACGCGAAAAACACTGAAATCCTTGCAATTCCAACAATTGAGCTAATGCCTGTTGATTTTAATTTTCATTACAAATTGCTTAAATTCTATTTTAAAGTATTAAAAAGGAATTAAATTTAATTAAAAAATTAATTTTTTTAAACTGTATAAACATCAATTATCATCTATTACAAGTAATCTCAGAGATTGGCGGAAAAATGGAAATCACTGGAAATTCTTAATTAATGGATTAATGTTCGAAAAAAAAACTGTATTAACATCAAGTTCATCCACTACAAATTTAAAAAATGCATTTGAACTTGAATGGAAGGATAAAAAAATTTAGCGATTGAAAATTTGAGCAAGATAAATATATATAAGAAAACCGTGAACTAATAGTAATAATTGAATAAGCTAAAATCACCAATCTACACTTTATATGTATTGTGAATAAAAAAGAAAAAAACTGATTAGCATTAAGAAATATATCGAATTTATTTATTAAAGGAGTGTACATTAATAGAAAGTGCAGCTTAATCCCTAATGCATTTAATATCGAAAATTAGTAAATTTTTATAAAGTATATAGTGAAAAGTAGAAAATCAAAAATTAGTAATTATGTTTCAATAATTCCTTTATAAACCATAAACATCAATTAAAAATGATTAAGTAGTAAAATGTGGTTTAATGTCCTGAAACAAGATAATTAATTTGAAACAGAAAAACATTCATCAGTTTAGATATGATAAAAATGTGAGTTTAAACTTTAATCCTAAGTGAAATTCATTGTGACTCGTTCTTTTTATAAATTAAAATTCATAAAGAGAACCGAATATTATAAGATCTAATCATTTGTGGTTTTTAAGCGGATATTTTTACATTTTCATTCTCTTGTATGTAATTTGCACCTAAAACCTTTTTGTAATTCCGTCATCTTGCTTATTTTATCATTATTATACATTCTTCTTATATATCATTCTACTTATCATAAACCATTCTAGATATACGAGGGGTGGTCCAAAAAAGACTTATAAGACAAATAAAAAATGACATTATGATAAATATTTCTTAAATGCCGAGAAAAGGAAATATTCCCAAGGTGCAAAATCGGGGCTTAAGAGGGGTTGGAGATGTCTCCATACCTCACACCTAAAAGTGTTCTGCAATCTCTCAGCCCACTTCAAAAGAATGCTGCCATTTCGCCACCTGTTGTCTACTCACTGCTTCGCGCCTAAACACTTCAACTATTTGTCTGTGAATGCCTGATGGGGACGCATTCTTGGCCAATAGAAATCGCAACAGGGCTCACACCTCCAGAGACCACTTCTCTGGGAGACTTGCCATTACTGTCGCTGTTTCAGTACTCAGTACTAAAAGCATTATCTCCTCGAACTACCGGTCTAAGACAACGAGCGCTATCTGTTTCCACTCTGGGTAACAATATTCCCATCTACAATTTCTACTTTCCAAATACTGCTTCTTGTAAACATTTTTGGATCACCTCTTGTATGTATCTTTGAGTTGTTGCAAGTTCGGACTCCGCCGTCTGAAGTCTCTCCATGTACAAGGTAGCTTGGTACAAATCTGTGTATAAATCTGTGGTAATCACAAATTTCACCAAGATGAGTCAATAACACAGAGAGTACTAGATCAGAAGTGATCGTTTTCTGATTTAGGTCTAAATTATGATCAGTAGAAGAGTGAAAAGAATGTGCGAATAACGTTCGCCTTGTAAAAAGGATTGTAACGCATTAGTAACTAATGCATACTCTTAACTCTAATGGCGTTACTGAAACAAGAGGCTCTAAAACTCGAAAGCTATATCAAGATATCTTGCTAATATCAATCTTTCAGCACATGAAAAAATGAGCAAAATTTAAAGAGACTAGATCCTTCAAAAGGTTGAGTTTAACTTTCCAAAAATGTTATAAAAGTGCTGAGACATCAGAACTTCTATCAAACGATGAAATGCAAACAATAAATTTAGATTCAACAAACTTTTAATATAAATAATTTATCTCTACTAACAAAATTCCTCCGAGATATTTATTATTTGTAAGTTAAGCTTAAGATATATATTATGCAATAGATTTATTTTGTTCAAAATGTTAAAAATTTAAATGTTATTAATGTTCAAAATATGCATCATGAGCAAAATAAATCAGTTTTATTGAAACTGCTTGTGGAAAAATGTGCAAAAATTCTGAATGTAAAAAAAGTAAATTTTTGAATAACATATTGATTCATAAATTCAAATTTAATCATAGAGTCTTGAGATACATGATTTTTAATAAATTAATAAAACCTTGGAAATACGAAAAGGTATTTAAAATATGTGTTGTGTTAAGTATATATTATATTATGTATGTGCTGTTATATTTAAAATATACATTATATTTGTGCCCCACACTAATATTTAAAATTATTTGAATCCTTGGTGGAATCTTATTCCATTGTTGTATTCAATATTTATGTTATGACACTGTAATTGCTTTTGCCATGTTATAACTTATCTAAAAGTTTAAAAAAATCAAGCGAGCCAGTTGAAATTGTCAATAAGTCAAATCATATGAGCAATTTAGTTCGTTTCTCATTTCTTAATAACTTTAGAGCAACCGATACGAACATTGATTTCTCCATTCGAATCTTTGTTGAGTTTTAAACTAATCATGGATTTCTTCTCAGGACAAGTAGCTTGAGCAGGATCCTGCTTACTGTTGCCAGCCATGTCCGTTTCGTCCTCTATGGTGAAACCAGGTTGAAGAGGGTTGCATTCTACTGACACGTACTTTAGTTCACCTTGAAAGCATACATCAATCCCTGAAATCATATAATAATAAAAAATGAGTGAAAATGTGTCTAAAAATGGACCTTTGTACTGTACTGTGGAAAAAGAACTTAAAATCAAAAGAACTAAAAGATAAAAAGTTGCCTTACCAGAGTATTCCTTACCAAACAATGATTACGAATTATTAACATTTGGAGTGAATTTAACATTTTTACTGATTCAATCGGAGTTTCATCCTTGATGAGTTATTTGGTGATTAATCTTTGGCTTGCTTTAATAGTATCCAAAAATAGAATTTGTGTTTTAAATACGTTTTTCTCAACAATTTAAAACCAACATTTGGCGCAAAATTACACTTGCAGGCACAAAATTCCATATTTGATGTATTTAAATTATTGTGTTTTTGAACTATTACGTTTATATGCTTCTGGAAGAAGAGCAAGCGGTTAACTCGTTGTTGGATAAAGCCCAAAATTTTATACGTATTTGCATCATAGTTTTTAATTTCGTGTACCAAATTTTATCATTCAAGCTCTCTTCGTTTTGTAGTTATTGTGTTAACCTATATTTGAACAGCTTAACAGATGGCCTTTCTCTAAGCAGACTTTACTCAAAATTTTATATAAAAATCATATATATAATTACAATCATGTAGTTCAAAGTAATTCTGGATTATTTTATCATAGAAAGACATTTTCTAAAAATGTATTTTTTGAACTCAGTGAGGTCTAAAACATTAAGATTTATCAAAGTATCGAGTAAATTCTTTTGATGATTTCTCTACTTTCTCTATATTACGTAAACAAGCAAGTAAAAAGGAGAAATCATGTAAATAATTTAGTTTAATTAAAAGTTGATTAAACCTTTACTTTTAACCTTATATGTACATAAGTACAAGTTATATCTGATTACTAATAACTTTATATTATTGTTTGAAATCTATGCATAGATCCTGTGTCTTTTTTAGATAACATTCTCTTAATAATTAGAAATATTTTAAGTGATATCAAAACTTAAACACATTAGGCTCAGAAATAAAATTAATAGAAATAAAACTAAAATTGCTGTATACTATTTTACAAATTTCTATATATTTTATAAAATTGTATTTGCAGACTATAAATGTGATTGAATATTTGAACATTGAAACAATTAAAGATAATAAAGCTTCTCATCATTGAGCCACAATAGCTGCCGTGGAACCAAATTTATTATCAATGGAATTGCAATTTATTTGCTAAGTTTTATGCAATAATATTAATGTATATTCGTTGATAAATATAATAATCCCTAAGCACCTAATTTGATACCAATTTATGTAACTAATAACATGAATTTCAGCAAATAGATTTTTTAAACCAGTAATAAAAAAATCCAAAAAATATATAAAAAAATATTAATATATAAAACAATTCCTATTTAAGTTAGCAAAAAGAAATTTTATTTTAGTTATTTTTATCAAATAATTGTCAAGAAAAATTACTAAGTATCAAAAATATTGATTTTCGAGAACTGAACTCGTATTATTCACCTTCACGTGAAAAATATTGAAATCCTTGCATTTTACCGATTGAGTTACTGCCTATCAATTTCAATTTTCATTACAAACTACTCAAACTCTATTTAAAGTGTAGTGGTCAATCAGGTGATAAATGACTGTTTGCTTCGACAACTAACGACAAACATCCATCACCCATAAAGGTGGAGAACTTCGCTCCCCAACGGAAACGACTGACTCATTTCCCAGCTTTGCCGTCTTGCTCTGAACATCTGCCTCGCTCTGTTCGATGGATATACATCCGTTGTATTAAAAAAATATCATTAATATTTGTTTTATTCGTTACTAGCCGCTTTTAACGACCAGCAATCTTATTGCTGTTTGAAATCATCTGTTAAATAATTTATGTGATTGTCATTGTCAATTAAATGCTTTGTGTGACTTGCCATTGTCAATTAAATACTTTATGTGATGTCATTGCCAATTAAATACTGTATGTAACTTGTCTTTTAATAGCTACTTCATTAAAATATTTTTAGGTTCAAATTTTGATAGTCATATAATTCACTCATACAATTCTAAAAGCCTTAAGCCCGTAATGTACTATATGTCTCTTTAATTATTTGTCAGCTCTTGTAAAATTTCACCTTTAAATTAAAGTGGAGATAATTAAACTGCAAATTGATATAAAACATTTTTTACCAAAACCAAGCATTTTTTAAAAATAAAGGGAACCTTTATGTGTACTACTGAATAATTACAATAGTTTATATAATATTTAAAGAATTATTCAACAAAAATTGTTTAGATTCATCGTAAAATTCAGTTTTTATTTTACTTTCAAAATAATTTAAATGATGCGAATAATAGTATTTTATTTTCTTTTGGTCTATAAATATAATTTAAAAAAGGATACATGGAATGTATCCTACATGAAGATTCATGGAATGATATTACAGCTTGTTTTTCAAATTTCCCTGATTTAACATACTTATATATATTGAAATTTGAAATTTCCCATTTCTATAAAATTATACAAATATCATTCTAAAATAAATTTTAAACTGTTATTGGGAATAGGGCTTAACTTCTTATTTTCCCAAATTTTTTATTGACAATCAGATACCATTAAAATTAAAAATACCTGTTATGGTGTGATCTGGTTTACATCCCATAGTTCCATCAAATGGATTGTAAGTATCTTTCTGAGTTTTCATTGTAAAAAGAGACTTCGAAAACTCGTTTCTGCATCGGACTTGCATTCTTGCATCTGAGAACAAAGGGGCAGATCTAAGAGAGAAAATTATATTCATCCAATTAAATAATGCATACAGCATTCAAATATTTAAAATATATTGTAAAACTGTTTATAGCATTGTAAATGCTATTTTTTAAAAATTTTAATGTATATTATTAAATTTTTTACTGTAGTTTAATTGTAAAATATGATTCAAGTTTTTAAGCCTTTCACCCCTGACCCAAACGGCAAATGTTACATTGGCTAGCCTTCTTCTGTTCAAACGAGTGGTGTAGAATATAAATCGTGAACTCCTTGTTGATAACTCTCTTTTCTTCCTCTAACAAGCGCTTGAAATAGAAAGCCAACCAAAATAAAATTTCTAAGCCCAATCTGTAGAGAAAGGAATGGAATTTCCAAGTCTGGTTGGGTTTGATCTGTAGTGAGTGAGATAAAGTTTATTTCAAATTTGTTTATAATATTATAATTGTAAAATTGATTATATTTGTAAATAAATGATTTTATTTTGCATCATTAAACTACTAAATGAATATATTTGTCCATACTTGCATCCCAATTAATTGCTTCACTGATTGAAATTTGAAAATTTTCTTTCTGTCACTGCAACTCTCTTTATTAAAGAGTTTATTTTTATCTTTATTTTTTAAACCAGTCCTTGAATTTAAATATTCCTTAACTGTAGATAGAAGATGCCATATTTGTAAAATTTCAATATAACAAAAATGCAATAATTAATCTTATACTATAGTCAGTGTTTAATATAATTCGAAATACAAAGGAAAAATATTTAAGAAACGTCCTCAATATTCATATTTTGAACTTCTCTAACCAATTTACATGGACATTTTTGAAACTTGATTGGATTCTTTTTAATATATTTTTAACGATAGTTTTATAACTCAGTTGTCAAACAGCAAATATGTAAATAACATTTCCATACTGAAAAACGCATCAGAGACATATCGGAAAGATTTTTACCTTTCAAATTTTCTTCTAAGTAAAGTAACATTAGAAGATTCTGTGGTAATTTATTGCACAGAATAAATCCCCATCGATTAAAATACAATTCCCATTTACTCGTAATTATCTATAATTCTATGACAAAAATCACCTTGATTTTCCTTTTTTAAAAGAAAAATAAAACTCTTTTGCCCATGTGGAATCTTAACAAAGAATACAGAAAACTTTTCTAAAACCCATCCGTATATTGTGGAGCTTTGTAACATAAATTAAATATAAAAATAACCATTCGCATGACACTTTCCTCTGATTATACAATAAGGTAATTTTCTGTTTATTTAAATAATAGCAATAGCAGTTTCATTAGCCAATAACTAAAGTTTTATTCTGGTAAATGATATTACAAGAAATACGTGTATTATTATTTCAACATATGCATGTATACAGCATCTAAGGGTTAATAATTCTATTCCTTTATAACATACGTAACAATGGGTGACCACAGTTATTGAAATAAAGATAAATACTATATACTAAGTGAATATATTTCAAATAAATTCAGAAAATCTATGCAAAAGTGCGTGTTGAAATAACTATCAAAATTTTTCTGTATACGAAATTGGAAAAAAAAACTTACGCTACTAAGCCAAACACTTGCAACTGATCCCTTGGTTCACTGCACATAATACTTGCTTCTGTCCCACTACACTTAGAATTGCGTCGATTGTCAACTAAAATTATGGGGGAAAATATTCATGAATTTGAAATGTGATCTTATAAAAATCCTCAAATGTTAAAATGTATTAATAACATATTAATACCTCAAATTCTATATGTAAAACAATCTCTCGAATTGATAACAAGAATCTTGGAGTGTCAGTAAAATTTATTCTGCACATCGAATAAAATATCAATATATTGATTTAAAATGCATGATATAAATATTAGCTGTAAATCAATACAAATTTAAGAATTCAAGATTATAAAATGTCAATTTGAAGAAATCGGTTGATTATTACATCAATCGGGGCTTGTTATACAACTGGCCTTCATTATAGAAAGATGATAAGGACATCGAAATGGTGTGGTGTACTTAACATCACACCATACCTCCGTTTCTAGGGCGGGGCCCCTTTCCGGTTTGATATAAATATATGTGGACGATTTTTAAAAATTACTCAGTAGTCAATAGGAGTGATACAAACAAATGACAAAATACAAAATAAATACAACATAACAAGAAATGCTAAAACACTAAAAGGAAAAATATCTTGAATACTATAAAAATGAATGAGTGAACATGATGATGTATAGTATGTAAGGAGATTTGAAGGAATTCTAAAAATTAGTTACTTGAGGGTGTTAAAGAATAAATGACGAATAAAATGCGAGGTGTATTAAATGGTGCCCAAAAATATTGATAGGGTTAATCTAAATGAAGCGGTTCTCCATGATCAATTAAGAATCTAATCATGTTTATGATTCTTTTTTTTGAAAAATGAATTATTAAGGGCTCTTTTGTATCAAAGACTTTCTAGCGAGTGAGTATTTTAGGAGGTGACATGAAAGAGTAAAAGGGTAAGATGTCGCAAAGTGGATGAGATTCTCCTCAAGAGAAATAGTCATCTACATATAAATGGAAAAGGTAAAGGAAAGAAGGGAATGGACCATGTCCTATAACAAACTATTTTTCTCGAGTTCAGGAGAGTGGTTGCAATTTTACTAATTTGAAGACTTTATGAACGACAGTACAACCAATATTTCCACTATCAAAAGGAAATTGCATTTCCTTATAAATATTTTTTGAAGAAGCAGTTTCAGATGGCACCAGGGGAGGGAGCTTACGTTGAAAAACCTTCGATAATGGTTTTTAATAATTTTAATAACTAATTTTTTCATTTGGTAGATTTACTTATCTTTCCATATCTCGCGAAATCTACTTTGGGACATACCAAATTTAATTTGCATAATAGATTTGAAATTTAACTGTCGAAAAGAAAAACTTAGATATTCAAAAGGGCTTTTTTAACTCTATATAATTTAAATGGGAACAGAAAATGCGTCTCACTGTTTAACTAGAGAGTATTCAATCATGATCGTCTTGGATCACGATTTAAATGTAAGCCTCCCTGAGATTACATTCAAATCATGATCCAAGACGGTCATGATTTCAATGTAATCTCCTGAAAATTGTGTGATTCGATGTTTCTAGGAAGTAATTTATTTTTTGCCTCAAAGAAAAAAAAAATTCATAGTGCCTTGAAAATAAAAAGTCGTCTTCTTCAAATACCGACTTTTTTCCTTTCTACCCTGATTTCCCATTTCCGTTTATAATTCATAGTATTAATATATGTGTAAATATATTAAATATTTATAAAATTGGATATGATAACACGTATGTAAATTCTGCAAACAAATAAAAATTTATAGAATATTGTCGAGATAAAAAGGTAGATTTAATAAAATATAATCATAATAAAAGGTATATAATTTTTTCATTGACAATAAGTGAGTGCATTCATTGACAATAAGTCTTCATAGATATTTACTGATTTATTTAATTTTACTATTGCTTTGTAGGGTATTCAGTATTTCTTTTAAACGTCCATTTGCTCATTCAATAGTTAAATATAAAATTTTAAAATTTTGATTTTCTGAGCACAAGTTACTATTCATTGATATAATACCTTTTTATTTATAAAAGCTTTCATAAAAATTGAGTAAATGTCTAACAGATTCATAAATATAGTTCTTTTTTTTCTCCGATTCAGAATATTTGACACTTTTTATATGTAATTATTATCTCTCTTAATTATCTTTATCGAAAAAAGACACTAAAATGTCATTTTGAATAATATTTGCTTGTATTTCTGAAAATTTTATAAACTTTAACTCCAAACGTTAGAAAGTTTTAAGGCTGACGCTGACATTTGTAAATGGGTAAGCACTACATACTCATTCGTTTGCTCTTTTGAAATACATAAGCTTTTATGAATAAAGTGCTTTTAACTGAATTTTTATTAGCACTTTGTTCATATTAATACATTTCACTTAGTTTGGAGTGGCATGGTCATATCTACGGCTCTTACGTCTAAACAAACTAAAGCTGAGAAAAATTAAAGATTTGTAATAAGTTAATTCCATCAGATTAAATTAAACAGAAACTAAGAAATTTTTCACATAAACAAGTTAAAATTATTGGACTGAAATCAGTATTTATTTTCAGAAGCTTAGATACAGCAGAGTCGTTGTATATTTTGGAAATATAACCCTTTTTATTTTTTCGTGGTGGGGGTTCTTAGGATCAAATTAACATAAATACTGAATTTAATTTGTGCATTGTTCACAATTTCAAGCTTAACTTTTCTTAACTTTTCTTATGTATTTCAAAAATAATTAAGGCCATTGAAACTAAAACCCATACAGTTGTATTCCATATTGCATTTATAAAAGCTAAATAACAAATAGAGCATTATTGATTAAGCGAAGAAGGTTAAATCTAAAATAAATAAATGAATAATTACTTAAGGCTATCAAAATCTCCCCATTAGAATAGGGATGTGCGTGTCCTTAACAATTCTTAAATACTGCTTCCATCAATTAAAACTTTTGTTTCTGTAAATGTAAAAGTAAATGAAACAATCTGTTTCATTTACTTTTGTGTTGCTGAATTTTTTGTGATATCTATAAATTTGGCACATGTCATTCGTTTTTAATTCTGGCCTAAATTATAATCTCAGCTGCATCAGAATTTTTTTCAAATATATAGATTTAGACTCAGTAAAATATTTTTTTTGATAGTTTAAAACATTTCATGATCATAAAAATTTGATAGCATCTAATCAGTATAGATATATTTGTTTAATTTAACAGATTTTGAGCTTTATTAACGCAATAACAGTGTTTGGAAATAAAGACTTTGGAAATAATTACTTCTTACCAAAAATATATAGTTAAAATTAAACATCTTTTTATGTTTCATAGAGAATAAAAAGGATATGTTTGGATATGTGTTTAACATTTTCCTTATAACGCAAATGAAAAGAAAGTTGTTATAATTCATTGGTATTCTAATCCTCTTAATATAGCATATTTAATTAAACATCCAATATACAGTTAAATAAATCGAGTTAGTTTCTATTGATCAAAGTTATTTTAAAGTAACAATGCATCATTTGTTACACTCATACGACTGAATTAAGTAAACTATGAGGTTAAGGTGATCTCATAAAATACTTATAGAAAACCTGAGTAGCATTGTAATTTGCAAAAAAGAAAGCCAGTAAACTCTTTAATAGATTTTTGGAACTTGGATAGCTATTTGTATTATCGATCTGCTAGTTCATAAGTAACCAAACCAGTTAAGATGTAAATAAGTATAGAATCGTAACATATTACGTTCAGCATAACGATTTTCAGAAATACCATGCTGTAATCTTCCTAGATTTATAGTACGGTTGTTTGAAAATTTTAATCAGAATGCATTTAGCAAAACAAATATATAAAGGGCTAAAAATATGAACTGAGATAAACCGTGATATAAATCTCCATAACTAGGTGACGGAGAATTCATGGGTGCCGGGATCTATTTATAAACTTGAATCATCAGCCCATGAACATATGCCAACTAGGATATATGCTCCATCATCGGCATGGACTTCGTCACAAATATCGAAGCACACAGGTAAACAATAAGAACCGGATACTGTACCGATCATTTTCCATCTACTCGTGAGAACAATTAATAAATAACAAAATTAGAATTGCCCTCGCCTCCCCAAGGCATTCTGAATGTTTTAATTTCAACTTTTGAGACGAAGGGGTAATAATGTTGGGTCCTTAGAGTTTGGCCAAGAAGGGTATAATCCCTTTAGTAGGAAGTACGACTCTTCAATTTTCTCCACAAAATTTTTATTATCAGAGAAGTTAAAACATACTTGCTTATTTGACTTCGTTTTATTCACGGGATTAGGTTAGTCACTAGTAATATTAGCTATAATTATAAGGTATTCCCATCCTTTCTATCTCACGTTATTTGCATGGCCGTCGTAACAATAGAAAAACCGGATATCTATTGTTGGATTGATCAGAATTACAAATGAAAATGCTGATTCAATGTTATGATCCAATTCCTTCCTTAGGAAATAAATTCCATCTAGATATAATTTAAGAAATTAACAATCTATTTGCTGTATAATACTTTAAATCTACATACTCATAGCACCCTCCCACACACCCAATATAGTTTAAATTAAAAGTACAAATACAATAAATAAGTCAAAATACAAAGTAAATATTACCATTAAATCTTTTCGACTTTCCAAATAAAAATTTAAAATGAAAATATATGAGTATTTTTAATTTCGTTTACTCCAAATTTACTTCTAAATGAGCATAATTAAAATCTTATCATCAGGCTTCTAACCTCCATGCAGATATTACAAACCCATGGCAAAAAGGAAATAAAGTGAAAATGAATAGTTGTGTAGGAGTTCAATACAGGTAAGAGTATGTGCTGGTAGGAGCTTCAGTGAGAACACCGAGAAACAAACTTACATTTAAATTAGAATTTAATTCCATATATGTAATTAGTAATAGATCATTTAATTCATAAAACAGAATAAACTTGTGTTGCCAAGAAAAGTGTCATCACTTGTATCAAAGTGCATGTTCTTAACGCAATTAAACTGATATTTTTACTTAGATTAACATCAGAATTTATATAGCGGCATGTTCATTTATTTGATTAATGTATAAAAAAATTGTAAGTTTAATAAAGAAATTCCACTAATAATTCAATAGCATCGGAGATAATCTTTTTTCTTATTTGGGATAAACTTACTTTGACATTCAGGAGAATCAGAGTTAGTACAATCAGATGCATCTGTCGTTGTTTCACTTGCAGCAGTTGAAGATGTTCCAATTTCTGTTATAGTAGATGTTGCCTCTGTAGTTGTGGATACTGACTCCGATATTGTAGAGGAAGTTTCTTCTGTCGTAGATTGAGAATCTATGCTTAATGAAGTCAAGTGTGAAGACGTAATAGGTGTACTAGATGTAGTCGCATCATTTGCTGTCGTGGATGTTGAATCTAAATCCGAAGTTAAACCATTTGTTGTGGACGTTAAGGATTCCATCGTAGTGGGAAAAGATGCAGTAGTCGTTTCTATAGATTTTGTTGTTGCAAATTCGGTTGTTGAAGAAGATGATTCACTTGTACTTGAAGCTTGTGTTGTCGAATCTCTGGTTGTCGTTGTAGTTGACATTCCGACTGTCGAAGATGACACTGTATTTGTTTTAGATGAGGTAACAGTTGAAACTTCTGTTGTTGTTGTTGGATTTTCTGTTGTTGTCTGTTTCATCGGCTTAGAAAGCTGTTTCAAATCATTACATTATATATCAATAAATTGAAAGTAAATATTTTGATATTGATGAGTTGTTATAAATTATTTTGTGAAGTACATGCTATACAACGTTCTGTATAATTAAATCCTCAATCGATTGAAAGAACAAAAACTATTTTAAATTAAATATTAAATCAAATGAGCAAGTAAAACCTTGGTCGTGATTATTTGAGCTTAATTGACTAAGCCTTGACTTTAACTTATCAATACGCGACAAATATTTAGACATATCTGATTCAACATATTTATTTTGACTTCTGCATTTTATGTTATTTGAATATAGAAAATATGAGTTTCTGAATTATTAATTAATAGAAATAAAGACTGTGTAAATCTCATTTTAATACCAGGAACAACGATTTTGTCGTCAAAAAAGTGACTGTTAAGAAATTCAATTAAAAACAAATATTTCCTGAATCAAACTAATAAAAGTTACAATGCATTGAGCGCTAATGCTGCAACGACTGGAACACAAATGAATTTAACCAAATATTATGTTTAAATACAGAAAAGAAACAAAAAACGAAAGATTGAATCCGGCCTGAAGACTTTTTAATGGTAAGCGTCAGTCATTTAAAGAAGGAAATTTATCTGTGAAGGTTCTAACACTCTTCCAAAATATTGACCCTCGTGTCCTGAAAACCAGAAAGAAAGAAATCACAAATCAGGCGAGATTCTTTATTTTATTCTTTTTTATTCCTTTTTTTTTTATTTAAATTTAATATTTATTTCCTATGTAGAAATTGGAGATAGCGATGAGTAAACTTGCTACTTTAGGGTTCTTAGGCATGTAACATCATTCATTCAGCAATTTTAATGAAAACATTTGCATGGAAAAGATGTACTGGTTGGTATGAATTAATATTTTGAACTAAAGTCAAAATACGTTTTCGGCAGATTTGTTAAATTAATAATTTCAAGAAAGAGGCAAGAGGATAAGCTATCAATAGATATTGCGAATTGTAACTGATGATATTTAATAAACATCAATTTACATAATTTCACAACCAATCCTGATTTTAAAAATACATGAAATAAGAAAAATAGGATTGTTCACTTCCCTAAAAAAAGTTTTATAATTCTTTTCCTTCTTCATACTGATGAATCAATTGAAAAATGCCTGGAAGATAAGAAATAATAACTATTTTTATTTCAGTTAATTTTTTTACGATTATATTAAACTCTGCTCAGTTTATGACTGCAAAAATAGAATTCTGTAGTTGATATCTTGCCTACTTAATGAAACTAAAGTTCTAAAATTTTCTACTGCTGTGTGTATAAAGTAACAACAGAGTGTTCCTTATTTAGTAATCATAAAAGGAAGTAATAAAAAAATTCAGTAATAAATCATAACATGTAGCCAATAAAAAACTGGGAAATAATATAAATAAAGTTAAAAATTTGTTGGAGGGCAAAATTTTACTTTCGAACTAAACATAGAAAAAAAGGCTTTTTAATGTTCGATTTTGGACTTAAATAAGATCTTAGAAACATGAATCAACATGAATATGGAAAACACGCATAGGATACTATAAGGTAGTTATGCCACAATAAATATTATTTCTAAATTATTCAAAATATATTATTAAAATGATTGAAATTACTAATTTATTCAATATTTCTGTTTGCACTTCAAGTAATTACCATCATTTGATATACTTGATTTTGATTGAAAAATAAAGTATTTTTTTCTTTTTAGAATGCTGTTAAAAATATATGTATTAAATCTTTGTTATTAAAAATTGGAAATCTTTTTGTCTCCAATAAACTAAATAAAATCCATACAATATAACACAATTTAAAAATATATCCATTAATACAAGCTCCAAATTATATTAAAATTAAAAATAATCGATTTACTATTAAAATTTAAATATTGAAAAAATATGTACTTTTAATAAATTTTGTTATAATTTCACAGACAATATACTTGCTTGAAAGATCTGAAATCCTCCCTTTTCGCAACTGTCATTTTCCTCACAATAGGCTTCGGTAACTTCTGAAAGAGTATAACAAGGTCTGACAAAATCATCTTCCTTTTCTCTCAAGGGTCCTAAAGCCAATGCAGAACAATTGCTGTTATAGCTGCATTTCTGAAGACATGTCACCAAATGAGAATCTTCAAAACTTTCCAAAATCCAGCTGTCGTGCACTTTGCTTTCAAACAAGAAATAGAACTGTATCATTGAGACTTTGAAAGCTGGAACTTGTGATTCAAGAATGAGAAAAATAAAACTTGAAAACATTAAAATTCCTTGCTTTGATAGGTTTAACATTGTGGCTTGAAATTTTCTGATATAAGAGTAATATTGTGTAAATATCTAAGCTTTAAAACTCCTAATTAATAACACTGTGGTTTAATCTATACAAGTTTGTTATATGAAAATCTATCTCTATTAGAAAATTTATTAAAATACAATTTAATATAATTAACTGTTTTTCTCAAATTATATACCTCGTGACAGACACCTACTATCTTTAAAAGACTCTTAATACTGCATAATGATCAAATGAATGTACCAAAATTCGAAATTTCATATACAAACTACCAAACATTTTAGAAGCATGAATTAAGGCTTGAATAGAAACTACTGTTATTACAATCTAGATTTAGAAAAAGCTCTGCAGCTGAATATAAATAAAGAAAATAAAAAAACATGTCACTATGTGAGGGTGGAATGATTTTTTTTCCTTTCTTTTATTAGTGTTTCAGTTTTTATCGTCATGTTTTTATTCTCTTCATTTTTTTATTCTAATACTCACGCACATGAGCACGCAATAGAATTTACTTACAGTTAATTCCTATTTTCATGTTCACCTGCTTGAATGTTAGAATATGAATTGTAGATTCAATTGTTTATTTGTTTTTCTTTTTCTGAGTAATAAACAATGGAATGTTTGCTTTTTACAAAATAATTTATTGCGTGGGCAGAATACAAAATGGTTGGTTGTTGATGTTAATAAAAACAAAACAAAAATTAAATGGTGTTATCTATGGGAAAATTACTTGGATGAGCACCTGATTTATAAGTGTTTCAAGCAATTCTTTTTGCTCTAATTCATGGCATATTTTTTTATGTTTCGAATTTGCAGTCGTAAACATTGTGTTTATTCTTATCTGAATAAAGAATAATTAGTTTGTATTATATTTATCATTTTGAGAAACCAGTGATTCTCAAGTCTGAAATTTTAAGATTTGTTTAATCAGTAAAATATTTATTAGAAATTATAACTAGAACCTAAATGATGAAAAGATAAGCATAAGAGCGTGACTTTAATCCAAGTTATGTTACAAAAATTTTTACTAGTAATAAAATACTCAAATCACAGAATAACAACCATACTATTAATCAATTTAAGCATATCTTAATTGATTAATAGTATGGTAACGATTAGTATATCTTGCTTGAGCATTATTTTACTACAGAATTTCGCTATAAGTAATGGACATTTAAAAACCTATAAAATATTTGAAAGAACTTATAGAAAAAGGCAATCAATAACATATTTGCTTTATTTTAGATATTAATGATTTATTCATCAGTAATAAAAACATTCTGAATAATAAATTTGTATCAGTATATAATCTTAACAGTCTAAATCACGAAGTAATCTTAATTAATTCTGATAGTTTTGAAGTCGAATCAAAATATTTAAATCCATCTCTTTAATTACCATTTCAATAGTCAAAATAATGGAATACACATTAATAGACACTTCGTATCAATGAGATGTATGCTCAGTTCGCATAATTTGTTATAACTAATTGCAGATTGTAAGATTAATAAATGTTTGGAACGAAGCATTTATGCACCTAAAAAATATTAGTAATGACGTGTTTACTTATAGAAAATTAAAGAAAGAAGCTTAATGTATTAAAAAATTAGAAATTATTCTGAAAATACGAATATCCTAGAATTACAAATATAAAAAACCGGTGAAATGCCACTTTATTCTTTGAGATAGAAAATATATATAAAAAGAAAGAAAGCTTTATAAAATTAAGAAATGAACACGAATAAAAAGTAAGAGAAAAGACGTAAAATCATTCGGCACTTGCATTATCTTCATACAGGTTACAGATATTGGTCAAACAAATACACACCAGTCAATTCATTAACATTGTCTACACTTTTGAAATGTACAGTAAATGAAATTTAAAATTTTGCTAAACTAAGAATTTTTTATTACTTTTCATTTGACTTAACTTAATAAGCTTAATTAAGTTTACCATAAATCAGCGAGTATAATAATTTCAATGTCTAAAAATTTGAAAAAATAAAATTAAATAAAATTAACCAAAAAATGACCATATTCATCAATCTTTGTATGAAATTATGTAAATTTGCATAAGTTCTGGTAAATTTTTTTATTAAGACAGAAGCTACTACAGATCTTTCACTCATGCAAAATGTGTCTTCACTTATTATTTAAATAGTTATTAATAAACTTAATCAATTCATTTAAAACGATTCAAGAAGCTATATGAATAATTTTTTTAATCTAGTGCTAATCCTAAAACTAGTTTAATATACCATGATTAGAAAAAAGGAAGCTTTCAAGGGTTATGACGAGAGGTTTAAATTTTATTCTTCTTGAATGTGTTAAAATTTATTTGGTAATGGTTATTATAGAATGAAACCACATATTCTCTTGGTTTAATGTATTAATTTTGCTTTATTTTGTTTCGTCCATAATATTTTATTGTATGAAAATTTGTAAAAAAATTTATACATTTTAAAACTGTCGCATTTAATGATTTTTGTTGTTTTCAAGAATACTTTAATAGGGTTTTCTTAATAGTTGAATAATCGTCTTAAATATCTGCATAATCTTTTTTTCCGGACATTCAGCATTTGCATTTTTAAATATATTGTTACAACATATATTGTTGTTTAAAAGTTACTAATAAAATAGTTATTTTTAATAAATATTGAATCGTAATACAATCGAAAGTTTTTAAAATCACTGATTTTCTACGACATTTTGAGTACCAGTACCAAAATTGTATTTTTGCCATTAATAGAGATCTTCTAAAAGTCTTAAAATAATTTGCTGAAAATTATACCATATCAATAATCCAGTGAATATTTGATGATATTATCTTTAATCTGTTAATAAACTCAACATAATAAAATCAATTAAATATAATCAAATAAAATTCTATAACTTTAAATGAGCAACGGGTTTATTCTAATGATTTTTAAATATAAGTGTGTTCTGCAAGCTTCTTTTTAGTACTAATATGAAATGAATACACAATATTTACTTTTTAAGATAATTATTTTGTTATATATGAACTCTTTTGCTCTATAATCTTTTTCCCTTTTTCAGGAAGCCTTATTTCCAAAATTATGTTTTGGAAAAGAAATAATACTCGAGGTGCGCTTTTATTTTTCTGGTGGACTTACAATGCTTATAGCGAAGAGAAATTTTTGAGGACAGAGAGAAGTAATAATCAGAGAGAGCAAGATCTGGAGAGTATGCAGGATGCGTTAAAGCATTCCAATCAAACCGTAAGAGCTTCTTTATTAGGACTATTGCAATATATGGTCACGCGTTGTCAAGATATAATATTACGCCTCGTCGGCTCGTTAATTCTTGCCTTTTTTTTTTTTTTTTGCTTTCATGTAATAACATTAGTTCGTAGCAGTTATTGTTTCACCTTGAGGAAGGGGCTTGCAGAAAATTACGCCAAATAGACAAAAGAACTTTTTCGGGGAGGAGACTCTGACAGAAACGATATGGACTGTAAAATTCTTCGGCTATGACTGAAATCAAAGACTTAGACGGTTAATAGATAAGCCTGCATGTTTTTACAAGCAGAGCCAGATAAGGCATTTAATAGCGCAATGAGAAAGGCATCCTAATACTTTAATTAATGAATTGTTATAAAAGTAAAATTAAATGCAAATTAGCAATTTTTCAATATTTGAATATTATAAGAAAGTGATACATATAATAATACATCACATTTGTTTTGATTTAGCAAACAAAAATATAGAAAAAAAGACCCCTACTTAAGACACTTTTTTATTATTTGAATGCTCAATGTAAAATATTACAAATAATTTATAGATACAAGACGCAAGCCTAAAAATATATCAGATCGCATTTTTTTTTGTATGCTGGAAAACATGCCTTTGAATTTAAACTGCTCTCAGTTCATATGACACAGGCATGCCTTCTTGTTAGGACCAGTACATTCTCCCCATCTTGTTGGAGATAATGTTCTACAAGCACAATCGCACACTTTGTCGTCTGGGCAGAGGGGGGTGGTAATGCGGCATTGCTCATCTGCAAGGAAATCAAATACATTTAATTCCCATCTTTATAAACATTTGCATAGCTAAATGATGTAAAAAAATCATTACGTTCTCATTAAAAGGATACAAAACGAAAGTATTGCAAACTTCAAATAAGTCGATCTCGAAATTTAAACTAATCTCCTTATTTCCTAGCTCCGCCCAACATGCATTTTTGAAATTGTATATATCTGTGAATAATCATATCTAATAATTCCGAGTTGCCAGATGGTGCATGGAAAATTCTCTGAATGGCCAGACCGACATCACTAACAACTAAGTTTAAGTACTAAGAGCTTTCACCAACCAAGTTGCAACTCAACCGGTTGGATGCACGTCCTATCATCGTTAAAGGCAACTTCCCTACAGTATTTCTGTACCCACGAAGACGGTGAAAACAGTTCTCTATACCGAAAGCTTCTAGTCCCATTCTTTTTGAGGTGTTCAGCCTCCCTAAGTGTCTCGGGAAAATATTTTTTGAAATATTATTTAATTAAAAAACAAGGAAATTTTTGAAATTTTCTACTATAAATACTAAACAATTTTATAAACTATTTTTAGAATGAGGTAAATCTAATAACCTTCCAATTTTTTTCTGAATTTTTAACAATTTAAAAAATATTTTTTCTTATTTTCTGTACTCAGCTGTACTGAACATCATTGTAATTCAGAACATTTTTATTGTATCATCAAAAATTTTATGATGCAAGTTTCGTTTATAGTATAATAAGAATGTATCTATGGGAAATAATAGATTGAATTCACAGCACCTAATAGTTTAACAAATAAATTTTATTTAATGCCATAACTACAGATGCATCGACACAAACTTAAACATTTGCAAATCAGATACTTAATTCGTAAATTAACTTCGTCCCCTACAAATTGTTTTCAAAAATATTTCAAAAAATCATTACTTTTTTAAATTGTATTATTAAAAGAAAAGAAACGAAACAAAACAAAACAAAATATGTAGGGTTTTAATTTGAGTTTTCTATATTTTTATAGGTGTAAAAGCATTTAATTTTAACATTAGTTTTCTAGCCCGATTTATTTCGAGCGAATGAAAAAAAGTAAGATATTAGGCTTTGTATAATAGTTTTTGAAGCAAGGGGCAACACAAAATAATATTTGACATTCTGTACATTGGTATCTGGTCCCTTTTGCTCACTGGTTTGCCACTGGAATCTCTTTTACGGGAGCGCAGAGTTTACTGTCGCACTGGAATCGTTTTTTTTTTGTTTGTTTGTTTTTTTTTCAGTAACAGGAATAAGTATATTCCTAATCACTATCCAAGAAATCATCGCCATCATTTTCCTTTTTTTCAAAGCAACCATCCTTTCTTACACATTACTGATCCACAAGTAGATGTATACTATACGATAATGAAAACACGTGACCAGTCCTGCCAAAAGAACCGCGAATAATTAATGGCATTACATAAGAACAAGAGATAACTCGGGATGATGAGTCAAGCGGTTAAACTTATCCAGGAATAGAATACAAAAATTGTCTTGTCGTCTTTTTTTTTTTTTTTTTTTTTTTTTTGCTGAAGAGAGACATAGTGATAAACTCGCAGGCAAACAAAAGAAATTTTCCAAAATATAAATTAAAGTATTTTATATTCGCTTTATCTAAGAATTTTCATAATACCCTAATTTATTTGTTTAATTGCCCGCACCGACACAACCCACCCTTAGGATGTAAGGCACTTTTATTTGCTCAATACTTTGATTTACGATCCTAACATTTAGAGCAGCATTCTAAACGATTTTAAGAAATAAATGGAAGGAAGTATAGCAAATTTCTTCTTAAAGCTATTATTTCCTTTTCCCTCTCATAAAAGGTAGAGACTTGGAGGAAAAAAAAATGAAAAATAAGAGAACTCATTTTTTTTTTCAAAATCCCAAATATGAATATTGAACACATCTCTATGCAAAAAAGAAATTATCTCTATGGTCTGGGACAAATAAATAAATAATCTTGCACAAATGCGTTGAAAAATATTACCTTCTACTATTGGGGCATTCTTGAGAAAAACCGGAAACAAAGGAGAATCTGCAAAAGTTAAATAATTCACATTATACAGCATATTAAAATATATTATATAAATTTTTAAAAAGTGTAGATAATTTTGCTATTAATATTAGTTTATAAAGAAAAACAGAAAATTCTGTAATGAATAATGAAGAAAATTCTTTAATATTTGAAAACATAGTACAATCCGGAGTATCCGGCTTAATGGAACAGAAAGGCTGGACGGATAACAAAGGCTGGAATTCTATAAATTCTATGTAAGTTTTTATAACAAAATTTACATTCATAATATTTTTTTCTTAAATCTTATTGAGTACTTAGCCCTCTCTTTTTCCTCAGTCGCAAAGATTTGGAATGCCATTGAATCATAGAAGCAGTTGCCAGTACATATTTATATACTGCACTGCACGTTTTTAGAATTTATTAGAGAAAAGTAAGGGTACTTTTCCTTTATACGGGCACAAGTTGTAGCCAATGTGAGACAAATGCGAGTGAAGTCGCACAGCGAAGCAAATGACAAAACAAATGTTGCCAATGTGAACAAAGTCACCAAATCAATAAGTGAAATTTGATGTAATTTTCAATGTTTTGGCTACATTTTGGCGATTTTCACTTTTCCCGACTAACAACTATTTAGCGGCATTTTGGTGATTACCAAAGTAAGTTAGATGATATAAACCTCACTTTTTAACATAATTTATGCAACGCATAACTTAAATGCAATTAGCTTTTTTTCATTTTTCATTTCATTATTAAAAATTTTATTATAACCTATTCCAAGTACAATTACATAGGAGATATGTACTATGTAGGTAAAATTATGGACAGTGGCAACAATTGAGATCCATTACACAATAAACAGCAAGCCTAATGCTGCTGTTTTCCTGTCTCAATTTGCATTTTGCACACTTACATGTGCAAGCCTTACATGTGTGTGTCATAGGGATAGAGAGTCTTTCCAGTGATCTGGGAGTCTCAGGTCCAAGTCCCGGTTCGAGCATGGTTGTTCTTGCTATCCACACATCTCATAGATAATACTATCTATGAGATGTGTGAATGTGCCCTCCTGTGAAAAGGGGCTGTTCAACCAAATGAGTGATACGTGAGTGGCAAAGTCGCACTCCTGGCTCTAGTTGGCGCTACTAAAACAGGAAACATACTCTGTCGGCTTCGTAAAAGCGGGCTTTTGTCCGATGGCAAGCGCCATAAGAAACAACACACTTACAACGTGAAATGGTCGTAGCAAACGCCCGCTTCCAATACTTAGGCAATATCACTAATGTAAAGCTTTGCCTTCCTCGGCTGATTATAATAAAGAAAAGTATTCCAGATAATATGGGAGTCGTATACTCGTGAATCGAATACTCGATAGTGTACTGCATTCTGTAGTGTATTCTATATAAATTTTAAAAATCTGCTTTCTTTGTATATTAACTTAAAAGTAGAATATTCCTTTTTTCTTTTAGAAATGTGAGGTTTTTAATCTGGTATTTTTTCCTGGAAGTTAATTTTTTAATTCATTCTATTCCCGCCATAATTTTTATCTTAAAAAATTACTCCCAGTATTAAATATCTATTACAATTACACCAGAAGACAAGAGCTTAAGTATCTCGTTAGCTTCACTTAGAGCAAACTTAAAGCATCTTGTTCAAGTTAGAAACGTTAGGTTATTTTTGGACATATCTTTCATTCATTTATCCTGAGTGCCAGTAAAAATAACTTACTTTTACACCAATTATGTCTTGTCACACTCTCCAACGAATTTCGAATACATTCACATTCCACTCATGAAGACCACAATAAAAGCTTGATCAGAAAATTGCTCAAAATTGTCACAATATCAACTCTCAACTTTTTAAAGATATTTATGGTGAGCAACAATATTTACCTAAATAGATCCCTTTCACGTTACATATAGTTTACAACTCCCGATTAGAGGGGGCACCTCCTAATAGAGGATGAAATGTTTCTGGCATGGTGTTTGAATCTCACCAACCCGGTGGGTACAATAAAGGCGGAGGATCTGTCTCCTTCCATCGACGACGGGATTTACTCCCCACGGTAATGACTCTTCGAACTCAACCACAGTACCCGCCAGTGTTGCTGTAACTGCAATCCGATCATTCAGTATTTATTTCAGAGTGCCTTCGGGAGGGACGGAGAGTCAGTAATATGGCTTACATATTGTTTACGAATCTCGGATAAACTTAACCTGCTATGGGAATTTCATTGATGGAAATAGAGATCTACTGAGATTTCTATGGAAATTTTAATTGTTTCTAGGTCCTTGACTTCCTGCTTGTGAAATAATTTTGCGACTTAAACGAAACAATAGCATGCAAGGCGTACAATCAAAGTTCAAAAATTTGATTGCAGGGAAGGGGGTAGTACATTATTACAGTGATAAAGAAAAAATTTTCATTTTTTTAAATAAGTATTTGGATGATGATAAATAAAATTACCCTCTTCTCAAAATTATTCCTATAATTTTAAACTTTTATATTGCCCATTAATTCCACAAAACCATCATTATATTGGCAAAGAATGATGCATCTTCCTATTCTGTGTGATATTTTGTGAAAACTAGTTTAACATGATTGAAAGGTGAATGCGCTTCATCTTCGATTTCATTTGTGAAATTGTGACTTTCATGTGTCACGATACCCATTGCCATTGATAAAGTGAAAGCACTAAAGTTAAGCCGGAAAATCTTCATAAAACAAAACATTTCCAAGAGAATTATAGTTCATAGAGAGGTCTTATAGTATTAATAGACATAGCCACAACTATATTAAAGAAACCAAAGTTACTGTTAAATCCTCTTACAAAGAAAGTCTAATTTTTTTTTAGTATAACAGAATAACCAAAAACATCGATTAGAGATAATGTGTTTTTGGCTATATTTCATAGCTACTGATTTAAAGATATAGAAACAAAAACATTCAAAAGTACAAAATTTACAGACTGATAAGTTAAACAAGTGATTTGCGTAATAATTGGGATAATAATGGAACAATATAATAATAACACTATACTACAGAGCTATAATAATGGCTAGGATGATAACGGTTAATGTTAAGGTCAACCTCTTACACAGAAAGGCTAGTTTTTTCTAGTAGGTTAGACAATGGGAGTTTTTGGCTAACTTCTATAGCTACTAATTTAACAACATAGAAAAAAACACTCAAAATTTCAAAATATACTGATTGATAACTGAATTCAGTTTTGGATAATAATTCAAGGGATTAAGATGCAAACAAAATAATTTCACATACATTCGTAATTTTCTAAATGACAAGAGCAAACAAGGTTGTTTCCTCCAGTGCAGTGTCCATATCTATGTCCATAATGTCGACAGGATATGGTACATTCATTATCATTAGGGCAACCAGCATCAGGTGAAAAGTTTACTGCGTTGATTTCTGAAAATGTGATAGTTGCGATTCAAGTAAACCTAGCTCCAACTTACCAAAAATAATTACCCTAATACCACAATCGTTTAAGTTACAATAAAGAATTAGAATCAAGAATTTTATATAAGTAAGAGTGCAGTTAAAACTATAATGTTTACCTGTGGGTTCTATTGGTGGAGGGTTTTCCATAGGAAATACATCTATATAAATAAATTTCCTTGTATCATTAAAACAGAAAACAAGAATTCAAATAATTTTATGTATTTCATATACTATAAATATACACAGTTTGTTAAACAGTTACCAGAAAGATCATTTTCAAGTGCCGTTCTCATGACATACTATCACCACTGGTGGATATCTCTTGGCTTCTACAGTAAAATATTTTAGATTTTCAAATTTTCAATAGCAATTTTATGTCTACATTCTCGTGCATCCAATTACCACTGGTAAGAGCAACAGTGTTTAAAAACTGCATTCTTAAAAAACGTTCTTTATTTCTTGATTTGCAGTCAAGCTTTTTTGTAAGTACAAAGTAATTTCACAAATTTGATTAGAACCATTTCTTAAACTAAAATCTAGACAAAATAAATCGAATCTGCCTATGTTGATTCTCAAAAACAGAAAGGTAAAAGTTGACAAAGAAAACATTTAAACAAGGAAATGCTTCACCATAAAGTACCATTACAATATTTTCAAGCATTGATTAAAAATAGACGAGGAATATAAGAAAAAAATAATTGATATTATTGGAAAGATAATTTTATGAATTTTAAGATGATGTGAATATTTAGATGCTTCATTTTTTTCTGTTATATTTTCGGAAGTTGCAGCTGAAAACCCCAGAATTTTATTTAATTTTTAATCAATAAACTTCTGAAAATTTCTTCAATCGGTACATTTCTACCATTTAAAGAATACATGAGCTAAGTTCAATAGCTTTGAATAAAATGAAATGATACAGTGGATTTCTGATATATATATACACACACATTCATTTTTATTACTGATAGAGATTAAATGACACATATTCAACATAGTTATAAAAATAATATTAAATATTTGTTGCGTCTTTATTAATTGTAATTATTTAATCATGGTGGTGGCGATGGCGAGTGTGCGTTGTCACCCTACAGGACGCATTTTTTGACTCAGAACTACATTATTCAGTACAGATTTAATTTGAAATGGGAAAATATGCAAATGAAATGTGAAATTATAATGAAAGTTCTCTTTCCTCCTTCTGTTTTCTTTACTCGACTATACATTTCATTTATATTATTCATGTATCAGTTTTACATAATCTTTCTGTGACTCACAATCATTGTCTGATACATTAATATTTCGCCAACTTTATCTCGTTATACTCATAGTGGTCAATGAATTTTAAAAAAAATTAGATATGCGTATCAGTAACATCTTTCCCCTATCATATTATCAGTAGAAATGGAGTTTTCCAGGGATTCTTAACACATGCTGAATGAATACCTAATCAATCACTCCCACCTTTGGTGAGAAAATTGACGGCCATTTAATAAGGCAAAAAAATTGGCGTAGTTAGAAAGATTGTGGAAAATGCCAGAATATTCCCCCATTTATCTCAAAAACCGAAATTTGAGGTCATTTAATCTTTGATCACAGAGAAAACTTTCCCACTTTTGTTGTTAATGGGTTCAATATATCGATTTGCTATCAGCTAGTAATTGTTGAACTTTAAATGTACTGGTTTGTGTATATAATATATTTTCATATTATTAATAATTGGAAAATTTACAAAGAGGGAGGACCAAACACTAAATTGATTACAGCAAAATTTATTATCAATTTTCCATTCAACTATGTATTCCCAGATTAATTTTTCATAGTTAGTTTCAGGTGGTACTTTTCTGTTATACGGACTCAATGAAAAAATAATTGTTAGTTGACAAATAATTGTTAGTTGTAAAAAGCAAAAAATAGCCAAAAAGTCACTAAAAATGCAAAATTACGTCAGTTTCACTTAGTTACATTTGGTGACTTTGCGTTTTTTTTTTTTCACGTTACTGTCATTTTTTCATTCGCATCACTTGGAAACTTAACTCACGTTTGGCTCACAAAAGCGACATCTGGCGCCCGTACAACGGAAAAGTATCTTCAGGAAATTCCCTACTAGTGTCATAAGTCTTGCTTACGAGTTCAATCGTATTCTTTACTTAATAGAAAAGTTCAAGAAAAATTTAATGAGCCTTTAAAAAAATTTTTGTAGAAAAAAATTCTGCAAATCCATAAGTCGCTAGCCACTATATGTTCATCCAGTATGTAAAAAAAGAATAAAACAACTTATTAAAAAAAGACAATTTTAGAAATTAAGTAATCCGCATACCATATTAAAAATACTTATTTAGTAATGCCAACGTATTTTTATGAAATATATTTTAGGATACTAACTAAGAATTTTTTTTAATTATATATTTAGAATAGATGGAGAATAATCGTATTATTTAGCTATGCATTCAATTTGACGATTATTATTGGTAATATCAATACAGTTGTTTATCTAAAGGTTAAACCACGGATTTATTTTGTAATATCTCGTAAAAAATGAGCAATGTTAGGAGACTATCAACTTCTGATAGCATATCTAGTAATAATGGTGTTTCATGTAAAATAAAAATTATGTTAATGATTGTCCTTGAAGCTGGAGAACTGTCTCAATTTTTATTTGCATATAAAATGTGCAGTTGAGTTTTTGAAATGCCTTTCGAAAATATAATAGTGATGGAGAGCAGACAGCAAAGGATTTATCTAAGAGTTACGAGCCATCGTAAGAAATAAAAATTGGCTACATCAGACCATTAATTTAGACTGAGGTACGGTTTTTAAGATTTGTCTAGCTTTCTCCATACATAAGGTAGCTTTTGATATTTATTTTTGAAAGGAATGTTTGTAGAGAAAAGGATGAAAGCAAGCATGCGATTATTGATGGCACATCAAAAAGATGCAATCTTTGATATAAAATAAAAATTGAGGAAATGTGAGTGGCAGTTAGGGCAGGAGAGCTCATTTTTTGTTTCCCGTTAGTTTAAATATTGTATACAAATAATACATTACCAGGATATCCGTCAGAATCACTCTTTGGCCTCGGACATTCAGAAAATACAATGCACTTCCCATCTGGTCCTCTTATACGGCCAGGTCGGCACACACAGCCAGAAACACATTTTTTAGGACAGACTAGATCAAATGCCCAGTTTGAGCAATTCTTTTCACAGTTGCCATGACAAGAACTGAACATTTCATCTTTTCGGCAAGTATCTTTTTCTATACCAAAAAATAGGGAATTATTTTTTGCTAAGGAATTTATAATTAAACAAAGTCAGCAAAATACAACAAAGTTATTGGGAAAAAAATAACTTATAACAGTAAAATATCTAATTCTTAAAAATAATTTTAAGAACGTTGTCATGAAATATATTTTAATCTAAAACATTTTTTAAAAAATTATTATTTTTTCCGATTTAATACATTTAAGTAACCTTGGATAATTTTGCATGCGCTGCTTCTGTTTCAAATATTTTACCTTTAATCAAAATTACCTTAGCCTTTTGAAATTAGATGGAAGGTTTTTCACAACATTTTCTTGCATATTTCTTAATAAAGATGTAATCCCCACAAAGATATTGAATACCACAAGTTATATATTCCAAATCTCACACATTAGAATTTTTATTCGTAATATTCGTATTTTATTCGTAATATTCGTATTTTATTGTAAAGAAAATAGTCAAATCAGTTTTTATATAGCAGATTAAAATCAAAATTTAACACAGAACTATAATTTTACTCACAATGAAAATTAAATTTCATTTATTTAAGTCATGGCATTTTTTTAATTAATGAGTGCAAACTCTAAGTCAAAATAAGTAGCACGCATATAAAATAAGTATAAATAAAATGCATTTGTAAACACAAATCAATAAATAGTCATAGTATATTTGTTTCAAAATTTATTAAGGATACAAATTTTTAAAACCAACACTGCATTTCCAAATTTCATTTTCGAATACTGTTGCATTTTTAGTTATCGTATTTGCATGTGTACAAAACTAAAAATAAGCCTTTTCTTATTTGATATATTTCGTGCTTAGGTCTAAAATTGATACCTATCTACATTTAAAATGCTAAATTTGTGTGCCAAATTTTATCCAATTAGTTCTTTAAGTTTTGTAATTATCGGGCTCGCCTACACTTAGATGTCCAAAACCATAAACTGCTTTGAACAAATTTCTTTCAAAATGTGATAGAAATCACAAATTTCGCTATAAAAAATTTATTTCACCCGTCTAATTGTATGCTTTTCTTTAATCGTCCCGTCCATAAATATATAGATGGACATAATTCACACAATATTTTTTTCAGAATTAGAGAAGTTTGAAACAAGGATATTCATAAAAATATTCCAGTTTCCAATTTTTGATACTTTACAGCTTTTTGTTATTTTAATGTCAGTATAATTTATATATCAGAATTTTAATACGTATGTAAAAAAGTCAAAATTATCCTAAAATAATAAAATGAATTCATGAGATGGAATAATTACTTTACACCCACCTTTCTGAAGCAACTGCATCGCTGGGAATATCGGTTGCCTTTCGGCGCAGATAATTTTATTATTCGCAAAATCTATTCTTCCTTCAACAAAGTATTTTTAAGTATCAAATCGTAATTTGCATTTAAATCCATATTATTTTTACAGCTTAATTATAATTGTATCCATACATTTTTCGAATTAGTTCTAGCAAAATCAGAATCAGCTCATTTTTAAATTTTATTTTTAAAAAAGTTTCATTAGTAGTATGACTAACTTGTTGACCTATCACCAAATATCACATTTCTTTTCTCAATAATGTAAATTTCCTTTTTTCCCTCGTGTATAATTAAAAAAATTCTTTTTTCATAACAATGGAAGAAAATCATACAAATAAATGTAAGATGACACAGAAGATCTGAATTCGTGTCGTGATAGTGTGTGTTTTTAAATCTTAGATATCAATATCTCGTATTTCATAAAATTTGCTCATTTTACTTTTTATTAAAGTAATATTTCTGACAAAACTGAGAATAAATTAAAATTATTCAAAATTAAAGATATTAAATGTAATAATTTATCGATGATATTACTTAAAGTAGATTTTTTTTGAATAGAAAAAAAAATATTTTTGGGTATTTGGGGACCGGCATTAAAACAAATTCTGAAGAAGTAGTTTTTTAATATTATAAAGATATCACCTTCATTATTCTGAATAAAATTCAAAATACGTGTTTCCGATTTCCTCATATTATCTCGAATAAACGGGATCACTAAGTTATTTGTGAGGGTTTCCAGTTGGTCCGACTGATTAATAATTTGTTTTCTTATCATCGACGAGCCCTGATAAAATGGCTTAAAATACAGCTTCAAGAGGTCAAGGACTTTAAGACACCAAAGGCTGAAGTCTGACTTTGCCACTTGCCTGCATTGCATTTAGCTGAGCATTATGGAATGACCTTCATGCCTTGGGTGACCCTACCAGAAGAATTACTAAGGTGGTAACTAATTAACTTGCTCATGGTGGCTGCCTCATTTTTTCAGAAATCGCCACTCGGGTCAAGCAAGATATCTTTTCTTCCTGGATGAGGGCTCCCCTGCATGAAAAGTATGCAGAAAGTCGCCCTGTTGTTGTTTTAATTGGGGTTGGTAACAGGCATGGTCAAACAGCTCTCACTAGATTTCGAAGAGGACAAACTCGTATACAACGTTATGCACCCTTGTGTCTTCCAAAATGCAATGGGACTCAAGTTGCTCCTGCGCACATTTTGGTCTGCATCAGTTTCAGTAAAGGCCAGCTGTTCATGATTTCTCAGAACATGATTTTTGTTTTCACATTAATTTTATGACAGCATCTATAAAATTTATAACCAACTAACACTACATCTCATGTGAGAATAGGAATGTGTTTTTCGCATTCAGAATCAGATGGACCTGAAAGGGAAAGATTCATGAAAATCTCAGTCTTATTTTAAGGGGATTGCAACATCTTTTCTTGTACGAGCAAGTAAAAATTAAAGTAATAAATGTACATACTCTCTGGGCATTCAGTTGGCTTGATGCACTTTCCATTCGGTCCTTTGACAAATCCTTTCTTACACATGCATTTAGGTATGCAAACTCGTTTGCAGTTCCGGTTAGTATCCTTGTAGTTATTACAATCATCCGAGCAACTGCTAGGGCAGGGATCTCGATACTCATTCCGTCTACAAATTATAGGAATGAAAGGAAGCTGATCTGAAAAATTTGGAAAAGTTAATAAATTAATTGACGATAATTTCAAAATATTGAATTAGTTGATAATAATCTAATGTGCATTATTCACCAAATTTACTAGAATATCAACACCTCAAAAACAATATCCTTTATGTAAGCTCAGATGAATCAAAGGGAAGAACATATGTAATTACCAAAATAAATGTGTTACCGAAAATTGAGTACAAACATGATTACTTTTCGGTCTCATTTTCATGAAGATGTAGGATTTTTTTATTCGAGGATTGGGTTTTACTGCCACTAATACTGTAAAACGGAATCTTAATATACCTTTAAAAGTACTCATTAATCTGGTAATTCTCGAATTTGTGTTTAACTATTGTTGTGAAAGAATATCCAAATAATCATTCTCAAAGGTCACTATTTTGGCATTATGTCGACAGACGTTTTGCCTGGTATTTCAGCATCTTCACTTTCTTCTGAACAACTTAATCAATTCGTTGAATAGGATCATCTAACAGTTTATGGCTTTGTATCTCTTCATGGAAATTACGATAAGAAGCTAAGGGATTTTCTTTTCCTAAAATGAAGGATTGACCAGGATGCCAAAGTAATATTTTGAAATATATTAAAAAATTCAAAGGATGCCCCATTAAGGTATCCATTTCGTATCACGAGTGGCAACATTTTCAGAAAAGAGTTCAAGAAACCGAATCCAGATACATGACAAATATACGAGTCTATATAGATATGGCACTGAACAAAATCCGTGATTGCGCATAGCTTTTGGTAATACATTCTTTCTACTCGTTACTTGATATATTTTATAGTTCATTGTAACTTCAGTACAACAAGTTTCGTAAATTAGACTCTTTATTGTTGATTCTTGGCCTATGCAGGTTATGATAAAAAACACATCTTATAATAATACCAACAGTTTTTGCCATGTCTTTAATATATAGAATTCTTTTGCGAGTAAAAGTATTCGGGCATTTAGAAAATTATTTCCTCTTTATAAAAATCGTGAATTAACTTGTTACAATTGTTATTTATTTTTCTTGTTAAATTCAATTCCTTATTGAAAAACGAGCCGTACATGCACTGGCAAAAGAAATTATGTATCATACTGATACTTCTAATTTATGCATGCAATGCTAAAAATTGCAATGAGATCGTGTCTAATGCATTTAGAAAACTATACAATCTCAAGACTTCTTCATGGATATGATCTTTTAACAGTGTTCGTCTCTACTTTAGTATATTATAAATAAAATTAGTGCTATTTTCTTACATATAATATGGTACATTCAGATTGGATATAGTGCGAATAAATGCTAATATACTGGAATAACACTTTTTAAAGACAAGAAATCGCCAGATGACAGTTATTTTCCACTGAAAAAAGTAAATGAAGATAATCTCTCATTGGTGGATGTATACCTCTTTATCTCTAAGACAATGTATACTACAAGATATCTCTTTTGATAAGCTAGATAATTTGTTTCCAATTTATTTTTAATTTTTACATCGTATCATATTTTAAATTAATTTTTATATCAGTAGTAGCTAAAAAAATGTCTATGTTTTTATTTCTAAATTCCGATATGTAATTGCATCGTGGCTAAGTCTTTCACACACTTATTTTAGCAGAAGCTGTGAATTTTTAAATACTGTAATAACTGTGAATGCGATAGAATACATAAAGAAATTGACACATTATGATTGACACTGTCTTAATATTTACTCTACTTTTATAAAATAATACTATTATTATACTATATCCCAATATTTAATAAATCATGGAACTGGTATTTTTACAAATTTATTTGATATCTAGATAGTAGCATTAGTATAATTACCCTGCCTGAGGTCTTAATAAGACCAATGATCCAAGATTATTCATTCTGTGATAATGATTTTCGATTATCCAAAATTAATGAGTTGAAAGATTGGGAGGAAGAGAGTGATGGGAGATGACAAATTTTTTCCATCATCAGAGAGACTGTGCTCATGGATTGAGAATCCGAAAATTTCATAATTACCAACAATACTAAAAAAATGCCTTGACTACCCTACATGAATTAATACAAGGGAAATGGTCTGATCTTTAATAAAATAAAACACTGCTTTTTCGAAACAGAAATCCTCCAGTTCACAATTTAATGTCTTCCAGAGACCTTTTAAACAAAGCATGGATATTCCCATCGTAGAACAACGTACCACCATCACTACCTATTCTTATTATATCGCTATTTGAAACTTCTTCATTTCCATGATCAATTCAGCTATAAGAGTAGCTAGATTTAAGGTTCTAAATAAATGAAATTAAAAAGTAGGGACGATGAAAAAAATATAATTTAGAAATGATTTTATAGGATTGTTGTAAGCAATGTAAATTAAAGCCTGGAAAGATAATATTTTCATAGCTTTAAAGAAATTAGAAATATCATCATATATTTAAAGAAATTAAAAACAAAATGTTTCAAAGTATCAATCAATTAACAGAAATTTGCTAACAATGTGTCAAATTTTTTTTTAACTTTTCGCTTATTATTTCATGCAATAGCACTTTACTCGCTTCTGCGTTTTACTTATTTTAATTCCCTGCTCTAGTTATTTTCAAATAAGAAAGCCTTACTTCCTTCTGAGTCTGATTCAGCTGGGCATTTGTCTTTTTCTATACATTTGCCTTCTGGTCCTCTTACTAATCCTTTTTCACAAATGCAACCAGGTATACAGACTGGCCTGCATTGGATATCTTTATCGTTTTTGTTGCTGCAGTTCCGTTGGCAATGGCTGCCACAAACTACCCACTTTTCAAGTGGAGGACAGGAATGAGAAGGTTCTGAAAAGGAAGTAAGGTTAATTCCCAATGAACGGTGCGCTCCTAGTCCGCCATCTTGTTTTTGGCGACTATTGGCGAAAAACGACTCCGCGAAGCACACGCCAAGTACCTAAGCCTAACACGCAGACCGTTAACGGTGGACACCGACCGTTTGCCATCGCAACATCGGAAAACGTGACGCCGACGATGTTCCGATGGCGAGCGGTCAATGTATCTTCGTGTTAGACCTAGAAACTGAGCGTGAATTCTATGGAGTCGTGCTCCGGAAATAGTCACCAAAAACAAGAAAATATCACAAAAAAACAATTAATTACAAAAATTTTAGAAAGACAAAAAGCACTTTAATAAAATCAACAAAGGCATCCTACACTCATACAATAATTAACAACATCCAACTTACCTTTCTTTTCCAATTCAAAAAAAAACCTCAAATTCACTCGGTCTTATTTCGATCCAGACAAAGAAGCCATTATACTTATAAAAAGCAGAAATTAAAACTTAAAGCCAAATAGAAATTACAAAAATTTAAATACTATAAAATTAAACAAATAAAAATTTTGAAATAAATACGATTGAAGATACGCAGAACTGTACCACACCACAGATTGAAACAGTTTGAAATGTAGATGAAAGTTTTGAAATTCAAACTTACTTCCTACAACTTTGAATATAATTGGATGAAACAAGAATTACATCATCATGACATCGCATCGCAAATTACGAGGTTACCATATTTTAACGGGAGAGGAAGGGTGAAGTTGCCAAGGAGGAAATAATTATCGCCCGAGAAATGGCGCCAAAAAAATCGCCAAAACAGAGCGCACCGTTCACTGGGATAGAGCCTCCATATATTTATGTCAATATAGTTTCGAGGGATTGCATGTGCATACATGCGACAATGTAGAACGACAAAGAATCGAGATTTAGACGAACAGGTGTGAATAAAAGTGGAGATATTTGATGTGTATTTATACTTTAATTATTAAATTTGATTGTAAAAAATTATCCACTTAGTGTTTCATAGAAGTCGTACAATATTCAGAAAGCTTAATAGATTTCCTCCGAATATATTTCGCTCAAAATGGGATAATAATATAAAAATTTGGCACTTTCCCATTATACAGCGGCAACGAAAAAAATCGCCAAAAATGGAAAAATTACCTCAAATTTAAAGTCCAAATTCGTCAGATTCATGTTATTCACTTGGCGGTTTCGTTCGCGATTGGTCGCGCCGGCATCTTACTCCCGTGTAAAGGAAAAGTACCAAAAATTTGAATTAAAGTCTTCCTTCGAAATGTTGTCTATTAAATTATTATCAGTTGATAAACGAGTTATATTCATTTTGATTTTTTCTTTTCCTTTTCAATTGCGATAGTAGTTCTACTATCGTCGCCGTTTTTTTGCCTCCTTCATGTAGATCAAAGTTGGTAGAGTTCCAAAGGTCAAAGTTTCGTTGGTTTAACAAAGATGTAGATTCGTAGATTTAGAAATTGCGAAGTTCTACACCGGCACTAGAATATTTCATGCAGCCGTATAAAAACATATAATAATCTTCAATATTTGTATGCAACACACACACAATAAACGTAGCGTAGAATGACTAAATTTATTTACAAAATGAGATTTGTTACAATCATCATGTTGCCATGAAAGTAATACAAAGTTATTGTCTGATTTATATGATGTCATTCTCCAGCGCGACAGATTATGCACCAAATTTCATTAGTTTTATCTTAAAGCTCTTTCGAATTATCACTTCTGTTTTGTGGTCATGTTATCTGGCTGCGAACCATAAGGTCGTGAGTTTTATCCCAGCTATCGCCAATAGAAACATTGGTAACCCAGGACGATGAAAATAAATAAAACGCAACCTTCGTGCAGCTGTTGTGGCACCTTCTACCCGAATAATAAATAAATAATCTGCCATTAAAAAATGGCGATAAATAATCAGCCTATGAAAAAAGGCGATAAATAATAACAACCAATAATCAGACAAACAAACAAATTTGCAAGAAGCATTAAAAATTCAACAGTCAATAAGATCACCACTAAATATCAAAAAAATATAGTTCGTCTGATGTTGGCGGCATTTCGTGAAAGAGGGTAAGATTTTTCACCCTGAGAAAAGAAAAAACTTTAAGGTGGCCTGGCAAGATACGACAAGCAGGTGTTGGTTTTTCTATCACCAGGAAGAATCAAGGACTGGACCAGCTTATTGGCTCTATACCAATCATGAGTAGAAGGAACCATCCAATTCTAATGTAGAAATTTCGCCTGAGAGAAGAGTTTTGAGAGAGGGTTCTTTTTTCATTATGAATAAACTTTTTTACTAGAGAATTTTACAAACTTAAATTTTAAATTGAAAGCCATCAAAGTTTAAGCTTGGCCACTTAGTGGATCTACTTACTTGACATAGGTAATGGAGGTATTTCTGTTTGTTCAAACTGCGGATCTTCTGTCTCAGGAATCAATTGATTATCCTTCTCCGAAACAGGTGGATTTTTTGTCACCGATTCCGGAATATGGTAGTCGTCGTCTGTGTAAGGTGGAGGGTTCAAAGTTACATCAAATTCTGAAAAGAAAAGTATAATGAAGAAATCCATTAATTATGAAACCATTTGTAATTGAAAAATAAATTACAATTTGATAAAAAAAATTAATTGATAGTACTATGCAAATTGTTCAATGGGTGTATTTTAAGACATCTAATAAACTCGATTACAAATAAAGTGAGTTTATTCCTCAAGAAGACAGAAAACACAGAGAGTAAACACATCTTAAGTATAATTAAGACAGTACTAGCAAAAACAACATATATGTATACAGCAAATCAGTGTATAGTATTGAAAATGCACAACTTGAAACTTGAGAGCTAGCCATTAGATCAACACACCAAAGAATGAAAATTCAATCTATTAAATCACTTTATATCTCTAGAGTTTACATTGACTTTCAGAGACATCATAAAAGTATTTTCCAGAAGAATCTTAAGATTTCCAATCCTAATAGAGATTTCCGATATTCCTGAATTTTCATTGCCTTTATTTTTGTTACCAAAGATGAAAATTCGTTGATAAATTCCAAAGTTCCTAGTTTAGGTCAGGAGCCATTAACCTAGTACAATTTTACAGTCATTAAAAATATCTGTTACTTCCTCTTTTCAAATTCACAATACAGGAAAACAACATTACAACTTTGTAAAAATGTTAACAATTTTTTAATCATATTTTTAAGATTTTAAAATACAATTACTATAGATTGCATAGTGTACAGATTATTGAGAGGATCTTTGAAAGTTTTATAATGAGGTAGGTGGATCCGAAACAGTAACTGAAACTCAGGCCTATCAAATTTATATATTTATAAGTAACTAGTAGTAACCGCATGACGTTGCCGGTGGGTTAGCATCCAAAAAAATTAGCATTAAATTTAAATCTGGCCTCCACACGATAAGACATAAGCATGTTACACAATATCAAACACACATAAAAATATATTTAGAAATTATCAAAAATAGCTACAAAACAATTTTTACAGCTCACATTCAAAAATATTCAGACTTTCAAAAAGGAAAAAGCAGGAAATGTCGGTAGGGAAAACAATCGACTAAAAATATACAATAGAAAACTGTTTTAAAATGTATATTTGTTTTTTCATTTCTTCTCCCCGGTTTCAAATTCAAACGTATTTTTCGGTCAGCAGACAGACGATCATTTCGTTCCTCGTCAAATTCAGTTACAGTGCGATTTAAAGAAAGATTCATTTGGCTTATTAAAAGACCCTCCTTCCAAATGCGGACATTCTTTCTCTGATATTCGGTAACCGAACGTTTTGTTTCCTCTTCATTTTCTTTATCACTCAACAAATGAAGATTTTTGGCATTTAATATGTTCTGGCCAAGATTTTAATTCCTTTCTTTGAGCATAATGATATTTGAATGACTTTTTAAAATAAGTCGCCTTCACTGCTTATTAAATTTCAAAAATAGACAAAAATGCAGAAAATTTACCGGGAGGAGAGGCATCTTTTGGACATTCATCAGTTTCAATGCATTTTCCGTATTTTCCTCTAATCAACGATTCTTTGCAGACGCAACCTGGTTGGCATATCCGTAGGCAAGGAAGAACTGAATCAACGTTACTGCAGTTCCTCTGACAAGCTGCTGTGCATTCATCATACAGCTCATTTTCAGGGCACACTTTAGCTACAAATCAAACCAAATTTATTATGTAACAGTTTTGAATATGCAACTGAAAATCGATTAAAAGGTTTGATTAAAGTTAAAGAAAAAATGAAACAAATCTAAGTGGTGACTTATAAATAATGTTATATCAAAATTAGAAAAGGAAGTTTTATAAAGTATTTTTCTTTCATTAATCTGTATCAAGACTCATTTATAGATTTTTCTTGATAACCATTCGTTAAATTTACAAGCAAAAATAATGGACATTTGTTCACTAAACCTATATAATGAAACTTTCGATAATAAAAAAATTGTATGATTTGCAAGATTATCACTTAAGCATACATAAAGCCCATAAAAGTGACATATTTTTAAGGAAATTTGACTCCCATCCTCCTTATAACTCCAAAATGATAAGAAAATTATGTATTTTCTTTCCATTCGAAATAAGAAAATTTCCAATTTAACTCTTTCAGTACTAATTCGCCTCAAACGGCGGTCCTAACTGTATCCTGGCATGGCAGTTTTTGGTTCAAACCAGCGGTACTAGATTTAAAATGAGTTTTCACCATGTTTTTTCTTGCTTTACCATCTGCACCTTTCATTTGGAACAGAAACAGGGCCACGACGATTGAATTTGCAAGACCCTAATCATTAGTGAAAGGGTTAAAAGTTCCATTTATATAATTTTTAATTGTCTTCAGTGCTTTAACAAAGGATAAATAATTTTCAATAAGCTCTGGTGCTATATCTGTGTTTAAAAGGTAGTATCAATCCAATTTGCAATGAACACATTTATTGCTGGAGCACTAACTCTCTGTAGTGCTCATTGGTGATATTTGAAACTAAAATGGTGGATTGATTGGAAAACTATTTTTGAATGTCTTATAGTTTACTGACAATTTGGGGGAATCTGGATTGTGTGCTATAAGAGAATGCTTCTATAACATGGATGATGATCGTTTATATTTCAAATACTTTTATGTTATTTGTAGATACCTTCCAACACTTAAAGATCAATTGTCATTGAAATAGCCTGATGCTCTAAATATTATCCACATAATTATAAATGCGAATGACAAAGATTTAATAAAATATTACGGATATTTTTATTTTTATTTGTTCTTTTAGTGTGGTCACAAAATAACTTCCCTGTTTGGAGGTTCCTATAGTTAAAACAAATAAACAAAATGAAACCAAATTTCATATACAGATTGTAGGAGCCATGAAAAAGTGAATTCAGCAGAAAAAAATTAGTACCAAAAGCTACTAATATGGAAAATACTTGCACTGTGGGATTACAGAGCTGAAAGAATTCGTGAAACTCACGGAAAATAATCTTTTATTCGTCAACACTATTACCCCCTGGACACCGTGCAAAATTTTAAATTTGTTGATTTCCCCTGAGTACAACATATATCATAAGGTGTATGACATTCTCCAATGCCACGCGTAAACTGATAGTCTCGATGTTCATAACAGTCTGTCTTATATTCTATTTCAAGATGCGCAGATTTGCTTGAGAGAAGCCACGGTAATTCTAGTGAAAAAAAGTCATACCAGGTAAGGTAGGGTCCATATTAAATACACAGTAGCCAATCACGAGCAACAGTCACGAACACATCAATAATCAAGAACGAGCTGCCAACAGGTCTGGTGCTCTTCTCTGTTTACAAACAATGCATGGCACCGTTGTCATGCACGCACTAAGAATGCTACATAATCCCTCTCGACATGGAAATTTTTCCTTTCGGATGTGACAGAAGACCAGGTATAATATTTCCCCTATTGGCAACATTTAGAACACTTTTTTTCTGCGGCATTCACCTTCCCATACCTTTCACATTTGTATATGAAATTTGGTCCCATTTCGTTTATTTATTTTAGCTCTAGAAGCCTCCAAACCGGGAAAGTTATTTAACGGCCACCCTGCTCCTTTCAAAGAACAGCATCAAGTATGTAATTAGTATGAGAGCAATAAATTAGTTTTAAAAAATGGAAAATACTTACTGGGGGGTTCCTTTGGTGGAGTAGTGGGGCATTCTGTGGCATAAATACATGTTCCCTCTGGCCCTCTAACCAAACCTGCTTTACAGGTGCAACCGGGAACACACAGTCTGCCACCTTTACAAGTGTTTTTATCCTCTTCTCCTCGGATGCAAGTACTTTCGCAGTGAGAGTAACAAGGGCTGTACTCCTCCCCAAGTGGGCAGAAATTTTCTAAAAAATATATAAACGTAAAGTTAGAACAAAGAATTGAATAATGAATACTTTGCTCCACCGGAAAGGGGCCATACGAGCCCTAGAAACGGAAGTGTGATGTTAAATTTTGATATTTTGCTCCTTCATGGTCCTTCCAGAATGAAGTAATCTTCAGAAATTCTGTTTATCTATGTCAACAGTGAAATTATTATTAAAGGTCCGAGATTAGCAAATCTTTCATATACAAGAAATTTTGAAAAATTTAAAGCATGCAAATTAAAAACAAAGTATTTCACAATGGGGACTTCATTCCATCATACTCCTTTCAGAATCGAGTAATCTTCAAGTACTCTTTGTATATATGTCAACGGTTTGAGATTAATATTCCATATGCATATTGGGCAAACTCTATAATAGAACCAGAAAAGTATTTAGGTATTTTGAGGCGAGAGATGAAGACAAGGAGGTCCCTTCCTTTATCAATTTCGTTTCATATTTCATCTGAATTTCAACTTGACGATTATTTATTTTAGATTTTTTTAGTTCTTTTGCTTATTGAAAGCGCACATTTTTTTTTTATTTCTTAAGACTCATGACTGTATTTTCATTTATGCTTGCATCCAGTATTATTTAATTATGCGCTTCTGAATATTAAATACTGCACTTAATAAACGAAAAGAAACAGAGGACCTAACTCACTCAATTTCACAAAGTGCTATATATTTCGTGATTCACTCATAAATTTCCCTTTTTTTGAAATTTTTAATTTTTGTCTTTTTTTTTTTGCAACTAATAGATTAATAATTATTTGACTCCTGCCTACCCTGACTGAACAACTAACCCTGTTGCCAACTGAACAACAGAAATATTTGATATAGTCTCATTTCTTACAAAGCGAATGTGTAAGCGTCATCTTCGAATGAGTTAGAAGTTTGACGACTTTGTGTGTTCAGGGGCATTTGTCTTCAGAAGTTACTACACAAGCTCGGGTTAAAATCGTTAACTTCGTTAGCGGACTAATTACATTTAACTATCCTTAAAATATTTCAGGTATCATGATTTTGAAAAAATGAAATAAAATTGATAATAGTGATTTCTATTAAGCACTAACGAAAATAAGATTTATATTAGTTATATTTATATTAGTTTTTTTAGATAGATAAAAGTCAATTTTAGTTCAAAAAGAGATAAAATGTTTATGAAAAGTGTGTATGTGCACATAAAACACATTTCTAAAACCTTATCATTTTATTAGAATCACAAAATCATACACAGCTGCGTTCCAATTAAATTTATGTTGCGTTATAAAAAATAATAGAAAAAATAAATATCCAGGGAAGATTTCATAATTTTTAAAAATCATATATCTTTCAATTTTTTTAAAATAATACATTTCGTTTCAAAAAGCATTTTTAAGAAATTTGAGATATTTACATTTTAATACATATGCATAAAAAATTTCATAATCCTATGCAAACAATTCGCTAAAGTTAATATTGCGTCTCAGTGACTTTGATTAAAGTTTTGATACTTTCTTTAATTTTTAACTGCAGGCGCTTATTTATGTAAATAAAATTGAATGTTTGTATGTCTCTTATGCTTTCCTAAACCGTTCCTCCGATTGGGATGAAATTTGGACAGTCTATTTCTTTCACCTGCGTGACGGCTATAGGAATCGTACAATTATATAATTTTTTTAAAAAATTTCGAATCTCAACCACATCTATTTACCAAGGATTAATCTCCAAATTACTCGCCGAGGAAACAATAGATTCTGTAGAAATGTTAAATCTAATTTAGAGGTTAATATTTTGTCGTTATAGTACTCAAATTTCATGCAAAGTCATTCTCAGAGGCAGCAACTTTATTACAGATTATGTGAGAAAAAGTTTGAGGAGACCAACCCTGGCGCTTTTTAATTCTAATTAAATTTTTGAGTTTTTCGTAATGACTATCAAAAATATTGTAGCACGCATAATTTCGCACCATCTTAATTTTCAAAAATTATTTTTTCAACTATATTAATGATTGTATGGTATAAATATATTTTCTATGTTTCATCAATTATAAGAGAAAATATTTTAATCACATTTTCTAATATTAAACTTGAGAATTCTGAACGAATATTAAACGAATCATGAGATACAATAAATAATTTCTTTCATTTTCATTCTGAAAAAACACCAAGAATTGCAATTTTAAAAGGATAAACAAACACAATATATAAAAATGAATATTTGTTTGTATACTGTCGTAGCGTTCATCGTATTTCGATAAAACATTGCTAAATTATTGATTGATTGCACTTAACTTAATTTTTTTCTGTGACAGCTACGCGCCTGGCACCAGTTAGTTTGAATATAAATGACATAGCTGAAATTATTGAATGTTATTAAAATTCATATACTTTCTTTGGGACATTCAGAAGGCTTAATGCATTTTCCGTCATGACTTCGCACAAATCCTTTCTTGCAAACACAGGAAGGAATGCAGACTTTCCAGCACTTGCGGTCCTTTTTTCTGAAATTATTGCAATCATTTTGACAGGAACTTGGACAAGGATCAAGGGCTTCGTTGCTCCGGCAGATCAATGGAATCGGAAAAGGAAATTGATCTGTAAAAAATTTAAAAATAATGAGATAAATTGTTTGAAAATTAAAATAACTAAATATAAACGTAAAAGTAAATCATAGAAAGTAAATTTTGAAACCTAAGAAAATTAAAAAGTGAGTGTGTTGATAGATAAGGTCTATATTAAATTTCTTGTAAAAAGAAGTTTTTTAGACTTAGATTTCAGATTGAGCTTATCAGATTTCTCACCGTATATTCACACGATAAATTATTACAACTGTACTGTCATAATTAAAACATTTGAATTCATTAGAGTTATTTCCTTTTTATTTTATAGATTCTTTTTCTCTATTACTTGTTTCTGATCTGGCAAAATTCCAAACGCATACAATCATTGCACCAGTCCACAAACAGAATCGAAAAAAAACTTCTGTTGGTATAAAATAAATTTGTATCCTTATTCTACCTCGAAAATAAGAGATAAAATGCAAAATATTGATAAATATTGACTCCAACAGATTTAAATTTTTAACGTCGAGTCTGAATTTAAATATTTGCACACATTTAGTGTGCCAAAACTCCCGTCATTCTAGAAACAGTGTATTCATATATATCAAATTTATATGTATAATGTAATCGTATTGTTACAGAACTCCCTCCATTAAATCTACAACGTCAACATATTCGCTTTTAATGGATATATGATATAACCAAATCAATAGGTCTCAATAGCAAAGGCGAATTTATTAACACTTATACATAGACAACAAATTCTCAGCCAAAACGCATACAAAAAATACATAGCAGCCCACATAGAACAGCAGTCCACAAGTATTAATCGGTAACTAACAACAAACAAGGCACACAAAGCGTCCAGACAGAACTCAATGAGGGAATATGCCTAGTAACTCCCTTTTAGTTTCACCAAACTCCTGAAATTCTCCACTGTCACCTCGTTTTAGCGGCATCCAACTGCCTACTCACGACTTCCTGATTGGCTATTCCTCACACGATTCGATGATATTTCTATTATAATCTCCAGCAAATAGTTCAATTTATCAATCCCTCGAGCCCCACTCAATATTTGCACTTAGCTGAAATAGTCAAACTATTCGCTGTTGATTCACTGTGCAATTCTCACCACGACTCTCTACACGAATGTGTTCGACTTGGGTTGCCACCCTTTTATACTCTCCAGAGGAGAGCAGAGGAGGACCAAAAAACGAAAAAATAAACTTCTATTGTATCTATCGCCAAACTTCTTGAAGATTCCAGTATCACCCATTTTACTAACGAAGTCGCCAAGTTTGTCACCAGTCCCGGGAGCTGCTAATCAGGTATCCGATTCGCATCCAATAGAGCTTATCGTAAAATGGTCTTTCCTATGATGGAACCAATCAGGCCGTGAACAACATTACAAATTTCTAACTGTATTTAATTAATTGTTTGGAGGAATTTTGTGAATTTATAATTAAAAAGCATTATATTCAAATAGAAATCCTTTAATAAACGTGCTTACTTGATGCCGATGATTCTCGATTTTCTGTCCCTATATAAGGTGGATTTGTAATTTCCTCAAACAGTGGATTTTCTGTTTCCTCATATTGTGGTATATCTGTCGCTAATTCTGAAACATTATCATCATCAGTAAACAAAGAGTATTTATAAGCTATATAAGGATAATGAAATGAATGCAATTATTAAAAAGAATTCCTTCCAAACATAAAAGTCAAAGAATATCAGCTTCTATTAATTAATTGAAAAATTAAAGAATATTAACTTCAAATTTACTTCAGTGGATCCTTTACCATCGCCAGTGATATCAACTATGCCAGATCGCCAAAGTCGAAATACATTGAATTTAGAAATATAATAAAAGGATTATGATCTCAATCTATATTTAGAATACTCTTAAGTGACTTGATTGAATTCACTGAAATATGATAATCACTTCTTCATAACAAACTTTAGATTTGAAAATATAGAGTGTAATCAAATAACTAATGTCTAAACTGTTAGCGGAATGTATTTATAATACACTTCCGAGTTTCCAGTTCACGAGTATCAGGCCCCGTTTCATTTTTCTTTAATTGTAATTAAATGAAGAAGGCAAAGCATTGCATTGACAAGATTGACAATACATTAGAAGAGGGCTTCTGCTACAATCTTCCTACCTGTCTTGGGCAAAATGTAAGTTGTGACAGGAAAAGTGTTGAGTTTTGCTCATTGTTTCTTCGGTGTGTAACGGACCTCAATTGTCATTGCTGTGCCTGATAATAACCGCACAGTAAGTAAAGTATTCGGGATTTGTTTTGGTTCATAAATTGAACCACAGTGAAAATTTTGAAATATGCGATAAACGAAAAAAGTAGTGACTATGGAAAAGAAATTACTCTCTACACAGCTATTAGACTGTAATAGCAAAAAATATAACACCGGAGTGAGAGGTTGGGAAAAGTACAGAGAGAACTGGCAAAAAATCAAGAAAAAATTGAAAAGTGGCGTGTTGCAAAAGCTAGCGGAAGTGTGATTTTAAAAAAAAGTTTAAAAAAAAAACATTCACACTCTACGTGGCTTGAGACAAATGGAGAGCATATCACTCAATAAGTGAGAAGATACGTATTATAAAAGCGTATTTGGCTATAAAAACTTGACTTCTGATATAGGTGGGCAAAGAAATGAACTCATTGCAATCAGGACATTCCGGCATTTTTCTTATCCTGCCTACCAACCGTCATATTAAGACGGACACTCTTGAGTGTACTGTTCCTCCAATTAGGAAAAGATTTTAAAAACTGGGAGGATTATATTTCAAACTGTTTAAATCAAAAGATGGTCTTCTAAATAAATAATAATATCTTTAATTTTAATGCAAATCTCTACCTGTGTCATTGATACTGAGTAAAATATTCTTTGGGCACTAAACTTTAAATCAAAATTCCCTCAGAAACAATTACATTGACTGAAAAATGAAACTAAATATGATGATTTTAAAAGATACTAGGCCATTTCATCGACTGACTATTTTAAAGAAAATCCTCAAAAAAAAGGATTGAGTAGAGGTTGATTGGTTTATAATAATGTAATTCAGAGTTTTATGATCTAGTGGCATTTAGTTTCAAATATGTAAATACATTTCTAATAATGTGATGCTTTTACATATAATAAACACAAAAAAAAATTTAATTAAGTATGATTTAAAGAACAGGAGAACTGTATAAAACTTTACACAATTTATTGTTTGCTACAATGCTTTCATTTTCTTAAACAACAAAAATATAATATTTTCCTCATTTAATACCTTACGGCAATGTAGGTTAGAAGGTGTCCAGTTTTTTGATTTAGGTTTTTATTCATGGTGATATATATTTTAACCCACCTCGACTAGTTGTATTTGGTAAATACTTAATTCACCCTGTAAACACTTAATTAAATAAAAATGTATACAAATCAAAAGGAATCAGCAGGTTATGAATTCAGCTGTGATTTAGGTTTACCATTGTGCCATGCAATTCTGACATGTAATTACCATTGTGCCATGCAATATATAGATAGATAGATACAGCTATATATATATATATATATATATATATATGATAGCAATATGCAAATTTACAGATGGCAGTAGTATCGCAGCTAAAAAGTATAAATGCTCAGATCGTTTTCCAGACCTTTCATTTGTGTTCATTCATGTGAACAGGTTTTTCGTGATTTATGGCGGCACGACGAGAATTAACAGACTTTGAACGTGGAATGTTAGTTGAAGCTAGACGCATGGGTCATTCAATTGTGGATATCGTTAGTGAATTCAACATTCCGAGATCCACAGTATCAAGAGTGTGCCGAGAGTAGGAAATTTCAGGCATCACATCCCATCATGGACAGCGCAGTGGGCGACCACCTGCACTTAACGACCGAGACCGCCGACGTCTGTGTAGAATGTTCAATGTTAATAGACACGAAACACTTCGTCAAATAACTGCAGGAATCAATGTGGGACGTACGAGGGACGTGTCCGATAGGACTGTGCGGCGAAATTTGTCTTCCTTGGGCTATGACAGCAGAAGACCGACTCGAGTGCCTTTACTGACAGCACGACATCGCCTGTAGCGACTCTCCTGGACTCGTGAGCATATCGACTGGTCCCTAGACCAGTGGAAAACCATGGCGTGGTCAGATGAGTCACGATTTCAGTTTTTACGAGCTGATGGTAGAGTTCGAGTGTGGCGCAGACCCCACGAAGCCATGGACCCAAACTGTCAGCAAGGCACTGTTCAAGCTGGTGGTGGCTGCATAATGGTATGGGCTGTTTTTACATGGCATGGACTCGGTCCTCTGGTGCAATTGAACCGATCATTGACTGGAAATGGTTATGTTCAGCTGCTTGCAGATCACTTGCAGCCATTCATGGACTTCACCTACCCACACAACGATGGGATTTTTATGGATAACAATGCTCCATGTCACTGGGTCAGAACTGTTCGCGATTGGTTTGAAGAACATTCCGGACAATTCCAGCGCATGATCTGGCCCCCTAGATCGCCCGATATGAATCCCATCGAGCATTTATGGGACATCATCGAAAGGTCCGTTCGTGCCCAAACTCCTGCACCATCCACACTTTCACAATTATGGACGTCTATACAGAAGCATGGCTCAATATTCCTGCAGAGGACTTCCACGTTTCTGAACTCCATGACACGTCGAGTTGTTGCACTTTGCCGGGCAAAAGGAGGACCGACACGATATTAACAGTCATCCCATGACTTTTTTCACTTCAGTATATATATATATATATATATATCGACCTGTAGAAAGAAGGATTTATTGAACTGTTATTAATATTTTTTCCTATGATTGTTTTATGTTGAATAATCGATACAAATGGGTTTTTTTCATTTTTTATGACAAAAAATTCTGTATATCTCGGGTGGGGTGGGGGTATATTCCTTAAAATCGTATTCCTCAAAACATTTAAGCTTTTTTTTTTCAAGTAGAAAGTTAAAAAAAAAATTTTGAAAGTTAATGGAACTATTATGTCACTATTAGAGGATCGCGATATCTTGTCCGTGTTAGCACGGAAAGGGAAGCAATGGATTCTGAAGGTAAAGTCCCCTTAGCACCGAAAGCAAAAGTCTGACTTCTTGCTCAAATGAAGGTGATACACATTCACTTGCACAACCCTTTTTCCTTTCACTGGTGAAGGGGGGGGGGATTCACACATCTCATATATAGAACACAAGGAAAGAACATCTATGTCTTAACCGGGATTCGAATCCGGGAAGCCCAGATCTTGGGGAAGCTAGTACGCTGGCGCTATTAGATGTGATACCAATGTAATAAATCCTGAATAACCCTAATGAAGATCAAGATTTTATTGTGTAACACTCACTTGAATATTTTTCTAGTTTAAGATGCTCATCACTTGAATATATGACTGTTATGTTGGGGCAATTTTCAATAGTTACGCATTTTCCATTTGGCCCTCTAACATATCCGTTGGCGTAATCACAGACACAACCGGAGACCATGATCTTTTTACAAAGAAGGACATCGTCATAATTACTGCAATTCCTTGGGCAATGTGCGTATCTGAAATCCCATATTTCATTTTCTTTACACCACATTTCTGCAGCAAAGACAATACTATGTTAGTTTATGTCTTGAAATTCTTATTCAGCTTTTTGTATTTTGTTTTTCTTTTGATTGTTTAGAAATAAATACAAAAACTTTTTTCAAAACTAATGCATTTCAAAATATACTACATTAAGTTAAAACGTCAGAAACAAGAACCCTCTGAGGAGCATAATAGCTTCATTGTAATGAATGAAGTGAGCAAAGTTTTGCAAATATTTCTGACTTGCTGTACAATCATCCTGGAGATTGAAGAAACTATTAGGGAGTAAGGAACAAAAAAAGTTGTTTTAAGACATACTAAAAATATTTTTTGAATGTGTTAAAATTAGAAAAACTTCAGGGAAATAAAACTAATTTTTTTGAAAAACTTTTTTTAAAATTTATAATGGCGGGAAAATGTCGTAGGAAAGGATGTGATTTAAAGTTATTAAATAATATATTAAAATTATAATTGATTGTGAATTTATATTTATTACTAGGAAAACAAATTAAATTTACAAATTATTGATTTAATCTAATTAAAACACTTAAAGATTCTTAGCAAGAGCCTATTAACCAAGAATTAGCTAAAGAAGTAATATGAACCAAATTTTATAATTCTAGATTCAAAGGTTTACCACGTAAAATGATCTGAAAGATAATTCAATTTTATATGCCATATTAAGTTAGACATAGTGTACAATTTATAGGTAACATGCTAACCTGTAAGCATTATATTAAATATTCGTCAAAACATCATAAAAATTGTGGTATTCTTATAACATCATTAAAAAAAGGTTCTATAACAAAATGACTAAAGTTTTCTTTGTCCTAACGTTGAAATCAACAAAGCCATCATTGTAATTAAAATCTCAAATGCTGTTTTGTTGTTTTTAATATATTAAAAAGACATTTTATGTACTTAATCACTGAAAAAATGCCGTGAATATAATGTATTGAACAAATTACATAAATGATTGATTTGTTAAATAGCTAATTTATTTTCGAAAGTTTATTTCCTTTATTGTGAAGTATGTTTTTATATCTTCTATTGGCGTATTTTGAGTTAAAAGGAAATCATTGTAAAAATCAGGTAGTCTAACCAACAAATACAATATTTTTATGAACATATTGGAAGAAGAATATATAAACATTAAATAGATTAATAAGAAAGCAGTATAGAAAGAATATATATTTTAGAAATAATAAAAAGAACAATCAAAAGTATTATAGTGTCATATTCATTGCTACAATAATATAGTTAAGTTCAAGTTGTTGACAAAAATCAACTATTTTTTCAAAATATAAAAAAATTGCGGAAATTCAATATGAATTAATGTGTAATCAACTAATTGATATTATATTAGATATATGTAATTTAAAATTTGTATAACAAGGCTACCTTTTAAAATCTCTTTAAACTAGAATTTATTTAATAAAAAATACTTGCTTCTATTACTTTTTTAATTCGTATAATTTCTTTGAGCATTAAAAGAAAACATGCAAAAAATAGCATGTTTAGGCGAACTATTAATCCAAAATGTATAATATATTTAGCCAAAAATTTCATTTTTTAAATAACAGTGCAATGTTTCAAAATGAAACTTTCTTAATTAATATATATTTATTAACGTTAAAAATTTGAAAGAATTTGATTCAGGAGTTTTATTGACTGCAAAATTGTTTTATATAATTTGCATATTTCAATACTTGATTTCATTTTTCTTTCCAATTCTTTCATAAAATTTGTGACCACCTTGTATTTTATGAGTCGCTCTCTAGATCAAAGGCAATTGATTACTATACGCCTTATCCAAATCTAACTTCTTAAGAGTTTGTTTTATCCACAGTCGATACTTACGAGGAAATTCGGAATGTTGTGTATTTGGGCATTCCTCTGGCTTTATGCACTTTTTATCTGGTCCCCTGACGTATCCTAAGTCGCAAATGCAACCCCATATACATGCCCTTGGACATAAAATGGGTTCGTTATAGTTATCGCAGGTGGTCTGGCAGTTGGCATCGCAGCGTGTGAAATGTTCATTTTCTGGACACTTCGTTCCTGTAAGAAGATTGGAGTCAAACGACGAGGTAAAATTATTAAAAATGAGATTTTACACACTTTTTTTGACTAAATACATAAAATACAGTGCATTCCCGAGTATACGGCTTAATGTGGCGCAAGTACAGGTCGGATAACAGAAAAGCCGGAAAAGCCGGAGTTCTGTGAACTCATTTCAGTGCCCGCTAGTACCAGAAGGCAAATTTTTTTTCCAAAACTTACTGTTATAATGAGTATTTTCACTTTTCTTACTGAGTATTAAGTTGCTTTTCATCTGAAACCACATAGAATACTATTTATCAAACTTTAGACATATGTGTATCCCTTCTATAATTTTGGTAGCGCTGAGTACCCCTAATCAAAAAAATGTATGAATTTTAATAAAAATCAAAAATATGTTTATTTTTCTTTTTTGATTGTGACATAAATAAAAGAATAAGGTAAGAGAAATAAAATTATTCATAATAAAATATAAATTGAAGTTATATTGTTAATAACATTTATTTGGATCAATGAGATGGATGAGATTGTTTGTACTGAGGCGGCAGATCATCATAATATGATTCACTATTTGTTAATTTTAATCTTAGATGCGGTTCCAAGTCCAATAGTGTATTTCCTTTTTTCGACTTAACCATACAAATACAGAAAAAGTAACTTCACATAAATAAGAAGTTGGAAAAGACAAGGCCTATTTCAGAACTTTTTTCTGTAAATACAGGATACACATGCTCCATTTGTAACCAGACTGAAGATACTCTCCCTTGCTTAGTTTTCAAAAATCCGTCTGAAGACAAATCAAACAATTACGCTTCTTCTGCATGCGTCAAATATTCTTACATACATTTTATATTAATGTTAAACGGATCTCTTGTCCATTCAATATTTTTGTTTAAATCAAGGAAATGGTTTTTCATAGTTTTTGCAACTTTCGCCTCAGTTGTACCCTCATCAAACTCTTACTGTTCCCCGAGGGGTAAGAGTATCACACTTTGAGAAATACTGACATAGAATATGAGTGCGATTGCTGTCTGGCGAGACATAAGAGCAGTTTCCGGTAACGTTTAAAACCTATATTGGCAGTTTATATATATTTACATACTGCACTGCATGAATTTACGAGAGAAAAAGAAAGTTAAAGGATATAAACTGTTCACATTTTAACATGAATTATGTAGACTTTATTTAATGTGGTATACTTAAAAAGACATTAACATACTCCAAGAACAATTTGCGAATTCCCGTCAACACACAGTATGACGCTGTACATACGTGTGTGACGAAATAAAGAACCACGGACATTACCTCAGCTCTTTTCCTATCACAGTTTTATTTTCACACGACATTTTAGCATATGCCAGCTTCCAATGCTTTGGCAATGTTGCCAATGTTTTTCCTTTATTTCTTCAATTAATTGCGAAAAAGAAACAATGCCGTATAGTACGGAAATAGGAGTGAGCTGTAGCAGAAAGTTTTAGAAAAATTTTGGAGGTGAAAACAAAATTGTAAAAACATGACTAGTGGACAAAAATATTTTAAATTAACAGGAATTTTATTTGTATTTATAATATCAAGGTCGTAATTTTTAAAACTCCGATGTAACGCAAAAATATAATAATTGTATCAAATCTACGTACAAGCGTGCTTGCGTTTCGGCATAATTGCTGCGAAGATTCAGGCATTTGGGAAATAGGTGGAATAGATTCTGGCTTCTTCAAAGACTGTTGTTGCCATTTGCATGAAACGGGCCTTAACATCCTTTTAAGTCATTGATCGATCTAGATGTTTTTCGAATTTTTTCAAAGATCGAGTATGGAGTAGAAACATCTAAATAGTCATTCTTTAAAATCGCCATGTTATCTCTGATTAATCTTATAAAAAGATACAAGTTAAAAGCAGAATGAATTTATTAATAGAAATCGTTTGCAAACATGGTTACTTTTTGACATAATCATTGTCAAGAGACAGCATTTTATAATGTCTATGGGTCAGATTTCTGATCCTCTTTACAAAGAATGCTGCCACCAATGGGAAGAAATTAATCCCAATACTTCTTTAAAACTTCTCATTAGTCTGGGTTTTCTTTGATTTTTTTGAAAAAAATAGAATGAAAAAAGATGGTCACTCTCTAAACAGTCACTCAAAAAATTGTAGCTTTGGTAGACCCAGTAGATCCACACTGATTTCTGGATTATCATTTTAACATTATCAGCTTCCTTGTTGAGATACCCTGAGCTCTTGCCGTACACTGTCAAAGGAAATTAGATAGTATTGCTACAATTAGAAATACTGCTTCACTGAGCAGATCTTTTTAACATTTATATGGCAACTTGGCAACGAATTTGACGGTTATGGTAACAAAAATGAAAGTTCCGGAAAATACATAATTTTTGATATAGTTATAAAGACGCGAGATCTGGTGAATCTTCTTGAAAATCCAATACACTCTGATAAATGCTATATAAAAGCGAGAGGCTGAAATCAGTTAAGCGAATTCTCTCTCCCTAGCTTTGGAATGGCATTTCATTACTGTGCTGATGCTGTTATTTACGCAGTTATTTGCATCTACTTGTGTTTTTGTTAATTTATATTAATGCTTTTCTTTATATATACCTAAACTGGGTCTTTGTTGATATCACTTCGTGCTTCTCAGGAAATAAAGTTTCGTTATCTTCTGATATGCCTGTAAACTTTCTTGCGCGGATAAATTTCTGTAAAATATTGATAGCCATGAAATACTTACTTCTGCGGGAGAATGCTAACAAAGGGTTCTCGGTTGCCCAATGACGGGAATAACGATCTTCATCTGTGTATGAAAGGGGATTCACTGAAGATCTTTCCACATTCCATTCTGAAATAAAAGGATTCCTTATTGACTATGGTCAACTGAATCGAACATTGGACAAACATTAAATTACTAAGGAAAAAATTGCAAGTTGTTCGAAGAAAAAATATTCTGCAATAAATATAATAAATTGCATGCAGTTGTAGTTGGAAATTCAAGGTCCTAGAAAAACTTTTTAAAGACAAAAGGCACCTCAAAATGGAAATTTGTTGAATAGTAGATTTGCATTCAAATTTTATTAATGAATGTAATGAATTTATATTCATTCGACATTTACAATGGCTCAATTCTCTTGGATATTTTTTTGATTTTTTTTTGTCTGTTTCTTTTGCGGATTTTTTTTTTCCGAATTTTTATCAGAAATATTTTTTCTTCTCTAATAGGTGAAATTATTTAAATATCATTTATATTTTTTATCCTTTAATAGATTTCATAATTCAATTATTACAAAATCTTTCAAACAATTTTTCAAGACTTTGCCAAATGATCCTTTTCATACTGACTCAAACTTAAATAAATTAAAAAGCTGTTACATTCTAACTACTCCTTAAAATATATAAATGTTGGATTGTCACTGGAAGCGTTTATTTATACTTAAAACTTTTCTGTGTATCACGAAATTGATGAAAAAAGGGACCACAAAACTCCTTTAAAAAGATAAAGAAAATCATTTTAGATAAAGTACAAAAAAGATACAAACGCGAATTACAACAATTGATCCCTTTGAAACTTTACTTTGCTTTGATTTTAATTCTTTGTTTGCTAACCATACAAAATTAAATAAGTAAAAATTAGGAATCTCAAAGAAATTATTCTAAATAGAAGTTTGTTAAATGTTTCAATGAGCGCTGATACTCATGTCTAACACGCATTAATCTTCGATAAAACTATAGAATTTTAAACTTAAATTTCATTCATAAAACTTTTTTTAATATCCAAATAGAAGAAATAATTTATAGCAAATAATTCAGAAATCTTTAAAAAAATTTCAGTTTCCAATAATAAGACAAATCCTAAATATGATATAAAAATAATATATTTATCCAAAATACACATTTTAGTACTGAATTCATTTCAGGTTAACTTCATTTCGTGGTGTTTTAATCATTATGTTTCGAATTGTTAAACTATTCAGAGGTAATTAACGAGAATTCAATGGTAATTAATCAATTATTATATATGAATTACATTATTAAAATGTGTAAATGCCAAGATTCCAAGATTTTCAGCCGGAGAAAGGCTGGAAATATCCGAAGTACTTTTAAGTTGATAAACATGTTAATAGATGGCGCCAAAGTATGGGGGATTCTGAAAAGTATTATCTTCTGAGAAATCTGAAGTTGAAATTACACAATTGTGTTTGATTGCTTTCCCCATTTTGTCTGTCGTGTCAGGAGAACTAAATTTTAGATTCAGTTCTGAATATTGTAGAAGAATAGCCATGCCCTGTCTGTGTTAGTCATCGGATTAAAATGCTACACGTTAAAACTTTATTAAGTAAAGAATAAAAACAAAAATACTTGTAAAAAATTTTTATTTGATTTTGATTTTCAAGAAAAATTTATTAGCTTACAATTGAAAATTTAACTAGATAGCAAAGACTTTTACATGTCAAACATTGGGAAATTACAAGTAATATTTGATTTTTTTTTTCAGTAGCAGAAATCACTATCTGAATAATCATCGCTTTTGCTATCTTGCATCATCACCATTATTTTACTTTTTTCAACGCAACTATCCTTCTTTATACATTACTATTCCACAAGCAGACATATACTATACGGTAGGGAGAACACGTGACCAGTCCATCCAAAAGAGCTGCGAAATAAATAAAACTTGACAAAGTGTGAATCAAATGTGAAAATCGCTTTTTATTTCCTCGAGACCAAATAAAACCGTGATAAAACAAATCGTAGTGATAAATTCTGCTACTCCCAAGTTTTCTGGGGATAATAATTAACTGCAGTATACACGAATATGAGATAACTCAGGATAAGAAGTTAATATTTTTAAATTCTGCCCGTTCTTCTCGAAAAACTTTAAGGAAGAAAACTACCTAAGGAGAATACGCAACTAATTCTACTAAGCCTAAAACTCTCCTCAAGTATAGAATTTTGTTCTGAAAGAAATTTTTTATCTGAAAACAACATTCTACTGAAACCTTGAATATTAATTTTAGATGCATATATCTCTCTAGATATCATTAAACTGAAATATTATGGATTTGAAAGTTATAAATATTATCTTTATTAAACACTCACATATGAAAAATTGAAGCATGATTTTTTAAAAGCAAAAATATGTTACAAAAAATCTAAATACTTTTACTATGCAAAAAACTGTAAGTATGTAAATTATTAGGGGATGATTCTATGATTAAATATACTTACCATCTGAGCTTTCTGATGCAACTATTTGTATTATAGCAAAAATCAATCCTGTGTAAATCAAGAAGCGCGTAGTGGACGCCATGTTTAACGTCCAAAGCTGACCTGAAGATTACAATTTTTTTCTGTATTTTCTGTCTGATCATATCTTTATTTTATCTGTTTATATATGAATAAACCATACATCAACAATTTTGAATTCCTTCTCTTCTTTATCCACGTCTAATGTTATATGATCCGCCGCTGAGTCAATGCGTTTAATACTTTTTTTGCTGGCATTTCATTTATTAACTGTTTAGCTGCAGAAATTATTTCTTGAGAAATCTAGACATTTTTTTGAGTGAGAAATTTAAAAAGCAATATTTGGATAATTTTTAGTAATTTTAACTTATCAGTAGTTGACATCTAACGTGTACATTTTTAACAATCAAACATTTTCTTCCATTATATTTTAATCATATTTGTTTTTTAAAAGATAAAATCCGTTGGTTTGATGGCATCAGTAAGTTCTAAAAAGCTTATAAGAAAAAATAAATGTTATAAAAATTCTTTTTCAAAAATACTTTCCATTAGTGTAATGAATAGCAAATTGTATTTTAGTAATATTTTTCAAACTTAGAATAACTTATTTATGATTTTTTATCAAGTAAGGGAATAAATTTGTTTCATAAACAATTTCATTGAATGTCGATTCGGAAATACTGACACAAGAGTCATGTTTGGACAACTTCAGCCTAAAAAATGTAGTAGCCTGTAAAATGTAGTAGCTTAAAAAAAAGGTGCAGGTGAAAAAGTACTTTTAAAAATATAAATAGAAGAAAATAAAATCTCACAGTTAATGCTTTTTTAAATAATTCGGAATCAACAATTACATATCCATAAATAAGATGAAACCATATTAAAAAAAGCAAAATAAAGATATTTTTCAATTATGCTCAGGCAGTTATAAAAAGATACCAGAAAACCCCTGGAGTATATACGAGTGATTGTGATTAATAAAGTATTGATTAATAAATTGTGCGCCTTGGGCAAAGCCATGAAAGGCGCGAGTGCCCAAATTTTTATTTCCAGAAACTCCCACATGACAGTTTTGTGATTCACAGTAAAAAGGGAAAAAACGTTATACATTTGAAAGATTTTTTTGTCGGCAGATTAAAACTAACGTTTGACTATAACAATACGCCAATAGTTTTTCTAAGAATTTGACACATCAAATTTCATTTATTTAAATAGTTACATTTTTGAATTCCCACTTTCAAAACCATGCGAAAGTTCAGACCAACAGTTCAGGTAATCCCTCGACGTATTTTGTTTAAAACATCATTCTAATCAAAAATTTAAATTTTGAATATAAGCACAAAATTTTACCCAATTAACTGTTTCTATTTTTAGTCATAATTTTTCCACTTGCCCATGCAGAAGCAGAAAAAACTTCCTGTCAATAGATTTCATTCAACATTTGATAGAAATACAATAGTTCAAAAATCAAGTAAAAAATTTTATTCGATTAGATCAAAGTATTTTTGACTTCTCGCATTCATAGATAAACAGAGAAAATTCTAGAAATATATTTCTCAGATTCAGGGAGATCTGAAATATTGTGATCCATCAAAATATAAGGTGGGAGTTTTTGAAAACTGAATTGTTTGCTGCAAAAAGGAGGTAGCTAGAATTATTAAAGTTTGCAGAAAATGGCGGTAGCACCAGGAGCTCTCCTTATATTGCAACAAACTAATGAGACAAACAGTTCCATCGTTTGAGTTAAGGCTAGAATTAACGATTGGAGCTATATCTTCCTGGCACAAAATGAACAAGTTTTTCTTTTACAAAATGATAGCATATGTAACTCTAAATTCCCCTTCTTGGAGTTATATCCTTTTTCGCAGCAAACCCTTCAATTACGTTTTTATAGAATAGTATATGCAAGTCTTCATAAATTACTGTTTTAGTGACTAATTTAGTTGATTAGAATACAACTCTTTTTATTTAAATTATTATCTGATTAAAAATTATTAATTAAATCTGATTAATTAATTAAAAATTGATTCTGATCTGATTAAAAATTATTTAAATTTAAATTATTATCTGAAGAACATTTTATTAAAAATGATTCACAGAAGAGAAGAGATATAAAAAATTTGTAATTCATATTCATACATGTCTGTTGACTCAAATTACATAAAATATTTCACTTAAACCATTTTGTTCGCAGATGTTAGCAGACTAAAGGTTTACAAATTCGCTATTGGACCTTGGTTATAATGGATACCTTGTTTACATTAAATAAAACCGATTTATTGAATCAATAATATGTATCATGAGAGATTCAACAGGAGATTCATTATGTATTCGAGCCTGATATACTTTAAATCGTGGACCAAACCCTTTCATGATGGTGTCATGTGAATATTTAATAAATGGATACCAAATCAAATTTCTTCCTCTTTAACTGAACAGGCCTTTTATTTACAAAATCTGTCACAAAATATATCTTTTCTTGCATCAAGTTCAATTATGCATCATATCTAATTTTCCAAAGCTTTAATAAGGAGATTATTTTCAAAATTATGAAATAACTATTAAAAAAATATTGTTTTATTTTTATTTTATTTTGAATATTTATTTTCTAAGAATTTCAGATTTTATAAATAATTCTTTTTTTCTTTATTCGGTTATCAAAAGCAAAACAACTTAAATACAAAGGCAAATATCTGGGAATATACATATTCCCATTTTTGGTTCGCAGTGATCGAAACAGGTATCAATATTTGGGCAGCCACCATTAATGTCAGGGTCAATATCTAGAAAAAAGGAATTTTGTTTCAAATATATAAAAATATAGAGGGCCAAATTTTAATTATTCAATTCTTAATTGGTTGAAATTAATGGGTTGAAATCACTTTTCAATTATATAATTCATTGCTTTTTGGATTTTTGAATTATTGCATTAGAATTGATAGCTGGATCAATTATGCATGTGAAAGTACAGCCTTTTGAAAGAATTGATTCAAAGTTTTATAAGTTATATATTCAAAGATTCAAAGTTATATATTTTCATTTTGTATTCGAAAACTATTAACTGAATTTCATTTATTTAAGTTATAGACTTTTGAATTATATTATTTGCTTGCAAATTCAAATATATATCGATAAGCAGTTAAAAATTTGTTTAATAAAAATCTGTATATTAGATTGTAAAATCTGTATATTGAATTCTATTCGTCTGGTTCTTAATCTTTTGCGGATAGCAATTTTTTTTGTTGTTGGATAGACAATTAATTTCTTACATCTATCCTATCAATTCCTACCAATTAATTTCGTACAACATATGATAGAAGTCAACAAATTTAAAATTAAGATTGGGTACCAAATTTCATTCGTCTACTCAAAGTGTTTTTGAAATTTTTTCGTAGATAATTCCAAAAATATATTGTTATTATAAAAATATATTATTGATATCGGGGGAGCTCTAAAACGTGACTATTTGTCATAATCGAATTTTTTACGATTATAATACTCTCTTTTTGTACAATTCGTCCACGAAAAGAAACTTTTGAAAAGATTTAGTATCAATATTTCAATTTCTGGACTTTTATTCCATGAAATCAAATAACATTTAACATTTTTTTAGTTCTTAAATATCTTCCAAAATATATCTCTGTGTTTGATTCCAATTTTCAACAACAAAAATTTTATACCTGATTTGAATGTCTGTTCCCCACTTGAAGTTAAATTCTTTTGAGGTTTAACACATGATCTGTGACGTCCTCGAACAAAGCCTTCTTTGCAGACACATTCAAGAATGCATACTGTGTTGTCACATTTTCTGTATTCTTCATTTGGAGGGCAACGAGGATCAATTTCTGCAAAATATGTAATCAAAATTATTTATCTAAGTTTTCTATTTCACAATACATTTTATACTAACCGCGTTTGGCAACTAGGAGGAACAACATCACGTGATTAAATATTTAATGGAACAATGAAAACCTAAAACGTTTTAAAGTTCGAAATTATGTGATCAATAGCTAGAAATTAGGCAAAAATATTTAAAAATTATCTGGATTATTAAATGATTTCATTAAAAATGTTTAAAATTCTGTAATGGAGTAAAAAAAAATTTCAGTAATAGATTTGGAAGTTATCAGGGGAAAACGCCGAAATTCAATGTAATTATTTTAAATTTCAAAATTATCGTTACGAGTTGCTCTTTTCCACCCTACAAGGTATATATTTGGGAAATTTGATACTATAAGTCAAACAGTCTATCCTGTAGAGAGCACACGTCTTTATTTTTAGTACAGAAGATAGAATACATATTTAACACAACTGTTATCTATCAACATTCCAAATTCACCGGATTATAGTGTTTACTATCTCTATGTTGAAGATATCTTCACTAGTGTAGATATTTAGTTTATTTGTATGAACGCACCTTTTTAAATCAACACTGGCATTGTTTTGGGATTGGCGTTGTTATTTTGAAAAGCGATCACATGAGGAGAATGGCACCTAAGCTCACACACCCCTCCGGAAGCTTGGGCATCATGCCAGTAGGGGAATGTTAATCCTGTCGATACTGCTAATTTCAGTGGTGGCAGGGTGGTCGGCTGTATACAAGACGTAATTAATGGGCATTGGAGGCGGTTTCACAACGTTTCTTCAGTTAAATCTGGTTTCGAACCTAAAGCTTTCAGGTTCTGAATCCGACACCCTACCACCAGGCCACTGTGGTCCCCTCATTGGTGAAGAAAATGAGAAACAAAACATCTCTTTTCGGCTGAATTGAAAAGCCTTTTATTTATTGACTTTTAGGAATTTGACTTCAACTTGGGTTTCCTATGAAAATATTATTTATATCTCGGTTCTCTATCTTATCTCCAAGTTTGTTTCATATATTTTGAATCACCCTGTGTAATGCTTTAATTTTTCTTTAACGTTAAATTTAAAAAAAAATTATTTTATTTAAAAGGAATATGGTACATGAAAACCCAATAAAATACCCGATCCATTCATCATGCAGTTTCCGCATTAGTTGAGAAAAAAAGGATGCTGGCAGCAGAAACAATACATAGAACTAATACATATGCAATAAGCATTCTAGTTTCTTCTCTCCCTCCTTCCAGTGGCACACAATGTGTTTTAGTACGAACTAGGCATATAATCTGTCTACAAAATATCCCATTCCTTCATATTTCGTCCATACCTGCAGATTTTATAATACCTTAGAAACAAAGCCACATTTTGAATTACTTTTAACTAAATCGCAGCATTTTTCAGTTTATAGGTATACAGATGACCAATTAATTCAAAATACAATACGTTTCATCATTTTAAATAACAAAATTGTATCCTTATAGTTTTTCGCATTTTGTAAGTATGCTCCTTTGCATTCAGACAGACATATTGACGCACTTTCTATAATAAGTCTTCTTCAAAATTTTGTAAAAACCTTCAATTTTTGTACTTGTCTGGTTTAAAGTATCCGACTACGTTCGGAGAAAAAAAATTTGAGAAGTTTTATTTTTTTAATTATTTAAAGCAGGTTTTTAGATGTATTGTCAACTAAAATAAAAAAAATACTATAAATACAACAAAATTATTTGAAATTATAACATATTTTTAAAAATAGGAAAATTGGTACTAAATTTTAATGAAATTATACCGAAACGATTAACACTTTACACAAAATGGTAATGCAGCAATCCTATTTTTCTTTGTACACAAGTTATAGGATATAATGATGAAGTGAATGAAATGAACCAAAATCTAAGAAAAAAATATGTGTACATATGCGTTTTTTCCATAAATTTACAGCATAAATTTTCAGAAAACTCCTATAAATAAAAAAGCATTCACTGACAATAAAAATTTCGGTTCATTTCATTGCCCATATTATTTAAAACACAAGCTGAAATTTTTATGTAAATTCCTCAATTAGGTTTTGAGATATCATGTTTACGGTGAAGAATTTTTATGAAAACTAATGTTCTGAGAAAATTGAAGTTAAATACAAATATTAGCAGAGAATTGGATTTTCTGAAAATTCCCCTGGATAATAGGTCAGGCCTTTCTTTTCCCAGAAAAGATGAGCTGTTACTGAAAGTGAAAAGTCTGAACTACAAGAAATACTAATTTTTAAAAACTTCGCTAATGTGGTCGATAACCGGTGTTTTTAACGTAGTCGGATACCTTAAGGCATTTTTAAATTATGTTATTTGCCGAGAGACAGGCATTATTCCAAAAACGGTTTTTGGATCTCAGTTATATCTGAGATTTTGACAGTCGTCAGCAACTCTAGCTCTCTTATTTTTCTCGGTTGCTTTACTTTCTCTTCAAACATCAGTATGCGACAAAATAAAAAGGAATATTAATCATAGGAATAATATATATGATGATAAATAATTTACATGCCTTGCTGCGCTTTGTATACTTGTTACCGTGCCATCGTACAGGCATACTGACAAACTTTCTGTAAGTGTATTGCGTTCAAAATTTAATAAAAATCTTCATTTTATGTATTTGTTTAGCTCAATGTGTTTTAGAATCATGATATTCGCAGAAAGACAGACAAAGGTTCAAAAATGTAATTTTGGATCTCAGGCATATTCAAGATTTCGACAGCCGTCAACATCTCGAGTTCGCTAATTTTTGTCGTTTGCAAATTCGTTCCGTATATTTGTATGCGAGGAAATAAAAAAGAATATTAGATATAAAAGAAATGTTATGATAATAAATACTCGATATGTTTTGTAATCATATTCACTTGCATTAGAACAGACAGATTGCCCCACTTTCTATAATAATGTTTCAAAATTAATAAAACTCTTTAATTTTCATACTTATCTAATTTAAGGCATTTTTTTAATTATGGTATTCGCAAAAAGACAGACATAGTTCCAAAAAATGTTGGGGTTTTTTAAAACCAATTTTGGCACAGCTGATATTTTGAGAGCCATTAGCATCACCAGTTCTGTAATTCTTGTCGATTATTTTACTTTATCTTCTTATATTTGTATATGAGAAAATAAAAAAGAATATTGACAATAGGAATAATGTACATGATGATTGAAATTTTTTTTTACTATACTTCCACATATTTCGAAATAAATGTATATTGTATATTTCGACTTCTGAAAAATAATACTTCTAACTTTGGGGATATCTTTCTAAATTTATAAAGAAATTAATTCCAAATCAATTTTTAACTAAGTTATTTAATTTTTCTGAATTAATAATTAATTAAGCAATGCCAAATTAGTTTCTGCAAAGAAAAATTATATACTAAAACTATGAAATGTTTTTGTAATAATTAAAAACTTTTGAAACTAATAGTGTAAAGTATACTAAAAAGGAAACATCTTACCATTCTGATTAACTTCTGTTGTAATAGCATTTTCAGGTGGAGTCGTCAAAGTTGAAGTAAGTAACAGGAAAAGAAGCGAATTTAGAGCAGCCATGATGATTCAATGTGTTACAAATACAGTTACAAATGCAATTTTTCTTTTTTTTTAACAATTTTAAATTTGATGCGAATTTTGTACTTTATACTTAGAAGATCAAGTTTATCCAGGGTTGTAATTCAGCTATTAAAATATTTAGATTACTTTTCTGGAGTAAGATTGTTTTTATCTTGAGAAAACTTTGAGTCAGACGATGAAAAAAAATCATGTTCAGCAGTACATTTTATCTTTGTGCATTTTAGAATTTATATTCACCATTTGTATATTTTCACCGTTTATATTTCTATTACATTTGAACTAATAATAATGAAAAAGTGGAACATTTTCTAATGAAACTTTTGTCTTTTTTAATTTTATTTCTATAAATAGTTTCTTTTAACAATGCACAACTTTATTTTCTGTCAGCAAACGAATTAACAATAATGTTTCACTTGAAAATGTAAAATTTTCTAGCTAAACATTTGTATTTTTTATTTATTTTATTCCTATAAAGGATCTCCATTAACAGTGTATTTTCTTTATTTTCTGTTAATATTTTAATTTGCATTAATGTTTCACTGAAAAATTTAAAATGTTCTAGCTAACCTTTTGTCTTTTTGATTTTATTCTTATAAAGAGTCTCCATTAACAATATACATTTTTTTAAATTTTCTGACAGTATTTTAATCCACGTTATTTTTTCATTGAAAGGTGTAAAATTTTGTAGTTAGGCATTTGTAATTCTTATTATCTGGCACCCGGCGCGTTGCTGCCACAGAAGAAATGATATTGGAAATACCGTTTGGAATTTGAAATAGTTATTTTGTTTAATTAAAAATGATATTTATTTTCTTGTCGACAGTGAATACATTCATTAAAATTGAAAGATATATAAAGGAAAATCATAAATGGCATTTATTCTATTTTTATTGTTCTATTCTACAAAGATTCATTTTTATATATTAGATTTGAATATTCTTTTAGAATTGTAATGCTTGACTTTCTTTCAGAATGGTAATGAAAGAAACTATTTATTATATCACGTGATTCATTTAATATTCGTTCAGAACTTTCAAGTTAAATGCTAGAAAACGTGATTGAAATATTTTGTTTTAAAATTGATAAAACAGAAAATATATTTACACCATAAAAATCACATTTCGAAATATAATTTTTTGAGAACTAAGATGGTGCAAAATCATTTGTACTATAAAATTTTCGAAAGTTATTGTAAAAAATACTAAAATTTTATTGAATGTTTAGTTAAAATTTCAAACCTATAGATTGGGTTCCTCTAAACTTTCTCCTGTATTCTCTAATATCTGTTACTTCAGAGAACGACTCACATTGCCTTTACGTACAATAGCTACGAAGTATTAACTTCCAGGTTGGATTTGGCATCAATATTGAATCTATTTGTCTTCTTAGCTAATTATTTGGTGGTTAAACCATGATTAATTGGTGCAGTAAATAGGTCTGAAAATATTTTATACTTTATTGTATTATGCCTATAACCTTCATGTAAGCTCAAGCAATATGCTGTCAAATTTTTATCGCAATCGAATAAGCGGCATGAAAGTTCAGAAGAGTCATATAGGCCAACTTTCGTTTTTATTTATATAAAATACTTTATTCCTATCAAGTATCATTATTAGCAATTCACATTTTTATTTTTCTGCCTGCATTATTTTAGCAGCTGAAATGAAAGAAGAAGTTTCAACAAAATTATAATGAAATAGAGAAAACATTTTACAGCATTTTACTTTGAAAAAGATTTTGTATTTTTTACCCAAAAAAGTTCATGGAATCTAGAATGATTATATACTTCATAAAAATGTATGCATTTTTAGAAAGTAAATGATTTTTTTTTTAACTTTTGACATATCAAATGTAAGAATACAAATTATTGTCAGAGCCAAAATATTCCCCTTTGAGATTTTTAGCGAATCTCCAAGTTTTATATTTCATTTTATAGCCGCTAATTAAAATTTTCAAGTGCATTCGTTGTTGGTAAACATGTATTATTTTTGTTTAAGAAAATAACTCGTACAAATCTCAAGGTTAAACTTTCGCATCAAAATTTGCAGATTTTCATGAAACTTTGGAAGAAATATACCAAACTAAAGTTTGACTATATATGCATGTAAAAGCAATATTAAAATTGGGTTATGATTTTTATCCTCAAAATTGGAGTTAAGTATCAAATCCTGGGTTAAATACATTTTTGGAAAGTCTTTCAATACAATATTAACATGATAATTTAAAAATGCTACAAACCACATGGATAAAATTTTGTCATAATTTTAAAGTCAAATTTACATCATAAGGTGTCAATATTTTATCATATTTATCATTGATTTTATTTCCCGTAGCTATTTGTATACACATGAACGCGTTAGCTAAAGCTTCAACAAACTTGTTACATACATAAAAGCATGTCTCCTTACATAGATAGTTTGTTGTATTATTAAATTATTGTATTCACTGAAATGTCAAATTGTGCTCTGAATCAATTAAAAGTTTCAATAACTAACTGTTTGTCAGCTCATATGCACGTAAATAAGTTAGATCAAAAACCGATAGATCTAAAAAAATGAGATTTTGGAATGATCTCAATAAGAAGTTCCAGTACTACCAGTGCCCTGAATTATAAAATACACGTGATAATTTTCCCAAGGCCTTGGCTAATTTGATAAATTCCACTTTTTCAAGTTAACTGGATATGAATTCTTCAAATATTTGAAAAAAAATACCTTTCATTGAAAGTAAGCCTATGAACTTGACTTTATTATAGGTAACGTTTAAAATGTAGTTGGAGTCAGGCTTATTATCAGAGTGAGGCTTATTATATTATACTTTGAGACTTAATAACAATCATGAAGAGCACAGTTAAGATTTTGCAATTCAAATCATAGATCAATTGGGTTTTTTTACAGATAAAACTTGAAAGTATGGATGTAATTAATTAGGATGCCAAAATTCTGATGAAACAAGAGACATAGCTTTTAAATGAGACATTTGTTGAATTGTAGTTATTTTATTAATTTCTTGATATATTCCTATTACAATTTTTTTACTTATTGCAAACAATTCACAACCAATTATAATTGAGGAACGTAAATGGGGGCAAAGAAAAATTTGGAGTAAATAATTTACAATTAAAAATAATTTAAAACGGTAATTACAAATCTTTCCGCTATTTTTTAAATTTGATCCCTTTGCAAAATGGAAAGCATTTACCTGTTTTAAAGCATTCCAAAAGGAAACGAATTTTACTATACATTTTATTGCTAGAGTGATCTATTTCAAACTCAATTTAAAAGCCTTTTCAAATATCAGATATTTCTTTTTCGTGTATCATAACATTCAATCACTTATGTTTTTGTAAAAACTCATTTTGCAATAAAATTGGAGATTCAAACTGAAATTATTAAACAATTGTGGTTATTTGTATTCCCAATTCCTTGATATATAATAATTTTTTATCAAAAAATAGTAAAGATAACAAAGAGAATTTTGGAACAGGTATTAAAATAAAATAAATAATAACGGGTAATAAACAATAGCTATAGTTTTTTTATCAGTTCAAATGTATATTATTAAAATCAATTAATTATTATAGACATAAAACATATGTTCCTAGCTACCCTCAAAGTTTGTGGAGTAATTTGGAATGTTTCCGAATAATCTAAAGTTGTATATTAATTTGGTACATACTGGACTTCTTATTAATGTCGCCATAGGTGGCATTTGTTAATTAATAAATTAATTTCGGAAATTTTCGGTTTTTTTTTTAATAAAACCTTTGTTTTATTACCAAGAAAACTATCTTCCTCCATTCAGGTTTTAAAAAAGGACAATAAAACTGTCAATAAATGTATTAGATAATCTCGTTTTACCATACTGGACTTGGAAATTACTCTATCATAGATATAATACTTTGTCCAAGAATATTTATAGATTTGACATATATAGCCCATTTGTTGTCAGAAAGTTTAAAAAAATGATAAACAAGCGTATATGTATTTTACTGTATAACATCATAAAATTTTAATAACTTTCTTAATGCCTTCAACCGAGATTAAGAAATTAAAAAACTGTTATTTGTAGATTGAAAAACAGTAATGGATTACTGCACTATTTATTTATTTCCATGTTTTTATTTTTATCGTCATTCTAAATCTAGAATAAAGCAATTACTTTATAGTAACCATGTAATGTTTGTCAACTCAAATAAAAATATAAATAATTACATTATCACAATGCAATAAGAAAAACTTAGGAATTACAGGATAAAAGTTGCATTATCATATAAAGCAACATGAAAAATTTAGATTTCTTTATGTTCTCTTATAATTACAGGATATCACCTACATTATCACATAAGGCAATAAGAAAATTTTAGAAGATTTCTTTATTGTCTCTCCGGGATTACAGGATATTCTATAGTCTGGCACAAAAACAAAACCTTTTGAAACAAACACCCAAGTTTGGTTTGCAGTAATCAGAACAGGCTTTTTGGTTCGGGCAACCACCAGAATTATCATGATTATCTGGAAAAAAAATCACATATTTTATGAATTATATTTTAACAAATTTTGACATCATATCATGTGCCTGATTATTGGTTTTATCACCTACCTCAAAAGATATGTCATAGGATTATTAAAAAATTATAATTATAAGTCCAAATAATAGTCCATTTTGACAAAAATCTTAATTTTTTCACTAAAAAATTGATTATAAATAAATCAAATCCTGTATTATACTAAATTCTCACACAATGTTAATTTTAAGCTATTATTGTTAAAAAGTGATGATAATCCTTTTGTGTTCAAACAATATATATCACATAGGATTATAAAAGAAAATTTATAAATCGAAACAATAGTCGATTTTGACAAATATCTGATTTTTTGTAAATAAAAATACAGAATACAAACAATAATATGTTATACTGGGTACACGCACAATCACACAGTGTTAAATTTAAAAAATTCTATATCAGGGTAAAAACTGATGGTAACCTCGCTACGTGTCGACATATTTAACTTCTATTTTTCAAATTAATGAAACTGCGCTCTGAGTAATTCAAATATTAATAAACTCTCCTATTCTGTACTAGTAATTTTTAAATTTCTTTGGCTCTGTTGACAGCAAATATTCTGCTGTATAGATTTTACTAATTTCTGAAATCATTGGAATGAAATATTAACGCCTACTTACAAAATGAAAATTCTTAATCATCACAAGTTGAAAAGATAGTAGTTTCGATCCTTCCAGTATCATAGGATATTGTTCTTACGAATGCTTCCTTTTAGTACTGAGCTTGTCTGTTATTGATAACAACAAATATTATACTAGACATAGCCTATATCGTTTTTAAAGCCTTACAGAGGAAATAGTAATCCATGCAAACAAAATAGCTTTTAAGTCTCTCGATTTGAATCATAATCTCTGAAAGTTTATTCTCCTTTTGTCTTAGAATTTTTCACTCACTTATTCTACTAACGAAATAATAGAGAAAAATTTCCAAATGAAATCAAACAAACCTCTTCTACTCATCAAATATCCTCCGAGATCATTACCAAATCTTCGAACAAAAAGTACTTTTTGTTCCTTACCTGCTGTTGAAATCAAATCGTTTTAAAGAGCTGCTGATCTTCTGCCATACACAGCGCATGTCACCTGATTCCTCTTTCTCTGATATTTCCCATCTGCTGTTGCATACACTGCATATAAGTGAAATGATTCCTCTTTTTCTGGCAATTCTCCTCTGCTTCTAAACATAACACATGCCTCCTGATTTTTCCTTCTCTGATTATTCTTCTATTCTGATGCTGCACACGATGTATGTCAGTTACCTGACTCCTCTTACATTGGCAATGCTCACCTGCCACTGTACACAATGACTGATTGTTACCCGACCCCTTATTTCTCTGGCAATGCTAATCTGCTCTTACAATGCATGTCAATCACCTACTCCACTTTCTCACAATACATATCTGTTCTTCACGCAATACATAAAAATGGACTTATTTTCCTTTGACAATGTTTATATGCTACTGCATACAATGCATGATTTTTAGCTGACTTCCCTTTCTCCAGCAATGAATGTCAATCACCTTGTTCCTCTTTTTCTAACATTGCTCATCTAATGCTGCACAAAATGGATGTTTATTACATGCTCCTTTTCCTCTGAGAATGCTCATTCTCTACTGCACACAATGCACTTTTTTTTACCTGCTTCTCTTCCTCTGAATATGCTAATCTGTTCTGACAATGCATGTTAATTATCCGGTTCCTCTCTCTCTGACATTGCTCATCTGCTTCAGCATACGATGCATGTTAGTAACCTGATTCTTTTTCTTTGACAGTGCTCATCTGCTGTTGCACAAAATACATATGGGTCATCTGTCTATTCTTTCTCTGATAAGTGCTTTTTACAAACCAGCGGCTGAAGAAATAATTATAAACAACACTTTTGACACCCATTCCCAATCATGGCATCATCCTTGAATGCATTTTATTCCACAAAAAGGATGACGTCAATATTTGATGGTTTTCCTGACCAGGTAAAAGTTTATCAATGGAGATTCGTAGTTACTTATCGAAGTTTGCATAAATAATGTTCCAAATATTTTGATTACACAAAGTACATTGTAAATCAGTACCAGTTTGGATAGACAAACTTCCCATCTACATGTTTTTCAGATTTTTTCAAAATCATTAATAAGATATCTTTGTGTAAAAAAAGACTATTCATGCCAAAAAGGGGAAGATCTGCCAAGAACAAAATAGAGCATAGTATGTCAAAAACCTTCCTAAACCCCAGAGTTATTTATGAATGTAATATTTACATTTATAAATTATTCTGGGGTTTAGGAAGGTTCTTAAGTTACTTCCGTATCTTAACATTTGCAGAAATATTTTCCCAATGCTAAAGACTTATAAATTTTTTTTATTTAAATTAGGCACATAATTTTAAATTTAGCATGTCGTCTGTCTTATCAGTATTCATGTTCTACATTCCTTTGTAATATTATAAAAATAAATTTGAAAGTGTAAAGCCCTCATTTTCAAAAATCTGAAAATTTCTGATTGGAAAATTTTACAAATAAAAATAATTTCTTTTCGTATATCATCTGTTATTATTAAATATTTTCTAACATGCTAATTTTGTCACATTAAACATTTTCCTCCAAATGTTAAATAATTCATCTGAAATAAAATTTAGAAAATGAAAACAAATTCAAGTAAACACTCTATGTTGTGAAAGTGTACCTTCAAATCGTAAAAAAGAGAACAGGCCCACTGATTTCTACTAATAGTGCAACAGACATAAGAAAACACAAACAATAAGCAGTTGAATATTCCCAATTTATTTCTCTTCAAATTGTAAGTCACAAAAAATAAAGACATAAATAAAATATGAAAAGAGCAAAGAAAATAAATTATAATAATATAAATAAAATAAAATATTCTAAGACATAGGTACAAATTGTTTAATTTTGAGGCATGAAGTTGATAAAAAGTCTCCTTTTTTGGTACATCAATTTCATTGATAATTATTTATTTTCGGCCTATTTTCTTCAGTCTACTCTGTGGCATATTTCGATCTTCTATATTTTCCATCTTTCATCAAAGATCAAAACACAGACATTCCATTTTATGGAATCCTTGGCAAGATCCAACCTTCTTCCCACGAGTCTTGCAATGCTCCATACAGGATCTGTCATTGGGACAACCACCTGTACGCATTACACCTAAAAGGGAAGCCAGAAAATATTCATACTGCTACTTTAATTAGTCTATCACTTTTCCTGCAACATCACCACCAATAAGATACATATTAACTTATAAAACGTTGCTTATTTCTCATCGGGAATCCGCTGATCCATTGAAGAAAATTACCTTTGCTTGCTTTATGATCTTTTTTTAATTTTCCCTGACATTTTTACGTACCAACTAATGAAAATGAGCTGTTATATTAGTCTTTATTCTAGTCTATTCTAAGACACTTAATCCATCTATCCTTTTTTCCAATGTGATATTTAATAAATTTTATTTTTTTAGATATATTCGCTACATCATCACATGAAATTCATTTTTACATTTTGGGTTTATCTCACTGGGAGGAGAGCACCTCAGAAATGAGGATGGGAGGCTATTACGGAATGGTAGTTGGTTCTTGCCACCCTGGTGGTTACAGAAAGACGCGGGGGTTGACTACCTCCTATCGATGATAGTACGTACTTCGTAAGGGACGGGTTGTACCGTGGCCAGTGATGGTCCTTAGGACTCAACCACAGTTCCAGCCATTGTTGTTATCGAGCAGATGTGGTCATTTAGTTTTATCCGTGTGCTTCAGAGAGAGTCGAAGTAGTCAGCTAGTGATTACATTTTGGTCTTTTCAACATAGTTTCAATAATTGCTTACCGCTACTTCGTTTTAAAAGAAATTTTTCGAAACGGATATGCATAATTTCCTTTAAATTCTGAATTATGTGTTTTGTTTTTCTACAACTAAATTTGAAGAAAGATTGATAAGGTAGTCTGATAAAGGCAATTTCATTTTACTTTTGAAGATGAGCAAAACACTAACAGAAGGATAAGCGTTCGGAGATGAAATAGAATTTTTGTTAAGTTATATGATTATTATACTGTAAAGCATTTTATAAACAAAGCACCCAAAAAAACGCTTTCATCTCGGTCTTACAATTTAATATTATCTTTTTTTATTTTAGTAAGATTAATGATTCATGTAAGGTTTTTTTTAAATAATTGAAATAGATCCAATTTTGAATTTAAATATTTATTTTTTAAACTAATATACATGCAAGGCCATTCAGTTTGCACATTTTAACCCTTGAGGAATTTTTTTTCAATCAATTGTTATTTTAAAATTAAATATTTCGTGATTATTTTGACATTTAGTATTTCATAAATTTTTTTTAAACCTTAAATAGTAACAAATGACTGCCATCCAAATAAAAAAATTAATGCATGTTTAGTAGTATTACTTTTAAAATTTAATAATATAATGATTTATATATTTAATTTCAAAAAGAATAAAAATGCGGAGAATTACATACATGATTAAAAACAGTAATAAAAAAATATACAATTTCTGTAATCACGTGTAATGTATTGCATCACTAAAATCACTAAAATTTATGAATAGTTAGAACTAATAAAATAAAATATGTGTCACTCAGAGCTCAATAAAAGTTTTATTATTTAAAAAATTCTGTTCAAATTTTTTTGTTTTTTCATTTCATTCAAGTTTTTCTTCTGTACGATTCTATATCGGTTATATATATATATATATATATATATATATATATATATATATATATATAAAATCAATTTATTGGTTTCTGAAATGTCTGAAACAGTGGCAGAACTTTTTATTGTTTTCGATGCAAAACCCGAATATGAATCCTGCTCGTCTGCAAATTCTCGTACAAGAAAGATCACTGGGACAACCACCGGTAAAAGAAGTGCCTAGAAAATACCAAAGAAATTAATTCCAACTTTCCTTTCATTTTCGCCATGCAATGGTAATATGGAAATTTGTCTGTTGAAAGGACAGATTTTCAAATTCACAAAATGAATCTTGATCTTAATTGCCAAGTAAAGCCCAAGTAGATTAAAGTATGCATGGCGTGATATGAATTGGTGCAAGAAAATTATGAGATGTATCCTCTGGTTATGCCCTCAGTCACAGTTATTGAAAATTATCAGAACTATAAACTTCATTACAAATTGCAAAAAATGAACAGAGTAGTTTTCAATGCTTTTATTTCAAATGAAACCTATTTAAAAGTCCCCCAAGAAGATAATATATATATTGGCTAAGTTTAGTTTAGTTACGTTGAGGTCTCGTTTCAAAGCAATTAGGGCTATTTTGCGGAGGACCTTGTAGATTCGAGGGCAGATAAAGATAACAACACCTGGGTTGATGCTCCAATTGGATTTCACTTCATAACAACGGGTGGGCATTTAGTTCCAACAGTTGGCATTTAGTGGGTGGGCATTCAGTTCCATATAACGTGCACCATACCCACTTACACGACGGTTCTTCGGTTGAATTGGGTCTCGAACCTTAACCCCTCCCTTTCTGAAGTCGAGACTTTACTACCAGGCCAACACGACCCTCATTCTAAGACAAATTACTCAATATAATCAAATAATTTGATATTTGTTATCAAATATAAATTCTTTGATAATGAAGGATATTGTTTTTAATCTTGTACTAACAATAAATAAAAGATATATTATGTTAATGCAATGTCTTTTTTTCTCGAATGATAAATTATTAATATCAGTGAGTACTTGTACATGCAAAATCATATAAATCACAAGTATCACAATCGTCAAAACATTCCACCTAAAATTTTGGTGGAATTCCAAGCTCACGATGTCCACTATAGGAAATTTTTTAGTTCCTGCCTGTATATTGAATACTTGCAACTATTCAATAATTTTAATTATTATAGGCATAGATGCATGCTGGTAGCATTATACCTACTTACCTGTATGCTTATGAACACGATATCTCTATAAGACGAAATTTTAAAGTCATTTTCTCACCAAACTTTCAACTGTCTATCATGTATTTTCAACTAAATCTCACAAAAGGGACATTTTCTATCTATCAATATGTATATAAACAGGGCAAAACATTGTCATAATCAACTAGAAGAAGGAAATTCAGCAAATTGTTTACTCATCAAAATTTTAGACACATCATATTACCTATTTTGAGGAATGTATCATTGAGATCTTGAACTCGTTCTTAATCACTAGACAAAACAAGTGATCAGGGTGCTAATATGGTATTGAAACTAATAAGTGGTTGTGCATTAAAAAAAATTAATGGTGATTATATATAGTAGTAATAATAAAATATTAATGATATTTCTAGAATGAAAGAAGAAATTTTATGCGTTTCCTACAAAATGGGCCAAAATTCATATCAGCATGATAAAACTACAATTAGATTTCATGCAAGAATAAAGTTAAATCTAAAATAAAAGCTAAGGGGTTTAATAGGGTTTAACCGGATTTTGCTCAAAATTTGATAGGAATCTATAAATTTAGTGTATAGACCGTATATCAAATTTCATCCTGCTATCTCAAGGAGTGTTTGAATTGTCTTTGCCACAAATAGACATTTTACAAAAATGTATTTTTCGAACTAAGGGAGGTCTAAAACGTGGAGATTATTCAAAATCTCGAGTTCGAATTTTTTGAATTACTATACCTTTTCTACACTAAGTGCACGCGAAAGTAAAAAGCACCTACATCTTCCTATTATATATTCACTAAGGTTCCATCTATCCGACATATTTCGACGATTCCAGAGATTGTATAATGAAAATGCAAAGGTTGAAATGTAATTAAAAACGCTTTCTAAAGAATGGAAAAACTCAATCCAATCGATGCAAACAAGTAAGCAATTTTATTAGATATTTGAGCTAAAATAAATTAATAAATATGCCAACACAAAGTCTAATTGTCCATTACAAAATAAAATTTTATCACATCATTCCTGGTGCCTTTATAATTTCGGATATATTTTTCCTCTGTATTCTTATTTAATGTTTTTCCTTGTCCATTAGCAAAAACAAAAACAAATCAATTTATTCCGTCCCCATGTGTCTATAACAGTGGCAATTTTTCTGGTCAGGTCCAGTGCACAGTCCCCATTTATATCCTTGTGATTTGCAAGATCTGGAGCAAGCTGATGAACTGGGGCAACCACCTGAATTTAATTTTCCTGGAAATCAAACAGGAAATCAAAACTTCAAACCAAAATCATTTCAAATTCTGCATTGCGGTTAATCCCTAGCATACGTAAATAATATCCAAAAACCGAATTTGGGTTTTAGGCACATTTTTCTCAATTGAATAAAACAAAAATTAGTCTGAAAACTGTTGTCGTGAAATTCCACCAAAATTTGATAGATTTAAACCACTGCGTTTATGAATTATTGAGTTTTCAAGCATCTTAATGTACCGACAAAAGATAGTCTATAGATGGATTTGGCTTAAAATTTGGCATGTGTTTACTCTAGAGATATTAAATGTGTGTGTCGAACTTATCCCTTTTTATTTTCGTTTTATAGTTATCACATTCGAATAATCGATCAGACAGACTTCCTTTGAACTAATTTTGCTCAAAATTAGATAGAAATCTACAAATTTGATGTATAGACCTAGGAGCTAGGACAACCACCAGAATTTAATTTGTCTGGAAATCAAGAAAAGCTGTTCTGAATTCATTATAATATCTATATTGTCTCAAAAAACAGCTATCTTAAAAGCATTTAGAATTTTAAGAATGCAAACGAGCATTCAATTTGTTTTTAATTTGAAAGATACGTAATGACAAGCTCTAAACACTTGATGAGAAACATAAAATCAATTTTAGAAAGATTGCTGGAAATAATTTCTTGATATTTAATAATCGTTTCATTAATCTTCAATTCAAAACGCAAGTAACTACTAACTAACATATACATTCCCTACAATGTATAAATTCATTGGATATTATATACAGTGATTAAATGACAAAAACATTATTATTTGAAGATTTCCTTCATTAAATAACTGCACAATCTTGAAGAGACACAATTGCTTTTGATTAAAAAATATTACGCTTATGAATGGTAATATAATAGAAGTAAGTGTTAAATCTAGAAGAAACATGATTGCGTTCGGTTACAAAATATTACATTTAGGAGTGGTAATATGCAGAGTCAAAGAGAAGCAAGTGTTCAGTCTAGAAGGAACAAGGTTACGGGTGGTTACAAAATAGTAAGCTTAGCAATGGTAGTATACAGTCAAAGAGAGGTAGGTGCTCAATCTAAAAGAAAGAAAATTGCATTTAGTTAAAAAATATTACGCTTAGGAATAAAAGCATATAGAAACAAGAGAAGTATCTGAAATAGCAACTCTTTCTGTAAACCTTTTTAATAAATCTTCTTGAAGACACATTCCAATCACGAAATAAAGCACAAATGACTATCTGCACGCTCCAAGCCATTGCATGATTTGTTGTAACATTTAAGATAAAATTGCAATCATTAAGTAGTATTGTTTTATAAGCATCAAAAGTTTTTGTTACATCGTATTCTCAAAAAGAGGGCAATTTGTATTTAGTGAAATTTACCCTCACATGAGACAGCAATTTCATCAAAACAGTTCCCAATTTTAACACATCCTATATTAATTATTGGTAATATGCGCTTACAAGTGAAAATCCATGAACGACCATTAATTTAATTTTTCTATCGTCTATTATACATTTAACAGTTTTGAATGAATTCAGATTGAATGCATAATACCAATAAGTTGTAGGGCGTGATACTTGCAATAGAAGAACAGGACAAACCCAGTATAACAAATCAAAAGGCTGCAAAATCATTCAGAAATATTGAATTCGTCATATTTACTGATAGAAATAAATTTAAGTCACTACGAATTAATTTGATTAATTGTGGAATCACTTAAGTAGCAGTAAAAGGCTACTACATAAATGAGATCATAATAACCTAACTATAAAATTCCCTCGGCTTTAAAACAGTATATGACAACTATATAATGATTTGACAGATGTGCGAGAATTTCTAAACAATTATTTACTTCCCACCAGTGTATGTGTAACATTTTTTTAACATTTAACACCACACCACACCTCTGTGCTGTATGTGTGACAAAAATTTTACAGAAGATCTGGGTGAAAGGACAACAAATCCCAGACCACGGCCCGAATAGTTATATTAATTTGATATTGTAATGTACCAAGTGAGAGTTTTTTGGTACATTACTTTCTCAAAAGTAAGTGCAATTTGTGCAAATAGAAATAATTATTGACTTAAGATCCCAAAACTCCTTCTATAGTATTTCACGTTAAGGGAGCCACTGATAATTGCATGATGAGACACACAAACGTTCGAAATAAACAGTCAGTAATGTAATATTCCCCAAACCATTATGAGATACACAAAGTCAATAGTACCACAAGATACTAGGAACGATATTGTCTTGAAATTTCAAAATGGAATTTATTCACGATTTCTTCCATTCCTTATTAGATTCACAAACAAAGTATGATTGCTATATGATAATGATTATATGGCGTTTATGATAATGATTATATTATTACCGCGAGGGCAATTTCAGTTTAGCTTATTTAATTTAATTGTATTAAATAATCATTTTAAAGCACCATTAGGGCTACTTTGGGTCGGACGAAGCCATTTTGAACCCCTTTCCTATGTCAAGAAGACACCGGAGCCGGCAACCCCTCTGCTAACCTCCACACCACACTAACGGGAGGACCTTTGGTCCGGACGCATTTAACGTGCACCAGACCGGCTTACCCTATGGTTCCTTATAAATGCGGGTGTCAAACTCAGAATCTCCTGGTCCCAGAGACGAGACCTTACCGACAGACCACCATGGCCCTGCATAGCTAAAAAATCTATTTTTAGGAATTCTCAATGACAAAACATGAGTGACATTTACTCAACCATCTTCTCATTCTACGAATATGAATGAAAACTTAGAAATAGAAGCATATCAATAATCTTATGTTGAAAAGATTTTCATTCTCTTCAATAGTTTATTGATATCTTAATAATTAATTTATATGTAGCTAAGGTTTTTAAAATAGATAATTTTTAAGCGCATTATAACAGCTTTTAATGAAAAAAGTATCACCACAAAAAAAAAATTGTCGAAAGTTTAAGTCGAAAAAGTATAAAAGTATCGATTATTCACACTGATATATTAATTAATAATCACAATTAGTCTATACCACAATTTTTTTGTTGGCTTGTAATCAAGATCCATATTTCTGATCGATATTCAAAGTAATTTAATCCTTCAGCTGCATATCCCATGATTTCAGTGGGTTGGCATTTATTTTTGCCATTGCAGATTTTTATTGTATTATATAATTATCATGTAACAAAGAGTATCAGTTAACTGTCAATGAAATATATTGTGAACTTATTTGCAAACATAGCATCTAAATAGTGATAGTGCCCAAAATTTTAATGACTGAAATATGTTAATTTGACATATTTGACAAAAACAAACTTCTAGGTAATTTACGAATAGAGTATGAAAAATTAATTTATGCAAAAGGTAACACGAAGTCTTTTTACGAAAAAAAGACTAAAACATAAAGTGTAAAGCATTATCTGACAAAAAACAAAGAAATTCACAATATTCTACATGTCTTTAATGAAAAAATCTTTAGCTACTATTACTAAATTTAATCTTATTGCACTGAAAGGAATTTAAGACGTGATTATTTACCATACTGATATTAAAATCAATTACGGTAATAACATCACGTGGCAACTCAGTTAATCGTAAGGAAGAAAGAATATATTGTAGAGAATTGTTTATAAAGCTTGAACTAGCTTTTTAATCATGCTTTACGCATATAAATTGATAAAAAGGGTATTTGTATATACTTGAATAATTTGATGAACAAAGTCATTTCAATTTTATATTCTCTCCTAATAAAAAAATGATTATGGATGGTTAAAATGAAACATTCCGGAAATTTTATATAATGTTGTGACCATGCCTTCCATCCAAAATATTTCCCTTGTCACTGTTTTCGGTTATTTCTTTTATATATTGCAACACTCAACAAACATATTTCACATCTAACAGCATGAGCTCGACCCAAAATATTTCCCTTTTCACTGTTTTCGGTTGTTTCTTTTATGCATTGCAACACTCAACAAGCATATTTCGGATCTAACAGAAATTAAAGCCTTTGTGTATACTTTTAGTCTCAAATAAAGTAATCTATCAAAATAACAAAACAGTCATTACTGTGAAATCCATTAAAAAAATAAAAATTCGAAACATTGAAAAATACTAAGATAATATAAGGTGATAAGAACATAGAGTGTTCGAATTTTAGAAGAAAATTATAGCAGAAAGTTCTCATGTTTAAATTTTCAAGCAGAAAAATTTTGTAAGAAAATTTAATAAATGTTAGTAAATATTACCTCTTGAAACACTGGGATATTGTTCAGCTTGAGCTGATTCATCAGGGTCAACTGTAAAATCGAATATTTGATAATTATTATACAAAAATAACTTTTTATTTATTTTGATTATATATTTTCCGTCCAAAGAAAAAGAAATTAAGAAATGCTTGTTAATCTTAGAATACATGATTTTATTACCAAAGAAATACATGTGTTGAATAGCTACATATAATTAAGGAAAATCATTTTTTAAGAAGTTAGTTTATTTTCTCTTATGAAATTTTAACAAAATAAAATATGTCATTTTTCTTTATTATAAATAAACTGTATCCCAGTAACTTAAACCACACTGTAACAATTTTGCAGTAAAAATCAAAACCCATTTTTATGTATTTATTTTTTTATTCATAAATGAAATATCTTGATAGTATTTTTAAAAGTAGAATCTTTTATACAACAACCATCTTGGTATTTTTCTAAGCTTCCAGTTTAAATTTGATTCTAATTCAGTTTGGTAATTTGGACATAAACTGGTGTTTTTGGCAAATATTTATCAAAAATTATTTAAAAATGGATTTCCAAAGACTCATTGTTACCCTTTGAAATTATATATAGAAATAAAGATGTGTAGCAGCATGTCTACGTGATGCATTAAGGGATTAAGTCCGTACCAATCCCTTTATTGCCACATCCTTCCGGTATGACCTCGCTGAATATTTTAGCAGCCAATTTATAAATTTAAATGATATACAATGTAGGAATGGAATCCCATCCTTCTTCAATCCTCTCATATATGATGAATGTGGAATAAAAATAAAATAATAATTATAAACTATACCACCTTATTTCGCTATTTCCGTTTTTTTCTGTCGCAATACTAAGTGCACATTAAATCGAGCAGATTTAACAATGTTTAAACTCGGTCGTAGTATAGAAGAAGAATACTAAAATTCTAACTTACCACAAATTACATATTTGTGGCAAGGTAGAATTTTACTGAAAGTATATGTATAAAAACACTGAAAAGTATATATAAATCCATGCTTTCTTTTAGAATAAATAAAAACACTAATTTAATTTATAAAGCACAACATATAAAAATTTAGATACCAATTCAATGCAGAAATAAAAGTACAATAAAATCTTTTGATGAATTCATTTTCAAATAAAAAATATTATTCAATTATTACATAAAAGTTTTTCATTCAAATCAGTAAAAGAAAACTCAACCCTAATGACAATGAGTAATGGTTCTACCTGAGAAAAACAAACAAAAAAAAATAAGCAAAAGAATTTAGTGTCCATGTATTATTATATTTCAACATTAGCTATCTGATTTTCTTTTCTTTTTTCATTTCATTTCATTCATTAAATTTATGCTCAAGATACCTGCATTACCTTCAATCTTCTTTAATAAATCTTAGAATATTTTTCACTATTTCTCCTTAGATATTTTCCAATCCTTGAAAAGAATTTTAACCAGTTAACTTAACTATGGCAATCATAGATATTGGTCCATATATTATTTCCTTGTAAATTTCTGTTACTCGTTTCTTTTATAATAAAAGTTCTCATACTTATTCTGCTGAAAAAAATAATTTATGTCTCAGTTTTCAAAAAAGAAAAAAAATTCATACACGAGCATTCTGACCACAGAAAAGAGCAAACAAATTCGGTGTTTACAACATAAATAAGAAATATATGTTAAAAAAATCTGCCATATAAAATAAAATTATTAATTTAGAATTTCTAGTTTTCTGGTATCAAACAGAAATTACATAGATTTTTCAGTTTATTAATGCTCTATTAAAAAGCAGTAATGTGTCACAAAAGAAATCGAGGTGAAATATTTAAGATTAATCTCACCTCTAGAAACAGAGACACTTGGATATTGCTCGGCTTCAGTCAATTCATCAGCGTCAACTGTAAAATCAAATATTTTTCTTATTATAACACAAATAGAATGCTCTGAACTACATCACTTTTTCTAAGAATAAAAATTTAAAGAATGGTTTGATTTGTTTAATCCAATCCGTTTTTCTCTGAATTTTCTGAGCAATAAGTTACTGATTATTTTTTTTTCCTTTTTAAAACAAGCGATTAAGTTGAAGTACAAGCTATCTTCAGACTTCTTATCCTTCGTTTCTCCCAAGAAGAAGAATTGCAGAGGAATGATATACTTCATACAGCTAGTAACATTTCAAAAGTTCCATAAATAAAGTCGATTCAGAAGGAATTTGTAAATATGAATAGTGATTGGTAATGCAATATTTAAAAAATTAAATTCTTCTAATTATCAATAAATCTGACTCCATAAAAAATTCATGTTCGTGGTGGAAGTCAACGTGTAAATAATTAGTTATGAATTCTAATATTTGTTATTATACAGCCTGCAATATATTTAAGTCAAAAAATGTAGGAAAAAAGAACAAAAAATGAAAGTCAGAAGCATTCTCTTATTAATGTAAAATGATGGCAAGATTCTTTGCTTTATTGGATTTGGAATGTCATATTAAATTTCAAAAAAATATCTAATTATTATTTTGCTATTTCCCTCACTTTTATATTCTATTTTAATAAATAATGAACATTAATTCTAAACAAAAGTTTATGTTCATCTAAATTAATTCTCAAGGAAAACAATAAGGATTTATCATATCACTAAAAAAGTATTCAAGTAAAAGGGCTATATTAGCCAGTCTTATTTATTATATTATTCTATATTAGCCAGTGAGAATTAGAAATATGTAGGTATCTTTAGAAAAAAAATTAATTCATACATATTGCTGTTTTTTCAATGCATAAAAGAAATCGCAGCAAAATTACTTCAATTAAGATTTTTCTAAGAAAATTACATTTAATATTTATAAACAAGTCTTGCCTCTAGGATACTATGCGCTTCTAGTATATTGTGCAGCTTGGGCTAATTCATCAGGATCCACAGTAAAATCAAAAACGTTTACAATTATTACAAAAAAATACCATTTTCTAATATAATTTTTTCCTAAAGAGAAACAAATTAATGAAGTTAATGCTCATTCCTGAACTTATTCTATTCTCACCACATTTTTCTTAGTCATTAGGCGTTAACGGTTTCATTCCTAAAGTTATTCTATTTCGCCTCAGACGAAAACATTTATGAAAATGACATCTCAGAATTCCTCCTTCAGTTCTGTCATGAATGATTATTGCTTATTACTAACACAATATGTTTCTATCACAAAAGTACATTGCGATTCTGAGCAAAATATTGTTTATGCTTCGCAGTATCATCATTTTTATACACTTTTATTTAATTTTGCAATTTCATGCTTGTAAAAATGCAGTATTGTAATCTATTTTTCTTTCATTTATTGATGAAATAGACTTTTGACATATTACATACCTGCGTATTAAACATGTGTACTGTTTGAAACTTTTCTATAAATTCTTATCTTATAATCAATTAATTTAATTCCATTTTTATTTTTTACTATTAGTACCGTCTAATAGTGAATTTTGGAAAATATATATCGGTACTATGAATATTATAATATGTACTTTGAATTAAATACAAAAAATAAAATTATATGATACAAAGGTTTTACATTTTTAATTGCCACAAACTCTGAAATTCTTCAAAATATTCTTGTTATTTAATCAAATAATTTAATTGAATTTTTATTCCCGACTAACAACGTCGTCTGGTAGTAAATTACAGAAAAGTATTCTTGACAATATATATATATATATATATATATATAAAATATAATATATATATTTAGAACATAAATTTCGATATATATATTATAAATTAAATACAAAATGCAGAAAAATATTACAAAACTTTTACACCCTTCAGAGATTACTGTCCTTAGAGCCCGCAATTTCACTTTTTTTTTCTGGTCTACATTTGTTAAATGTATATACTTTTATGACGTACGTCTCTTAAATATATTCCGTCAAATTTTGAGATCATTCAATCTCAATGAATTACTGATCGAAATATTTTGAATAAATTATATTTATATCCTCAGGTTTCGTGGATATTTAAAAAATTTGCTAAAATTTGAACTGTAGAATTTAGCGATTCTTTTTAAAATTTGAATAGAATGCAGCCTAAATGTTTTTCGGCCATGGACAATTAATATTTACAAAAGCAAATGAAATACAAAGTTGATTGAACATTGAGATAGGTTTAAAATTGTGACAAGTAATAGAATTCAAATTTAAATTTTTAAAAGATTATTGAAATCCAAAGGAATATTACAGGGAGAAAAATTGACGTCACTGAGAAGTTAATCTTTCGAATTTTATGAAAGAGAAAAATAATCTTTTTCTTATTGAATGCTCCAAAATTATGACGGAAGAAGCAAAATTGTTTTATCCCATTTTCTCTCTCCTAAGATTGTCATGGAAATAATTAACAACACAATTTGTCTTTTCAGGTTTTAAGAAACAAGTGCTTTAAATTCCCTTTAAATCCATCTTGGCGTTGAAATAATATTGATTTCAAACAAACGAAGGGACATTCTATTGGATGTAAGCATACTTAAAAAAATTACTTATTTCTAACTTGCAATTGCAACATTCGTGAGTATAACTGAAATTTCATATTCTCTAGACAAAATAAATAACTACAATAAATTGACTCCTCACTATTTTTTTCTCTTATTTGAAAGCACATAAATTGAAGTAAAAGTTCAAGCAATAAAGTGAAGTTATTGCGTGTAAATATATAAATTCAATGCAAACCAAAGAAAAAAAAGAGGATTTTTTTATTTTAATGTTTATATATTTAAAAAATTAAAAAATTACTTTTTTAAAAAAATTTAAAAATGTTAAAAGAAATCTACCTTTTGCAACGCTAGGATATTGCATGCTGCTGGGATATTGAGCTGCTTTATCTAAAAATAAAAAAAAGATATGCATTATGCATTTTACATAAATTATTAACTTTTCAATCACAAAGGAAAATGAAATTAAATATGATTGGCGCATTACTTCTAAAGAGAACGAAACATAATTTGTTTAAGAAATTTTCAGTAAAGAACGTTTCACCGCTATGACTTATACATTGTCCTGCTGTACTTCTTGATACACTAGGATATTTTCTGCTCCTGAGATTCTGTTCTACTCTGTCTAAATATTGTATAATTTAAATGCAGTTAGTATAAGAAAAAGGTCTTCTGTCGGGTTTTAAAACATGTATGAAAGAAACGTAAAATTTTTCGCTGTTTTATTTTTTTAAGAATAAAATTTAATTATTTAAGAAGTTAAACTGAATTTTTTTTAAGGAAATCTATTTCTAGTTGTTACAGAAGAAATGTGCAGTCAAAACGTGAAAAAACTAGGCAAAATTTGGTTTAACAAACAACGCTAAGGAGAACCCGACCTAACAAAGAAAAGCACGATCTGACAGCGCTATTGAAAACCGGTTTTCTCTAGTTATTTCCGGTTTTGTCCTGTTAAATCTGTATGAACCTAGGTTTGTTGCTTATGGAATTTGCAAAGCAAACAATCATCTACTTGTATCCCACCTTATTTTATCCTTGTTGTTGTTTGATTGATGATGAATAGAGAAAATGTTAATGCTTTTTACGCAAAAAATTGGAAAAATAGATTTCTTGAACAATTACAGTAGTTACATAAAAGAACAGAATATCTTTATTAGCTTCTAATGAATACAACACTCTTTTATCTGATGTTGAAGATGCAAAACCTGCCATTAACAAACCTAAGGTTAAAACCGTTTTTTCTTTGATGATAGGTTCTTCCTTCAAACTCTGTTTCACTAAGTATAGTTTAATGCAATAATTCTCGATAGATACGAAAAATTTTTCACTTAGTTTAGTTAAATGTAATGATTTTGGATAGATACAAATAATCTTTCACTTAGTATACTATACTTTAATGCAATAATTGTGGATAACTATAAATAATATTGTCTAACAAATCAGCCAAAACAAGAATGAAACAGATTCTCTTTAGCTCTGTCAGTTAGAATGCGTTTTCCCCAGTTTATTCAGATTATCCCTTGCAATGTTAGTTAAAGCGCAATTTGCCTAGTTTATTTGGATTTGGATTGGTTTCGGATTTACTCTATAACATAGAAATGTGAGGATTTTATATACTGTTTGGATATTGTTTCACTCTACCTAAACTATTTTTTAAAAAAAGAAATATATAAAGAAAAACTTTTATGTGTATAAATAACAGTAGAGGCGTAAAAAAAGCGTCTGGCCAATGTATGAAAAAAAATCATATAAATTTATTACTTTTCAATCAAAATGAAAAAAAAAATCCTTATTCCTCATGCATTAACGTTCATTTATGAAGTGAAATAATTTTTTTAATATTTTTTCGTGATATTATTTTTTTTAAACTTACTTCCAGTGACACTGGGATATTGTTCTGCGGAACTTCCTGGGAAACTAGGATATTGTCTGCTTCTAGGATATTGAATGCTTTCAGGATATTGACTGCTTTCAGGATATTGCTTGCTGTCAGGATATTGACTGCTTTCAGGATATTGCT